>JAEMWC010000741.1:357500-445971 GCA_016490735.1 Pachyseris speciosa
GAAAAACGCAAAGCAAAGTTGTTGAAGTCCAAGCGGTCGATGCCAGCACAGCGCGGAGTGGAGAGGCGTGTGGTTATGGAAAAACCGCCGCTGAGTTCGGTGGCGGGAAAAGTGCCGACTGTCACAGTTACGCGTGAATCTCGTACTTGTTTTCGCTGTTTTCGCACAGGACACCTCGCCCGTGACTGTCGAGCAGCTACCACAAGCAATGGATCAGGACAATCCCATTCCTCTGGGCTTGCAACAAGTAGTTGACCTGGATACAGAGACTGAACACTGTTTCGACTCAATGTTAGATAATTTTCAGGATGTGTGTCAATTGTTGGAGCTACAGGATTTGGAGCCGGTATCTCCGGTACGGGTTAAAGGTAGACTTAAGGAGAACATTGTGTTTTGGAAGAACATTGGGGCATCTAGATGGGTGCTAAGTATTATAGAGAACGGTTACTATTTACCTTTTATATCTCTTCCAGCTCGGAAGAGTTTTCAGAATCATCCTAGTGTTGTTCAGAATCAGGAGTTTGTGTGCCAGGAACTTAGGAAACTTGTAGCCTCTGGTGCAGTGGTGGAAGTGAGGCAGGAGGACTTGTCGGTTGTTAATGCATTGGGTGTTGTGAAAAATGCAAGGGGCAAGTCAAGGCTGATTTTGGATTTACGCTATGTTAATAATCATTTGAGATCCTGTAAGTTTAAGTATGAGGGTATCCCAGCAGCTTCAGAGCTGTTCCAGAAGGATGACTGGGTGTTTAAGTTTGATTATAAAAGTGGTTATCACCATCTGGACATATTTGCGGGTCATACCACATTTCTTGGATGCTCATTTCAGCTGGAGGGAAAACTTCGATATTTTAAATTCACAGTTCTCCCTTTTGGCTTGGCAACTGGGCCTTATGTGTTTACTAAAATCCAGAGAACTTTAGTCAAGCATTGGAGAAGCAAAGGATTTCGCATTTTCACGTACCTGGATGATGGCGCTGGTGGGGAACAAGGATTTGCTGAGGCTTGCAGTATTTCGGAGTCTGTCAGGAAGGATGTTAGATCAAGTGGCTTTGTGGCCAACAAGGAAAAGAGTGTGTGGATGCCATCTCAATATGTGGAGCTATTGGGATTTATTCTGGACCTCAAAGCAGGTACTTTTCATGTTCCTCCCCACAGAGTGGATGCTTTAAAGCAGTTGTTTGACATTATTATTGCTAAGGATTTTCGTGTATCTGCAAGGACTTTGTCTCGCGTGACTGGCTCTCTGGTTTCTATGTCGCTTGCTATGGGTCCAGTTGTACGTCTTTGGACGAGAGCTATCTACAGAGACATTTGTCTAGCCCCCTGTTGGGATAAGCCGATATGTTTGTCTTCTGACAGTCGCTCAGAGGTGCTTTTTTGGAAACAGAACTTTGACAACAGCGGGTACCCGATATGGGCACCTAGCCCTAGAGTCGAGGTCTTAACATATTCGGATGCTAGTGGTCTAGGTTGGGGAGGTTTTGCCGTTCAGATTAATGGTAAACCAGCTGTGGGAAGCTGGTCAGAGGAGGAGAGTGGCAGGAGCTCTACATTCCGGGAGTTAAGAGCCATACGGTTTGTGTTGGAGTCTTACAGGGAGGACCTTCAAGGGAAAGAGGTGTGTCATAGGACTGATAACAAGAACGCAGAAATCATTAGGTCTGTTGGTAGTCGAGTCCCAGACCTTCACATGGAGGCAGTGTCAGTTTACAAACTTTGTCGTGAGTTAAACATTCGGCTATCTGTGGAGTGGGTCAGTAGAAATGATAATAGTACTGCTGATGAGCTTTCAAGAGTGGAAGATGCTACTGACTACATGCTGGATCCCAAGTGCTTTCATTATATTGATCAGTTATGGGGACCTCATACCGTTGACAGATTTGCCAGCATTAAAACCAGACAGCTGGACAGGTATTGCAGTCGATACCGCAACCCTGGTTGTGAGGCTAGTAATGCGTTTACAGTTTCGTGGTCACAGGATAACAATTGGATTTTTCCACCTCCCCTGCTTATTCCTAAGGTTCTGAGACATATGTCTGCTGGTCATGAGTATGGTACAGTGATTGCTCCAGAGTGGCCTTCTGCAGTGTGGTGGCCTCTCCTTGTTGACAGGTCTGGAACTTGGAAAAGTTTTATAAAGGAGTGTTTGCGGATTGAACCTTACCAAGGAATCTTCCTCTCAGGGTCTGCGGCTAGCAGTATTTTCACTTCTGGTATTCCATCATTTGCTGTTTTAGCCTTGAGGATTTGTTTTAGAGATCTGGTGGGAAGCACCTGATATGCTGTTATGGCATTGCTCTGGTGAAGGCTAGGAGCGTAACCCCTGTGCTAGTCAAGTGTGGGGAATGTATTTGTAGTGACATAGTATGCTGTTAGGGCATGTCACTGATGCTGTTATGGCATTCATTGGTGTCAGATGCTGTTATGGCATGTTAGGGCATTCCTAGTGACAGATGCTGTTATGGCATGTCTCTAATGCCGTTATGGTTATTTTCTCTGCGGTTAGAGAAAGGCTAATGCTGTTGTGGCATTTCTGTGCTGTCGTTAGGGCGTGTCACATATGCATTTTTTGGTGCGCAATATCTGTACATGGCATTAGCAGATGTTTTTGGGCCTAGCGTCTTGCTGGTCAACTGTGGAATTGTGATTGATAATGTTTGGGTAGCATGCCTTGTAACATATCTTTGACTTGGGCCTCCGTGTAACAATTAGCTGTCAGGGCTTATAGTTATGTTTTGGTCCCTTACACTGTCATGTTATGTGATTTCAGTGACCACCAGTGACACTGGCAAGTTGGACCTGTCTTTTTTGGTACCTGTGGATGGATTGCAACATCCAGTGTTGCACCAGCTGGCCAAGGAGCTGCCCTCAGTTCTGCTTCAAGATAAAGCCCCCAAAACAGTTAACACTTATCTCCGTGCGTTTGGGGCGTGGAGGTGTTGGGCAGAGCAGTGCCATGTGTCAGTTCTACCAGTGGAGCCAGTGGTGTTCTCCCTGTATTTAGTTAAGCTGATTCAGGAGAACAAGTCAGTTTCTACCATTAACTCTGCTTTGTATGGAGTGAGCTGGGTGCAGAAGAAGGTGGGTCACCCACTAGTCACAGAACATCCTTTCGTGACCCAGGTGGCAGAAGCTGCTCGTAGAATCCTGGCTAGGCCACCAGAACGCAAGAAACCCCTTACGGTGGATCAAGTGATGCCCATTATGTCGCGCTTGGAGAAGGGCAGTCTAGCAGACGTACAAGTTGCAGCGATATTTGCCGTGGGGTTTTTCGGTTTCTTACGGTGGGATGATTTAAGCAATCTGGCAGTGGATGATCTGTTATTTGCAGATTCACATGTTGCTCTCTTTTTGCCGAAACGTAAGAATGACCAATTCCGTGAGGGATCTTGGGTCTTCATTGCAAGAAGTGAGGCAGCCCCTTGCCCTGTGGCGGTGTTAGAGAGGTTCCTTGAGATGGGCAGTCATTCCGTGGGGTCAAGGCTGTTTCGCAGGATCCAGACCACAAAGAGAGGCCAGGTGCTTAAGGAAGCACCTATGTCGTATTCTCGTGCGAGCGAGCTGGTAAAGAAAGAGCTGCAGAGGGAAGGGTTGGACACAAGCTCATATAGTCTTCACAGCCTCCGCTCAGGCGGTGCTTCGTCTGCGGCAGCACTTGAGATCCCAGATCGCCTATTTCAGAGACAGGGGGGATGGAAAAGTGCTCAGGCAAAAAACAATTATATCCAGGAATCATTGGACTCTTTGCTGCTAGTTACAAGGAAGATTCATAGCTCAGGTTGAAGACTGTGTGTTTAGTGACCTCTTAATGAGGGAGATCTTCATAGACATTGGAACATTTAAGGTTTCGGACTTGCTTGTGGCATATACACTATGGGTTGTTGGGAACATATGAGGACGTTGCACTTTCTATAGTATCGCAGACTAACATAGGCAGGTTGTTGAGCCTTTGTGATACCAGGCTCTCTATGCTTTGTAATTTGCGGCGGTCAGCTTGACAATGGCTCCCAGAGGTGTGTGAGAAGTTGTATTTTCCACTGGCTGAGGAACGAAATAAGTGGAAAATGTTTTCTCACACACCACTGGGGTCTGGGCCCGAGAAGTCATTTGAGTCACGTGTTCAGTGTTGTTTGTCAGTTGCTTTTTTGCTGTCCGCCATTACTGACAGAAATTTCAGAGCCCCAGTTCCCACCCAACCCTTTGTTTGAGACGAGAACATACACTGTGTTTGGTTAGATATTCTTTATTAACATTTGTCAGCATAGAGTCTTACTAAGCTTATATCTGTTGTTCATATTACTGTATTTTGCCTACATTACGTCTAATGCTAGGCTGTATGGGTTTGAGCAATAAAACAGTCAGTTGGCGGCGGTCAGCTTGACAATGGCTCCCAGAGGTGTGTGAGAAAGAGTTTTTAATAAAACAATTATTCTACTCGGGCTTGCTGGATATGAAAATAATGATTATAACCAACTCGGTGCTATGCGCCTCATTGGTTATTTATCACTTCATATCCAGGCGCCCTCGTAGAATAATTTATTGTTAAATATCAATATTATATAAATTATGTAACACTGTTGTATTTCTTTGCTAAAGGCAGTAGTAAAGTATTATTATTATTATTATTATTATTATTATTATTATTAGAAGAAGAAGAAGAAGAAGAAGAAGATTATATACTGCCAAGAAACTATGAGATGCATGTGCGTGGTATATATTAAATACATCACCATTATTACATTGTACCATTACCAGTTCAAATTTACGAGATCTCCTTTACAGCTAGCCTTTGTTAAAATCTTATTCTGGATCTGAATAAAGTTACATTAATTTAAATGATAAATAAATATCAATCTCAATAAAATCAATGAGCTACATCTTCACCATACCTGCAAATTCCACAACCACTGCAATGGAACTGTCCTCTTTCATGGTCATCAAATAATCGACAAATTTCACAGAAATACCGTCCAAACTTAACACCACAACCTTTGCAATGAGAAGCCACCTAAATAAAATAAAACGTCAGTGAGGGACACACATCAATGATGTACTAACTTTTCATTAGCCAAGGGTGAGGACTGTACTGGAGAATGAAAATTCTCCATCATCTCTAGGTTTTGGCAAAATGGACAGAGAGCAGTGAGGTCCATGTAAAAACAACTTAGGACCAAGATTCCTTGTAGTACCTGGCAAGTGAAGTCAATAAGAGCTTCACTATGTATGGTCTTTCTTTTTCCATTATATGCAATTTTGATTTATTGCAGAGATGCTATCTCTTCTGAATGATTGAAACCCCTCAACGATGGAAATACAGATATCATAAAAAATAATAAAAATACATTGCATAAGTGGTGAGGCTTTAACAAAGCTGAAAATTGGATTTCATCTCAAAAAATTGATTTTATCTCAAAACTAATATGTGAAAAGTAACTGCACATTCTCCTGCACGACATAAACAACTGGTTCTGTCACTTCAGAAAGAAACTTTATTTATATACGGTTAAGATTTAAAGCTGCAAGCCTGTGGGGGCCGTGTGGGAGAAATGCTGGTTTTTGAGGAGAGGGGAAAACCAGAATACCTGGAGAAAAGCCTTTCAGAGCAGAGTAGAGAACCAACAAACTCAGTCTACTTATGACGCCGAGTCCGGGAATTGAACCCGGGACACATTGGTGGAAGGCGAGTGCTCTCACCACTGTGCCAACCCTGCTCCCCTGTAAGGTTGGAAATGCATAGCATTCAGTGTTAATCTTAATTGTCACTTTGAGGGTAAACTTTAGTTAGCATTTCTTCAGGTTTATCTCCTGAACAAATTAAAGGCAACAGGATTGAGAAAAAGTCTGCTGTATAAGTGAAAGAGTTTGACCCACTTCACTTTCTTAGAGGCTGTGACAAGTGATCCTTATAGGGAGGTTAAAAACAGTAGAAAAGAAGCTACATACAAGAGGTACTTACTGTATGTTACTACTGTACTGTACTTACTGCTTGACACCTGTCACACTGAAGGCATTTAACCTGTTGCACATTTTTTCTATCTAACTGATGATCTTCATTATCATCGTGGCACAATCTGCAGTTGTAGTATTTATCACAACAAGGAGCCTATAGAGAGATCAACCAAATTTTAAACATAAACACATTGTTCCTTGGTTGTGATGCCATGTGGGAGAATCAGAGAGGACTGTCTGTTTTAAATAATACAAAGCATTTGGGCTACAACTTCCAACATTGCATTTGGATTGGTCTAGAGATCAGTTTCCAATTAAAGTATAGACACATGAATGACGCAGGGTTTTCATTAAGAAATGTACTAACAGGAGAATAGCGTAAAGTAACAGGAGAACCATTATGAAAGGGTAAAACTCTTTCAGGGAGAAAGGGGAATGTAGCAGCAGAATTCTGCGTAGTAGCAGGAGAATTCTCTGATCTCCGATTCGTAATGAACACCCTGATGACGTCATTGTTGTTTTAGCAAACTTTGGACTTAACACTCCCGCATGATGTGTCATTTGCTATTGGGCATAAACATGGCAGTTAGTCATGATTAAGTCTCCTCTGATTGATCTTGTGAACAGGAGATACTGCCATTTGCATTCAGCTTTGAAGCGTGAATGTTTTATCCTGCATGTTTATTCTTCAAACAAGACAGTTTTCCAGACAACTGTGTTGACTGGACCAATGAAAATGTTTCATTTGGGGCATGAAACTATGAATGTTTGTCAAACAAATGTTGCACGTTGTTTGAGTACACACACATGGCTAAATGGAGTCTATTAATTTTTGTCAAATACAAGATTCACAAGCCTAAAATTTATGCTGAAAGGCATAAATAACGAGAGGTCAAAAAGGCTGTGCTTTTTTTTTTGGGAGCCCCAAACTCTGAACCTTTGAAATCCAGGGTGCCCAGCATAGTAATTAGGTGCAAAAACTAAAATTTCCTTGTCGCCTAGAGGCAAAATTAAGTTGCCAGGGCCACTGGGCACTGCTAGAGCAAAGCCATGGGTCAACATGCATGCAGACAATCTGTGACTACAATATAGCCATTTTCCTCTTTATGCTCTGTCCCTTTGAAAACCAAGCACAGAGAATAAAGGCAGAAAAACTTCACTGGTTAAATTCACATTAAGCCTGGATTCTACACAAGTCACAGCAACAAGTTTAATTGTTTGAGGGGGAGGGGGGTTGAGAAATAAATGCACTGTCAAAATTTGCCATCTTGATGTCGTTTAGGAACAGAATCAGAAGTTGCAGTGCCAGATCTTGTGTTCTTTGTTTAAAGAACCACTGAAAGACAGGAGAACAGGTTGTGCCTCTCAAAAATTGAGTTTGTTGCAGCGCCAGCCGGCTTCCTTTGCTACAGTGTTTGCTAGAGGGCTAAATAAGTTAAGCTTAAATTAGTCCTAGACCCCATGTCAGTGCGGTGTTTGTTACCGATAATCGTCTGGTTCATTGTCCTGTTGACTAAGCCTGGTCATCTAAGGAAACTATATTTTTTGACATTACTAGTGAAGGTAATTTGCCGTAGTTTCGATCAAAGTGACGTGTATAAAGTTTTAATTCCTACAGAACGGGTAAATAACGACACGCTTCAGAACATTTACGTGCAACTATTTCGCGATACAATCACCATTGTATTAGCTGACATTACATGCAAAGTATTAATAAAATGAGCAATATAGCTTCTCACCAGTAAAGAGCAACGTCTAATATAGTGCTCACACGCAGAAGACATATCACCCGCCTAAAATTTTAACCTGAAATTTAACCTGTTTACGAAAAGAGCAATATGGCGGAGGCGCGGAAAGAAGCTGGTACCTAACCATCAAAACGAGGTGATGTTAGCTGTGTAAGGGGCTGTTTACATGATACCAGAATGACTTTCATTCCGGAATGAGGTTCGTTCCAGAATGTAGCTCGTACTGCATTCACATGACAAAATCGACCGTAGGCGTTCTCGTATATACGATTCTCGTATATGCGCATATCGTATATTCGCGGGACATGTTATTGCACCTCACGCTATTAATGGGCATATCCGCAAATATTGACAACTTGACCATAGGACTGTTTTGGGAGGCTAAACAGAAAAGAAGATCAGGTTTTTCACTTTTAGTTCAAATTGTGTGAATATATTTGCTAAAAGAAGAATCCAAAGAAGAAAGAGAAGATCACATCCTTGTCCGCCACCTTGAAAACGATACGCATGGGCCACTCACTCCAGACTACACGGTTTTTAAGCACGGTTTGCGGCGGTTTCATCTCGGAACGGAGTTCATTTTCAGTTTACATGATACTAGAATGAAATGTCATACCAGAACGACAATTTCATTCGGATTGAAAACCGGAATGAACTCATTCCGGAATGACTTGTACGGGAACAACATTTCGTCCCGGTATCATGTGAACAGATACAGAGAAATATATGGAGATGGAGTGAACTCGTTCTGGAATGAAAGTCATTCCGGTATCATGTAAACAGCCCCTAACCCTCGCTCCTCCATCCAGGAACGACGAGTGGCATAACGCAAAATTTAGGACGGATCGTGACATAGCGGACAAAAGTGCCAAACTTTGTATGCAGTTTCCTTGGGATATGAGTATTAAATCTGGGATGGGTGCCCAAGAAAGAAACTACTCGTTAACGTATAAACTGGGAAATACTTTTCTTCATCACACAGCTGTGCTTGGTAACTAGGCTTTTGTCTCAAACTAGTATTTTTGACAGTTTTGAAGTGTAAAAGGGCTCAAAATTAATGCAAGGATTTCTCTGACTGATAATTGCTGATTTTCCTTTCATAAAATGTTTCAAAATTGCCTGGTTACCAAGCAATTGTTATAAGGAAGTGACGAGAGCACTCAAGAAGTAGTTAAAAGCACTCGCCTACCGCTCGTGCTTCTTCCTACTTCTTTCGTGCTCTCGTGACTTCCTTGCGTGCCTTATAACAGAACAAAGCACGGTTAAGGCTTTTTTTTATTTGTTTTATAATATAGTTTTTCCCACATTTGTAGCTAAATTCGTTTCAATTTGTGAGAAAACTCAGCAATTTTATTCTCAGCTTGCGCGCGCGGAATGGCGTCCGTGATCGTACATGTTGCGTCAACACTGTGTCTCGTTGTAAAAATTCTTTTTAACTGGCGGTTAAAACCGTTCAGGTAAAACAAGCATCACTTAGAATTCGTGTCGTCTGTCTGACTGTACTATTTTAATCAAGAAGTTTATTCTTTTAATTGTGAAAAATGCCAGATTTATAATGATCATGAAACTGCACGCGCAGACAAATGGCGTCATCCGCGTGCTTTGTGCTCTCATAAGGCACGCTCGATTTCAATGAAAAGATGCGCCAGCTATATTATAAATATATTATAAGTATGGTGGCCCAGCATTATCATAGTAAAATATGTAAGTTTTTGGGGAGACAAGAGTAAAAAATGGAAAGAAACGACAAATATAAGCAATCAAAATCGAAAAAAAAAAAACGCGAGAAAAATAATATTGTAATAAAAATTAATAATATAAAATAAAAAAATATTTGTTGACAAATTAAAAAGTAAAAAAAAAATAAGAAAAGAAAGAAAAATAATTTAAGCACTAAAAATATTTTGAAAAAAATATCCAAAAATAAAAAGAAAGAAAGAGAAGAAAAATCATTGTCAAAAAACAACATTGAAAATCAACATCGAAAATTAACATTAAAAATCAACATTGAAAATCAACATTGAAATCGACGTAGGAAAAAAAAAACCAACGTTATTTCCACGTGGCCTGTCGTTATCATAGACCAGGATGCTTTGCACGCATATTTCCCGCCTTCCTTGGGCTTCTGTGGTCTGACCCCAAATGAGGACATGCATGCCCTGTTTTTTGTATGAAATGTGAAGATTGAACACTTCAGCTGACGCTTCCCTTCTTCTGGCGGATTTCGAAAACTTACATATTTTACTATGATAATGCTGGGCCACAACGTGGCCTGTCGTTATCATAGAGCAGCATGCTTTGCACGCATATTTAATATATATTTCATCCATTTGAGAGGTGATTAGAAGCTCCTGATGGGCCTTTGTTGGACACCAGCACATCGCACGAGCCCACTGGATAGCCAAAGTGTTCCTCGCAAGCAATCTTCAAGTTTTCAAGCGTTAAATCATCGCTGGAAAAGTCGACGAATTCTCTCGGTTGTACCGGGCGAAACGTTTGCTAGTTGTTAGGTTCTGCTGTCAACCTTTGCACGATGATGTCGCTTGCAGCCGTTCCTTTAGCACCTTTGCGAGGTCGTGTTGCTTGCTGTGTTCTTTTGTTTGACATTTTTTCTTGAAGGGGCTTCCAAACTTGGTTCATTTTGGGGGGCATGGTGGATCAAAGACCTATAACTTTCCAACAGCGCCCCTAATGGATCGAAATCCACCAGAAGAAGGAAAGCGTCAGCTGAAGTGTTCAAACTTCACTGTTCATACAAACAACAACGTCCTCAACACGTCCTCATTTGAGGTCAGACCACAGGAGCCCAAAAAAGGTCAAATATGCATGCCAGTGCAGAGCATCCTGGTCTATGATAACAACAGGCCACGTGGAAATAACGTTGTTGTTTTTTTTCCTTTTTTTTTTTTTTTTTTTGTCGATTTCTAATGTTGATTTTCAATGTTGATTTTTAATGTTGATTTTCGGTGTTGATTTTCAATGTTGTTTTTTGACAATGATTTTTCTTTTTTTTTTCCTTTTTTTTTGGATTATATTTTTTCCAAATTTTTTTAATGCTTAAATTATTTTTCTTTATTTTCTTTTTACTTTTTAATTTGTCAACAGATATTTTTTTACTTTATATTATTAAATTTTATTGCAATATTATTTTTTCTCGCTTTTTTTTTCTATTTTGATTGCTTATATTTTTCGTTTCTTTCCATTTTTTATTCTTTTCTCCCCCGAAACTTACATATTTTACTATGATAATGCTGGGCCACCATAATAAGCCCTTTACAAAGTTTTCTAGGCAATTAAAAAATTATATAATGATCATTAGAATTTCTGTAAAGATTTTATTTCAAGGTCATTCAAATTATGCTCATTAATGTATAAATGCATATTACATAAGTGGGGGTGGTTACCAAGCTACACTTTTGAGTGGTTGTTTGCAGCACAGGCCAACCAAGCTTATCACTTGTGCACTGAATCAAATGGTACGATCTGCATTTCATCATAATAACAAATGTATGTTATTGTGAGTAGCTAGACATGGGACAGGTACTTTATTACATAAAGTTTTCGTGATACGTTAATTTCGCGAATGTTGCGATTTTAAAAGAGTTGCAAAATTAAAGTGACGCGAACAATAAGTGTCGCGAACATAACATGACGCGAAAATAACTGAGGTGATACACATTATGTCAGTAATCAAGAAAGAACGAGTTTATTAGCAATAAAACCTTCAGAAAATCATATTTTTAACTATTCTGAGGAAACGTCTTGATCCTCCTCATCACTATTATTTTCTTCCTCTTCTGCAGGCAGCATTTCGTTAACCGTCCATTTACTGGCTCCTTGTCGTGCTATTCCACTGGTAGCCTCCTTCGCAGACGTCTTTGGGCTCGTCACGCGTTCCTTCCCCACGAACGTTCGTGGGGAAGGAACGCGTGACGAGCCCAAAGACGTCTGCGAAGGAGGCTATTCCACTGGCTGCTTGAACCTCTCAGTGGCTTTTACGTTTGTTCATAAAATGAAGTAGTTTTATTTGATTGAAGGACAAGTTATAAATTAAGTCTTACTCAAAAACGCGTAATTACAGTGAGTCAAAATTGCGGAAATTTTCCGCAAAATTTCGAAATTTAAGTGTCGCAAAATAAGCACCTCGTGAAATAAACATGTCGCAAAAATTTCATGTAATATTTAAGGCAAATCATAGAATTTCTCTGTAGTTCCATACACAGATCATAAATTAGTAGCTGTCCCATTTCAGCTGCCAGAAAGTTGGTACGTTAGTAATTTCTCATAGCAGTTAATTTACAAGTAATCGTATTTTAATCGGACGAACATTCCAAAAACTGATGTTTGAAACGATGTAAGAATTGGGGAAACAGAATCCGGTGTGTAGCAGGGGGCCTGAAAACGGACAAAAACACGAGACGGAATTATATAACAACAACCTGCATTCTGAATGTATTCTGAACTAAAAACGTGACTGCTGTGTTCCAAATATGGGAAGAGAAAATGGCTACAGGTTGGGGGAGGGTGTATATTTTCAGTATTAAATGGTAATTTACTCTGTAAAAATATAATTTAGTGAGCTCACTTAAAGTATGTGTTAAAATCAATCAAAGTATAAAATATTTCGTACTGATAGGATAAGATAAATCAATCAAATTCAAAATCAATCAGTCAGCTCAGAAGGTCTGTCATTCCCGGGAGGGGCACAGTGACCAGACCGAGTAAGAAGTTTTTAAACAAAATGGTGAGTGAGAGAAAACAGTTTAGAACGCAAAGGAAAAACCGTTGCAAATGAAATAACTGCACAATTTCAGCGCAGTTAAGGGTAAAAACTCACTATCCTTACGTTTTCAATTTCAGAGCCACATTGAAGCTGTATTCTTGACGATTACTTCGACAGAGGTCTTGATTTAGGCCCTGTTTACAAGCAGGTAGGGTACCCTTAGTACTAGGGTAACCCTAACAGGAGGGTCACCCTAGCGCTCACACATTTCTTCGGTTTTTTACCAACGTGTTTACAAGGCAGGTAAACAGAAAGCATTTCAAGTGCAAGGTAAGTAAGCATCCTTCCCTCGAATAACTTCTTCCACCAATGATCTGTACGGCTAAGTTTTCTTCGTAATCTTCTTTGTCGAATCACTCTCCCGTTTCACATGTTGCATTCAAGTCATTCGCGCGAGTGAAGTATTGTATTGTATTGCATTGTAACTTGTTGTCGTTGTCTAGAAATAAAAAGGTAACGTAACAGCATTCCATGACACTCAAATGGAGCAATAACAGGCAGCACGAAAGGAGAATAGATGTACTTAGCAGAACTCTTTTCTTGTCGACCATTTTGTTTGCGATTCAGTTGTCCTGGGTGCCAGGGTAACCCTACCTGTGAAATTTTTCTTGTAAACCCGGCCCGGCTATCTTCGACCCTCCTGCTAGAGTAACCCTAACACTAGGGTTACCCTTCCTGCTTGTAAACAGGGCCTTAACCTAACGGAACGTTTCTTGGGTATTTCGAGGCCAACGCTGTGGAAAATCCCCCTTTTCAACCCCACACATGGCTGCGATATATCGATGATATTTTTATGATCTGGACTGAAGGTCTGGATAACTTAAAAATTTTCATCGATTATCTTAACAACGTTCACCCTACCATAAAATTCACCAGTTCACACTCTTTTACTAACGTACCTTTCCTTGACGTTAATGTCTCATTAACCAACGACGGTCATATCTGTACCAACCTCTCTACTAAACCTACAGACAAGCACCAACACTTACTCTATTCTTCTTGCCATCCCATGCATACTAAGAAGGCCATTCCTTTCAGTCTAGCACTCCGGTTACGACGTATTTGTTCTACCGACGAAACGTTTAATACTCGCACTGCTCAACTTACTACATATCTTCTCAAACGCGGTTACAGCCGCAATTTCATCACTAAACAAATACAACGTGCCGCCGACATCCCCCGCAGACTCACTTTACAAACCAAAGACGTCAACAAACCGAAACGTATACCTTTTATAACGACTTTTAATCCATCTCTTCCTCACATCTCTAGCATCATCAAAAAACATTACAATTTACTGTTATCTTCTAACCGCTGCAAAAACATTTTTCAGCATTTGCCTGTTGTTGCCTTCAGACGTTCCCCTAATCTCCGTGACTTACTAGTCACAGCTAAACTTTCTTCTAATTCTACTAATTCACACCCACAACTCCATTCCGGTTGTTTCCGTTGCGATAAAAGTTGCGCTACCTGTCCCTACATTTCAGATGGACTCACAAGCTATACTTTCTCTTCTACAGGTGAAACGCGCCATATTAAATCTAACCTGACCTGTGACACTAAAAACCTCATTTACATGATTCAATGCAACCGCTGTAATTTACAATACATAGGAGAGACTAAACGACGTTTAAAAGACCGATTTAATGAACACCGCCGTACCATAGATAACCCTTAACACGAAATCTAAACCTACCACAGTCGCGGAACATTTCCTCTCCTTTATGACATGCAATTAATCCCCATTGAGAAAATATTTTCTAACAGAGACTCAATCCGTAAGGCCAGGGAAACTTTTTTTAATTTCAAAAGGCAGAACAATTGATCCTGAAGGTCTTAACATCCGCGAAGAAACATATTAGTTAATTTTTTCTTATAAGTTTATCTTTTTTAGACCTTTTTTCTAGTATTTTATTTTACACAGTCAATCATTTTAGTTTTACGTGTTTCCGGTATATAACTACATAAACACCCCTTCCAATGTAAATTCTCATTGTACCTGAAGAAGGCTGGTTTGGCCAGCCGAAATATAGTACACAAAACTTAAAACCATTCTACGTTGTATCGGCCCTTGCGTTTATACTCTCTGTAATACAAGGAACTCAAATAAGGGCTAACGACCAATCTTTCAACGCGAAAAAAACACGCCTACCCGACCGTTGCGACTTAAAGTTCCGACTTCCCCCGATAAATTCTTGACCCTTCCGTCTATTCGCCCCTGAAAAATAATTTTGGAGTCCTTACAGTATTGTCTTTATGGTATAATCGTGCACAGGAACACCAGGCGCACGGAACACAAAGAGACCAACACGAAATTAGGTGTGCGTTCTCCTTTCTCGAACGCAATAACTATTGTTCTCTTTGAATATTTGAAATTCTGTAGATTAAAAGGGTTATTTACTATTTTCTTGACATAATAGTAAAATTCTATTTTTTGTTATTTGCACCACAGGTACCCCATCATAGCTATTACGTGAGATATTTGATTGCTAAATAAAATGAGAACGATAGGCGATTGGATTGGGCACCCATCCTAGAATTGATTAACTAATGCTAAGCTGCATGTGTACAAATTTTGGCACTTTTGTCCAGTCTGTCACCATCATTCCGCTAAGCAACTAGACTAGAGACCCACTTCACGTTTTTGTTTCCCACAAACTTTTACAGACAGTTCTGAAGTGAAATAAACGCCTCTCTTTAATAAACGCCTCGTATCTACTTAACGCCTTCCCTAGGACCCCTAAAATTCAATAGACACCCCGGGCGTTTATTAGATCATGGATCAGTGAAGCGCGTTCGATCCATGTTTTCTGATCGGACATTTGAAAGTACCATAAAAGCTCTATTAAGCCCCCCCCCCCCTCTCTATTAACCCCTCCCCTTCTCTAATAAGCTCTCCGTTTCGAAGTTTCGAAGCCGTTTTTTGTAATAAGCCCCTCCTCTCTAATAAGCCCCCCCCCCCCCCCCCCCACCTTTGGGACATGAGATTTTGTATTTAGTCCCTCCTATTCCCTCTTACGAAATCCATTTCATGTGGTTTATTTTTTAGCTAATATACACTCAAACACACAATACTGTTTGTTGCTCTTTATTAAATAATCAAGTCTCACTACAGTTGTTTGAGTTTGGTATAAAAACTATTATAAGACGAAAACGGCGTGTTTGAGATTTCAAATAAGTCCCCCTCTCTATTAAGCCCCCCTCTCAAAAAAGCCCCCCGTCAATGATTCCTGAAATTAAATAAGCCCCTCGGGGCTTAATAGAGCTTTTACGGTAGTTGTGTATTTTGAGAAGGCGGATCGTTTTGCATCCTTTTCAAGTCATTTTTTGTTCAGTAATTGAAGGGACTACACTTAGTATTTTGACTGTTATCTTGCTGCTGCTGCTGATCATTTTATTAAAAAGTGTTATTGAAATCACCAATCACGGTGTAGTCTTCACAGCCAATAACATCACGACAGCCACCACGGTTTAACTGACAGACTTCGTTGACCAATCGGATCAACCATTTTGGTCTGAAACAGGGTATCGTTTGTGCACTCTAGTCTTGAATTGGGTATGTTTTTTGGAAGAAGCTATTTCTTCATCATCCAGTTTTGTATCCTTCTTAATAAAAGCATATAAAAATTGCCTTTAATACTGGTCTGAACTAGGGAACTGCCCGACCATAAGGCAGGTCTGAAATAGGGTATTGAATTTTTGGTCAGGTGTGAAATAGGGAGGGAAAATCGCAGATTTTGGTCTGAAATAGGGTGAGGGTTTCAGGAAGTGGGACGCACACCCCCACCCAATTTTTCCGTTTTCGAACGGGATTCCGTTTACATACCGTTTTTGAGCCGTTCAGGATAAATTTGCAGCCTTCGAGCTCCTTGGGTCATCCGTTCGCTGAAAGCGCTACCCGTTCGAAAGGCTAGACCCGATTTAGGTAAAGGTTGTATCCGCTCGAAAAACTTGAGCAATCCTCTGAAAGGCTTGGATAATCCTCTCAGAAGAAAATTAACGAATCGTCCGTACGGGTAGCTCATTCGCTGAAGCAGACTCATTCAAAATATTCAACTTCCTGTTCATGGCCGATAAGTTCGCGCGAAACAAATCATGACATGATTTCACGAGGGACTCGCCGAAGCGTGCGAGAAAACACAACTATTCCTTGCAGAAAAATCAAATAAATGTGTTTGGTGCTTCATAGAAACTTTGAAGAAAAGTCTTTTCTGTAAGATACGTTATCAGTTGAGTTTTGACCGAGAGAAGTTTGGCGCCTAAGTTTTGCTGTTGAAACCACGTTGTTGTCAAAGGGAACGAATATAGTATCCATTGGCAACTTTTCGGGCTGTGATGTCATCAGTCATCTGGAGAAACCCAGGATAGCAGTAATAATTGAATAACTGGAATGAGACAGTAGTGTGCACGTGTTTTTTGGCCAATCAACGAACCACAGAAAAGACAATTTAAATCATACGACGTACGTCATCAAGATCAAGCTTCGTAGCACGTTCGGTCGATATATCTTGAGTCAGAGCAAAGATATTCGCCCAACCTTTTTTGCATCTAATTAGCATACATTAGCATAAATTGAATCTTTAAGTAGCCAGAAACATGGGAAGACGGGGTCGAAAAATTTTAACCCCATCGGATTCTTATTATTCGACCCAAAATTAGTGCAAAACAGCGAAAAAATCAATTTCAAGTCCTACGGGAGCGATTTTTCGGACATACCGGACCGCACTTACCACTTCAGAGTGTTCTATTTGTGGTCATTAGTTTATTTTAACGCCTCGATACACTGAAATAAAACCATGAATCATCTTCAGGGTTTACAAATTGATCATTTTCAGAAGCCTTTTCTTGCTTTCAGCATTCTAGTCTTCAGTTTCTTTTTCCGAAACCACCAAGCAAATCTGGGTCTGTTGAAAAGGAAAACAGAAATAGCAACTAAAATCACTGTCAAGGTAACCGTTGATAAGAGTCTTTCTGTCCGCCTGTCCAGTTGTTATTGGGCATAACCTCTGCGCATCTCGGAGTTGCTCGAGAAGATGAGATTTCTTCCGCAGTAGTCTTGCACCCAGAGTTTTTCAGCTTTATTGGGTCGGCTCTTAAGATATTAATATTACAAAGTATAATTTAAATTTCTAAGTAACTAAACAACAATAAGATCGTCAACCCAAAAGGGCGGGTGAGAACGGGACACGAGGACCCATGCAGGGTCATTTGTATTGTTTGAAAACAAGAACAATCAGAAGACTCGAGGTATGACAGTAGGGTTTCTTGTGAACGGTGTTGTCTAAAGGAAAGGGTTTTTTTGCGCGGTTTCCCTACATAGTTTCAAACTGGACAAAAACACCTCTGTGTTAGGTGGTATAGTTAGGGAGATTTAACTTTCACCCGACTGGTTCGGACGCATCTTTGTCATTTCTTTCCGTCTCTCGAAAATGTACTTGGAAGCGGTCGCTTAGTCCTCTACCTGTCTCACCAGTGTCTAACTTTTTGTATGAAGTTTATTTTAAGCCAAAGAAAACATAAGCGAAGGAGTATATCAAACGATTAGTGATCGGCTGATGGCTTGGTTCCGATATTTGGCCGACATTTTTGTTTCAAATCAAAGGGCAATTTTTTCATCCTTCTCGCCCGTTTCAAACTACGAGGTTGGTAGCCTCCTTCGCAGACGTCTTTGGGCTCGTCACGCGTTCCTTCCCCACGAGCGTCCGCTGAACTGAGCTGCCACTTCCATTCGCGGCGGTTAGCCAATCATAGTTCGTTTTCCAATTTATGGAAAGTAGGACTTCGACCTCGGGATTATTTTCACAGACGATGCACGTGAATCGGTTGTCGATTTCCATTCTTACGCCGCTCGTTATTGGTTTCTTCAAAACAAAGGCTAACCGCCGGCGAACGGAAGTGGCAGTTCAGTTCAGCAGACGTTCGTGGGGAAGGAACGCGTAACGAGCCCAAAGACGCCTGCGAAGGAGACTACGAGGTTGGCAGTTTCATTTGAGTTCGTCTCTAACTAGTAAGTTTCCAATGTCCTTGTGTCATTGAACTAAATGAATGGAAGTTGCACAAAAAGTATCAAAGCATGATGCTTTTGGCTGCATG
The DNA here is from genome assembly GCA_016490735.1 of Pachyseris speciosa. Classification (NCBI taxonomy): domain Eukaryota; kingdom Metazoa; phylum Cnidaria; class Anthozoa; order Scleractinia; family Pachyseridae; genus Pachyseris; species Pachyseris speciosa. The sequence goes on from JAEMWC010000741.1 coordinate 376,074, forward strand.
TCAATCAAAAGTAGGTCGTTCTTTTCTTTCCGTGACTTTTCCAGTCGTTTGAAGAACAGTTTCAGGTTTGCACTGGTTGCATTGCTATTAACTTCAAAGGTTTCTCTGCTTTCAGCTTTATCAGTTACCATGGGACAGAATTGGACTGGGGCCAGATTTGTGGAGCTATCCGAAAAACTTCTAGAGAACACTCATTTTCCAATATCGCGTTGTGAATCAGACACCTGAATACTCGATTTATAAGGCTCTTAGTTTCTGGGAAACAAGTGATTTTGCTCACCTATCTCCCAGCAGTAAAACTCCACTTTGACTTCATCCGCTGCGCTAATCTCCGGCAGAATACCGCTGACTACACACTGTGCACCACCCCGGCCTGTGCTGCCCTGCTCTTCTTACAGCGATCCTGAGCAAGTTTCTTTGCCGCAGAAACCACCTTCCAGTCTCCCTCATTGATAAGCCGCTTGCTAACGCTTTTAACCGTGAACCATTGCCCAGGATAGCGACAGTGTAATGACAAAGGAAGATGGCCTCTGGCTGAAAATAAACAAAAGAAATCCTTGTCGTAAATCTCGGTCTCACTCACGTTATCCTTTTGTTATGCCATTGGGAGTATGAGTTGAATTCAGCCTAGTCCCCAGATGTTTTGGGCTCGGTCAAACCCAACTGTCAGCGGTAATGTCACCGAGAGAGAATCGCTCACTCCTTCCCAGACTTCGCGCGGACAAGGGGGAACGAGGGAACGCCTAGGGACTAGGCTGAGTTGAACTATTTCTGGCCTTTTATTCTAACCTTCTTAAGTTTTCGCAAACGTTCGGGTAAATCGAAAAGATAATTGAAAAAAACAACAACAACAACAAAACAAAACTACAGCGAAACAAAGGCCATAGAACCGCCTTATAGAAATTACTGGTAAATGTTCAGCATGATTATCTGTAATTATAATTTAAGAGGGTCGGGGACACTTTTAACGCCACCCAGTTTTAATCTAGAATGGCGCCATAAGTCATTCTCATTTTTGGCAGCAAAACTTTGGAATTCGTTACCTACGTATGTTAGAAACGCCAAAGATATTTCTACTTTTAAATGTCTTTTAAAGAAGCAAGTTTTTAGATAGATTTTAGAATGGTAATTTTTAAACTATTTCTTTTATTTTCAATGCTTTCCGTTTCACGCACATGTTTTAACGAGTTTTTATCACTCCTAGATGTAGCGTGGGTAAATAAAGTATTGTTGTTGTTGTTGTTGTTGCAATAACAGATGTGCATTAGTTTAGAGGACACTTTCAAAGAAACTCGAGAGAGAATTAGCTATCGAACACCGTGACAGCCTCCTTTGATCACCTTCATCCGCACAGGGCGACAGGGGGAGGGCTGTCGGCTGTATTCGCAGGCATATCGGTACGAAGAACTTTCCCCTTGAAGTTCCTCCTACCAATAAGTCTTCCAATACGGACGAGCTACGTCAAATAATGGAGGTTAGCAGTTTTTAAGACACGGTTTACTCCTGGTACACCACCTACGGATGTGTTTAGCACAAATGGACACATGCAGTCGGCCAGCCCCCCGTAAGAGGCTACTTTAAAAGTATGAAAACAACAACAACAACAACTTGATTTAACCACGGGATCCTTATCACTAAAAAGTGGTTTTCTAAAGAGCCGCGCACATACCCCTAATAAATATATTACCTAGTACTTAAAAGCTGAGCCTTAAAAATTAGGGACATTGTTGAAAAGTCTGATATTAAATGCTAAAAAAAACTAAGTTAAGTAATTTCTAATATACAATAGCGGAATAAAAACTATTTAAAGTAATGGCCTGCTCAGCCTCAGCTGACAGACCGTTCCAAGTTAGTACGCCCCTATAACGAAAACTCTTCTTGAGGGCCTCAGTGTTCGGCCGCGGAGTAAAAACGTTATGTTGGGCGCCCCGAAGATTATGTCTGTGGATGGTATTTACGCTGGCGAATTTATCAGACAGGTATTCGGGTACGAGGTTATTTACTGTTTTGAACATTAAAGATTTCAGTTGTTTTGCACGTCTTTCAGCGAGACTTTTCCATTTGAGGGTACGAAGAATCTGTGCAGATCTGCCATCCCAACCAGACCCTGCTATTATGCGTGCAGCCCTGTTTTGCAGTTTCTCTAGTTTTTGGCTGAGGCCATTACCGATAAAGCCCCACACAGCGCTGCAATAATCGAGATGTGGAAGAATCAATGACTTATAAATTGCGACTAGGGTACTTTGGGGACATATCCGTCATTAGCCTCCTCAGGGCAGCAAGTACTTTAGCAACTTTACCGACGATGTCGGAGTTATGAGCCTCCCAGGAGAGTGTTTCGTCCACCTGAACGCCTAGGCATTTGTAACTATTGACTCTTTCGATTGAATGTCCATCAAGGCATATGTGAGGTTCACTAGGGAGCAAAGAGATTCTGTGCCTTTTGCCTGTAAACAAACACTTAGTCTTGAGGACATTGAGAGGGTGTCCACTAAGACCGAGCGAAAATGAAAATATGTGGCACATCTCAAAAAATCAAAATCCTTCATATTTTGTCTGACGATACCTTACAGTAGCGTAAGAAACGTGGTGGAATTTTTTTGTAGTAATATTCTTTTAAACCTCCAAAAAATTAAAGAAACAGTTACGTGCCTAAATGTCCTGAAAAGCATTCGAAAATACGTGAAAAATACCTTCCCATAATATTCGCCCTTTCGCATTCGTATCACAAAATCACCTTTTTGGGCCTTAAACATTGCTGTTCAAGTCTTTGCAAGTAACTTGACTCCAATTTCGGTCCCGTGAAAAAAATTTAGAGGTCATTGTAAGCCGATGAAATAAACTAAAATTCACTTTCGAAGAATTTGTAATTTAGCGTGTTTTTTTTTTTTTAGGTACAATTTTTGTACCCGGTAAAACTTCGAATAACGTGAAATTGAAGTTCTAAAGAGTATAAATACCGGTCTAAAATCGGGTGTAAAAATTTGTTTCGGGCTTTTTACCAGCGCCGAGTAGGAAGCCTCTTAAAATGGCGGTTATCACAACATTAACGTGTCAACCGGAAGTCAACCATTAGCACAATTTTCGAAACCCGTAACAGAAAGATTTTAAATTTTTTGCATTGTGATTAATCTCTGTGGTCGTCAGTAATCCACAACGTTGAATAACGACATATTAAATCCCTTGAATAAGATGTTGACTTAATATATCTGTTTCCGTGAGTATTTTGTCGCTAGTAGATAGGCTATCTCGGGTAAACATTAAGAGCGGATGTCTGTAAATATCGACCAGAGGTAGGAATTATAAAAATTTCGGAAAATCCGAAACAAATTCTGTGGACTACCCTAGGTATTCTATTAATCAAAATATAAATTTTACTTTCATCGGATGAATATTTTGGTCATATGGATGGTGTCAATTTCGGGCGCTTTATAACCTCTGCTAGATCGCTTTTTCGAGGCCTTAGACCGGGCTACGGAAAGAGCTCGATTTGAATCTAATTGAAATATCATTCAAGCTACAAAGCTTCTTATCACATTAAAGAGGTTTGAACACGCATTTTGAGTGGTCGTGCCCTTGAATTGATTGCGACTAGAATGTTTTACAGATTTTTAGATATTTACAAAATGTTGAGGATTTCGCGGGAGGAAATTTTTTTTCCAAATTCGAAGGCCCAAAATCACACCCGGTACCTAATTTCAAACAACAAAAACCATTCTACATTAAAAAGAAATCTCAAAGCTTTCAAAATATGTTTTTGAGACTTTGGGCAACATATGAAATGAATTTTTGGGAACGCGAAATTCACGGAGCACTTGAGTGAAATTTGACCCTTCTGACTTGACAATTTTGAGGTTCTGCGCGACACAAATCAATACTCAAACAAATATTTCAGCCAAAATAAGTGTAGTTTAGGCAATTTTAAGTCTTACAGTTATACATACATGCTTCATAGACATTGAACACAAAATTTACAACAATTTTCAGCCGAAAAGAACTCATATCCCAGCTTTTAGGTAATAAACTTGCCTCGCCAAATAAATGTGACAATGAAGCTTTCTTATTTTCAACGCTAGAGAAAACTGTATACCACGAAACTACGCTACCAAAATGGATGCCGCAAGCACAAGATTAGACTGTATTGGGACGTTGTTATTTGTGCACATACTTTATATAATGAGGTGTAAAAAAGTATTGCACAACGTATTCTTAAGGTTATCTCCTCATATGATAGACAATCAGGACAAATAAAAAAGTGCTTAACTAAAACAAACAAACAAAAAGAACAAATTATTTACATTGCACCAGTGGATTGTTTGACACGTTCGAGGACCAGGAATCTGTAATCATGGTACAACGGCAACGTATGAAAATTTGAGCTTCAGCTCATTCCATTGGCGCAACTATAACATGTAGATCAGTGATCGAATTTTTTTCACAACCCGAAAATAAAACTGAAGTATCCGGATCTCCTTGCGTTTCATGTCACGGACAGCACAATCTCGACTCACGCAACAGCTGTTTTACGAGACGCGTGACACGTCGAGCGTGCGGGGATTTCGCTGTAGTTTTTGGATCTTTTTGCAGAAATGAAGACGAACAAGGACAAAAGGAACAAACAAACATATCGTGCACCTACGGTGGCTGGTTAGGGCCATCGTAAAAATATTGACTTTCTTTTTTTTTTCTTTTCTTTTTTCATTTGAAAATTTTTTAAAGCAGAAAATTGACCAGTGAAATTAATCTTTGTAAATATACATATTCAGTCTAGCAAAAGTTATTTACACTGATAATTTAAGCTTTGCATTTATAATTGTAAATTGACACTTATAACTGTAAATTTATACTTACAAATGTAAATGTACACTTATAACTGTAAATTTATAGTTACGAGTTTTTTACAAGACGTTTGAATGACGAAGGGTAGCTTGTTTGGAAGTGTTGACAGGCCTAGCCTCCTTCGCAGATGTCTTTGGGCTCGTCACGCGTTCTTTGCCCACGAACGTCTGCTGAACTGAACTGCCACTTCCGTTCGCCGGCGATTAACTTTTGATTTGAAGAAACCAATAACGAGCTGCGTAAGAATGGAAACCGACACCCGATTCACGTGCATCGTCTGTGAAAATAATCCCGGGGTCGAAGTCCTACTTTCCATAAATTGGAAAACGAACTATGATTGGCTAACCGCCGCGAACGGAAGTGGTAATTCAGTTCAGCAGACGTTCGTGGGCAAGGAACGCGTGACGAGCCCAAAGACGTCTGCGAAGGAGGCTATGACAGGCCTAACACCACTCCTGTTGGTCTAGTCATGTTGTGTGCTTGACCTTTATAGGGTTTGGCTTTTATGAGTAGTCTTTCAAAGATCTTTCTCTCCTGTAGCAAATAATAAGTGGATCTTGATAAATTTTCTTTCAGCAAAGGTTGATTCTCTATTAATTGTCATTTGCTCATTAAGATGTTCTTAAGGTTAGTCATGTGTGACAAAAGGGGATATCTTCTTGCGAATTTTTGTGTTTCTGCAGGAGTGCCGACCTCAGTCCCGTCCATAAATGTAACTTCTGCGTGGACCATATTAACCAGATCGAAGATCTGGTTAGCCTCGGCCACGCCCTTGATAAACCTTTTTCTGACGCCTTGAGAGTGGTAGGAACAAAAGTGTGCATTAAAACGTCTCAGTAGGTTTAAAATGCGTTTTGATGTCAAAGACAGACACTTCTTCGTTGAATCTTTCGCTTTAAATATTGTTGTGTCGAGAAAATTTATTTCCTTCTCTGATGTTTCAGCCGCGAATTTGATGGTTGGCCTGTTTACTTCTAAAATAAAAAGATCTATCTCCTCTCTGTTAGTGTTACACAAAGAGAACACGGCGTCATCGATGTATCTTTTCCCCTCGAGTTGTTTCGTTCTGCTGTTATTGATAATTTCTGTCTCTAACGCAGACATGAAAATGTTTCCGAGGGCAACTGCCATTTTAGTGCCCATTACAGGTCCATAAATTTGCAGATAGTCTCTTCCATAAAACTGGAAGGAGTTTTCCTGTAGTATAAGCCGTAGTAATTCTCTACGATAATGGGTTGGTATCGGAGTGTCTTTCTTATAGAATGTTTCGTATAAGGCCTTGCGTACAGTGTCTGTTCCTTCTTCCTGTGGGATGTTAGTGTACAGGCTAGTGACATCCACTGAGACTAGAATTGTATTCTGTGGAACTTTAGCCCTTTAGATAAAATTAATGAAATCTGTCAAATCCTTGAGGCACGATTTTTGTGTTTTTACTATTGGCTCAAGGATGATGTCCATCACAGCCCGAAATTATCGGTCGTCCGTCCAGGTTTTTCTTGGGAATCTTTGTAACTGGTATGCAAGGTTGATTAGGTGTCTCAGAAAGCCATTTAGTGGTCATATCGTCTATATGACCACCAAGGTGCAGGTCGCTGATAATATTTTGCACTCTTTGAAATGTGTCTTTGACCATAGGTGCTTCTAAGGGGGCACATGGTTATTTCTGTCATCGATTTGTGTAAGGCCTTCTTGTATGTTATCTTGTTTGTTCATGATAACTGTTGTACCTTTGTCTGCCTTCTTAATATTTATTTCAGAGTTTGCTGTTCTCAACACCCTAATTGCTTTACGTTCGTTGTACAGCAGATTAGGTTTGGGCTTGATAAGTTTAATCTCAGCGAGTTCTGTTTTAATTTTTTCGAGAAAAGCAAATTCTAGGGCAATTTATCTTTGAACTGGTGGTTTCCAGTTGAATTGGATTTAAAGTACAAGGGGTGTAGCTCACTATCTTTGCCGTGAAATATATATTACAGAACATCTTTCTCACGAATTGTTTAAAGTCTAGGAACAATTGTTGCTTGACGCGTTTTTTCTCTATAATCGGAGTAGGGATGAACTGCTGCCCCTCTGCTAGTAAATTTGTCTGATCAGTTGTCATTTTGTAATCTGAAATGTTATTAATGTCTGTGATGATGTCTCTTGCTTTTCTTATTTTATCTGGTATAGTGAGTTTTCTTCTCTCGCGATGTTGTTTGTTTCTAAATTTTCGCTTTTCTGTATCCCTGCCCTTATCTGAGGAGTCAGAGAAGAGGTAAGTGTAAGATTTACAATATTTATTTGAACTTTTCTCTGATGCTTTGTTCATTCCATTAACTTTCTTGAGTTTTTTTATTCAAGTCTTGGTAAGTGTTTTAATGTTCTCGTTTGCCTACTTGGTGTCCTTGGCCGGACGTGGCTGGTTCTTAATGATTCTGCAACCTTTCGCCTTTCTATCTTTGGAAATGTTTATTCTCTGCTCTGTTTTCCTGAGCTTAATCGTGTTACTTACCACTCTTTGGTAGTGGTAGCTTGTTAGTGCGCCGAATAATTTTCAGTGTTCTGCGTCCCTTCGGATGCGGCTCAAATCGTGTTTAAATTCTTCGTCCGGCGTGATGTTTGCGTGGACGTTGTAGCATAGAGACTTTGGAAGTGGTTTTTTTTTTAACTCGCCAATTTGGCGACTGTATCCGTCTACCGCGCCATGAATGCAAAACCCGAACGGATTGAGTTTATCATATAACCGCCATTATGCTATATGTGACTTCTTAATTTGGACTTTAAAGATATAGTCTCGTTACGCAACTTATGGCGTGCGAGTTTATGGATCGACTCCTTCCGGATCCAGGGCCAATAATATTCTACGGATTGTTTCTCGTATCCACTACTTTACCATAATCTAGTGTAATTCTTTGATGCATGTGGCGGTAACCTAAAGAACTTCCACTATGCCTTAGTTCATTCTCTACTGCTGAAATAACTGCTTCCACATCGCTCAAGTTTCCCCTTCTCCTCAATTCTTTTCTTGATAAAATTTGTTTAAGATGTCGAAGACTTAGATGAATGCCTTGAACAATGCAAAAAGCCTAGGGTTTCCGTGTAGCCAAATCCAAGATTGAAGTACTGCTCAACGAGCGAATCTCTGCTTTGTTGACCATAGCGCAATGCTGGGATGTAAGGTGGAAGAACACCTTCCGTTATCAAAATTATTAGCGAAATAAAGTAAAGAAAACTTAGCCAAACCGCCACTTTAATATGGCGTGAAGACAGCTCCTCAAGCTGCCCTTCATCATTCAAACGTCATGTGCAAAATTACTCTTGATATCAAAACTCGCAACTATAAATTTAGAGTTATAATAAATATAATAATAAATTATTGCTTATATAGCGCTATTTACAATAAAAAGATCAATAGCGCTTTACATAATAAGATCTATAAAAATCAATAAGTCAAATAATTAGGATATTTACAATAAGTTAAAAAGTTAGAAATAATACAATTTAAAAGGTGATTACAAGTCTAAAAGGTAAAATAACATTTGTACATTTAACTACTAATCAAGAAAAAATTGCTTATTATAATTTGTCGGTTGACTTCTTAAAAACTTCTACAGGGATACGTGTACATTTACAGTTATAAGTGTAAATTTACAGTTGTAAGTGTAAATTTACATTTGTAAGTATAAATTTACAGTTCTAAGTGTAAATTAACAATTATAAGTGTAAATTAACAATTATAAGTGTAAATTTACAGTTATAAGTGTAAATTTACATTTGTAAGTATAAATTTACAGTTCTAAGTGTAAATTAACAATTATAAGTGTAAATTAACAATTATAAGTGTAAATTTACAGTTATAAGTTTAAATTTACAATTACAACTGTAAATTTACACTTACAACTGTAAATTTACAATTACAACTGTACATTTACACTTACAACTGTAAATTTATAGTTATAAGTGCAAATGAATAGTTATAAGTGTAAATTGGTAGTTATAAGTGCCAATTTACAGTTATAAGTGTCAATTTACAATTATAAGTGCCAGTTTAAATTATCAGTGTAAATAGCCTTTGCAAGACTGAATATGTATATTTACAAAGATTAATTTCACTGGTCAATTTTCTGCTTTAAAAAATTTCAAGTGAAAAACGAAAAGAAAAAAAAAAAAGTCAATATTTTTACGATGGCCCTAACCAGCCACCGTATGCACCTGATTATATACTAAGCAGAATAGATATTTGGTGAAACACGAAAATTTGGTTTATCAACGGAGTTGATAATGAAAGTTGACCACCGTACAGGAATTCGATTAGCTGACGTTTGGCGAGCGTTAGCACTTCGTCGGAGCGAATCGAGGAATTGTGGGTTGTGTATGGTTTATATACAGAAAATGGAGCCACGCTATTGGTGGTAATATGGTAACGTGAAAAACAGGAATAAATTAATTGAATGAAAAGCGCTCGTTGATACCGTGGGGATTAAGAGTGCCAATTTGAAAGATCAGTTTTTGCTCGAGATTTTTACGGCTTTCCGTGGTACCTTGATGTAGGGAAAGGCCGATGTATAACTTTTTGCATAATGTGCAGGTAATGTGCAGGTTATTGCCTTGTTTCGTCGATTACCAATCGACCGCTATTGGTATTTTGCGAAACAAGGCATCTAGCGAAGACGGTGTTCGAAGGGAGGTCAAATTTCTCCTGTCGTCTATTTGCTTTATTTTTGTTTCGTCGATTACCAATTGTTTCGTTTCGTTTCGTTTCGCGGAATACCGTAAGCCAGAGTTCTGAGAGTTTGACCTACACTGTGAAATTGACAAGATGGCAAAAAGCTTGCTAAAATGTCTCGCAGCCAAACGATTCTTTCGTGCATAGCTTCACAAATATGCTGCAAATATCATTCGCGAACAGGCTAATCCTATGAAAGCAAAACTCAAGGCAAATTTAATCACCTCAAGAGTTCATAAGTGTAATGTTTTACGAAAGCAAGCCAGGTGGAGAGTAGTTGTGTCCGAGATCGGCAGCTACATAGCTTGCGTTTGGCTGTTGAATAATTAATGGGCAGGGCGGAAAAACCGCTCATTGGCTGAAGTCCATCGTCAGAGAGCATGCTCGATGCGATATCCGCTGACGGCCTGCAGGCTATTTGCGAAGGCACATGGTTCGAATTCACGTTGTTTTATGCGTCCAAGTTGTTTTTGTTCTGCTTTCTTACTGTTTGTGAAAGTTCAGGTTGATCCATTTCGAACTGTTAGTCACGGAACAAGAAGAAGAGAAGCTACGGTGAGTAATAATATCGCAATTCTTAATTCACCGTCGCTTTTTCTGAACATGTTTTTAAATCACTTGCTTGTCAATTTCATTTGCAGTCCGTGAGCTTACGATTTTGTTAACTGATCTACAGTTTCTTTATCTCATAGATGGCTTAATATTCTGGTGTAAAAGCACTGGGAAAAGGTTAATGGTAAGTTGAAACAAAGTTTTCTTTACACAAATGTAGAATTTTCTCCACGGTGTTGACGTAAGCTGCTCAGAGAGTGGCAGGCATTTTGTGGCGCCATCGGCCGTTGGGCCACGCATGTTTTCTCAATCGTCAGTCAAAAGTGGCATAAGCATTGGTTCCGTTTTTTTTTTTTTTTGGAAAATTCGATGTCTGTCTTTAAGTTGTGTTTTATTACGTGTTTCCTTACCTGGTAGAAGGCAAACCTTGTTGATTTCGATTTTGCGGGCTCACCTGAAAAAGCTTTGTTCCCGCCACTGCGAACTCCTCTAAGATCGTCTTAAAAATTACAGTAAAACGCTGAGCCTTCAATTATAATATATTATGATTTTAGTTAAGAAGTTATAGTTCATCCATGATGTAATTAATGAACAAAAGTTTTCTTGAAGCCAAGCGAAACCTAAGTTAATTAGCTTTTTTGACGAATAATTTTGACTGGATGAGGGACGTATGCGCCTTGTTGTTACGTTACCGAGAAAACATAATAAACTGTATTACTCTTGTGACTTAAAGCATAATCGCTTTAAGAGTAGATGCTACTTACAGAAAGATCGTTGCCTCAGAGTTTAATGTTTTCTTTTTCTTTTCTGGTGTTGGTGTTGTGATTTGCCCTATCCTGCGACAATTTTATGTCCAGTTACTGGTCTCTACAGAATTTCAAAATCCTCATTATTTTACTTTTATGAGACTAAAGGCGCGGTAATACGGGAAAAAAATTCGTGCAACTTTCCACGCAACATTGTTGCGATGCGAATTAGAGCGATGTTGCCCGTTTTACCACCCGCGCAACACTTCCCGATCTTGTTGCGCAAAGTAGAAGGCGGTTCTACTTTCTGCAACATGTTGCTGCAACATGAAACAACGAAAATTGTTGCCCAACAAGTTGCTCGTGCGGGTGGTAAAACAGGCAACATCGCTCTTCAACTCGTACCGCAACAATGTTGCGTGGAAAGTTGCACGAATTTGTTGCCCGTATTACCGTGCCTTAAAACAGAAATTAAGAGCTAAGGTGTGACTAATTGCATAACATTTACAAACATTTCAAGCATTTATATTTTAGTTATCCATGCATTTTTGGTCTCAAACTCTATTCATGCCCACATTTGATTGTGAGGAATAGTATGAAAGAAACCCATTTAGAATTAACGAATAGTTCTCTGTGGAGGTTTATTCTTCTAAGTTTACTGTTTGTGTGAAGCCTGGTGAAGGGTCCAGCCCCTCTTGGTCTTGTAAACCTTTTTGCAAGAAGCACAATGTTATTGAGTCCCTGTTTCTACTGTGGTAGCTGCACTGTTGATAATTGCTGGCCTAGATTTTGTATTAGTGTATTTGAAAAGTGGTGACCAGGAGAGTTTTTGGAAACGTTCTTGAGCTTTAAGGAGTAGCTTGCTTTTAGCAGTCTCACAGTTTTGGTCACCAGCAACATCTTTATCATCAGAATCATTCTCATTGTCATCATTGTTGTCAGGGTCATCGTCATCATCACTGTCAGGACCATCGCCATCATCTGCATCAGGAGTGTTGGCCCTATCATCATCCACCCCAGCTAACAAACCCTGGTTGAAGCTTTTTGCAAGCTCTTCTATTCTGAGGGGCAGTTGCTCTGAGCAAATAAAGCACTTGATGCGACCTGCCAAGGAGTACCTGTGGTCACCAGGTTGAGCTGATTCAGTTAGGCACATTTTATGGTAACTGTGGCCACAGTTTAAACGGAGAACTGGCAGATTGAATTCATCATGCCCTGCATTACAGGCTGGTGAATCACAGGCCAACAAAGGATCTGGCTCCTGCCCACTCCAGGCATAACCTAAAGGAAGGCTCCTTTGATCAACTGTTGCATCAAGAGAGGGAAGGTAATATGGCTATAAGTAAAAAAAGGCAACGTTTTAGTCTATAGAATATTTTTATCTTATTAGAGTTTGTATGAGAGGCAATAATTTATTTTTGTGCTGATATACAGCAAAATAAATGGAAAAACAAAACAAACCGGTGAACCAAGTGTACTGGTGAACACTAATGAAAAATCTCTTAAATTCAAAGTCTGGGGTTTGTTCTATAATATTATAACAGTTAAGAACAGTTGTTAAGGGATGAGATTTACAATCAGCCATCATCATTCTGTTTTTGAATAAATTTATTGACTTTTTAAAATACCAAACAATATTAAACACTGCTTCTGTGAATTATGCCTTATTGTAGAGTAACATCAAAGTTGAGTTTTTCTGTTTGTACCTGATACTTGTGATGACCTTTTGGTATTTTAGAAGAACGTCCTAGTTTTTGTTGCACTGAGATGAACAAGTCAATTAGGAATTCTGCAGCTTTGTCTGAAAGTTGTTGCAGGTTTCTTGTACCTTTTCCCCTTCGGTTTGCTGGCAGAAACCAGGTGCAGAAGTCTTCAGCAAACCTGCTGCTATTGAGAGCCTTTGCAGCATCTTGTATCTGTGCAGGTGTCACATCAGGTGGTAGAGATCTGAAAGGTTGAAGAAATTGTAAGGCTTTAAACTGAGAATTTGCCAATATTCTGTTTTTCAGTCTTACCTAATAATTATAAAGTGACGCACTGCTTTATTTTAATAATCAGCCATCTATGTTAAAAACAATATCTGTCAGAGTGTATCTAATAGTAACTGGGGCCATTGGACCTCGACAAACTTTGCCTCTAACGATTGGAATAAATTAGACCCTTCAATCAGACAAAGCCCATCATTAGCCAGCTTTAAAAGAGTGTTAAGAAATGTAAATAGTTTTTAGTTTAATTTTTATATATTCATATATTAGTCATTTTTTTTCCTTTTCGTTCTTTTTTTTTATCTTTTGAGTACTCTTTTGTAAATCACCTATCAGTGCAATTGATATCCTCAATAAAGATTATTATTAATTAATATGTTGCTGTCAATGACAGCCCACATTTAGCGATTTTTCTGCCTATCACACATCAACCCCTGGGTTTCTTTGATACAACACACACAAAAAACAATCACAGCAACAGTCATAAACTATTTTTAGTTCTTAGCATTGCTTGGGTCAAATTTTAGTTTGTAATCTCTTACCTTCGAAGTAGTGAATGGAAAACTTCAACTTTTTTCTCTGTTAATTCGTTTAGCCATTTTTCCAAGAGATTTTGAAGATCTGGAATGCCCAAGCTCATTTGGTGAATATGGTCGCTCATCTGGCACAGGGTAGCCTTGTCGTAGTGTTGTCGTCGTTGTATTACGAACATCAGGGCCAGACGTACCATGGCCTCTAACCACATCTGATAATTTCCCCCTCTAAAGATAATTGAGCAGAAGTAGAAGACTAATGGGACCAACTCATCCAGGAGGAACACCAGCAACACATATTCAGGATCTTTGCACTGCCCAAAGGCAGAACACACGGCAGTTCTCACAGATAGTCATCCTCCTAATACTACTGTTATGAGCATGGAAATTCTGTGTGGTTTGGGTTTCGTGGGTAGTACCTTTTTCTGGCCAAAAAGGTATTTGTAAAGCTTGTCAAAAAAGCAGTGGTAGTTGACAACAATATTTTCTTGTGAATTCAAGCATATGTGGAATGGGCCCTGCCATGGCACCAGGGACAACATGTAAACTGGATCAACATTGTGTTTCCACTGTGGGAAAAAAATTATAATTGTATACATCTTTTATTCATTGTCACATGGGTTTGCTCTGTTTGGGGTCTTTAATAGTGTGCACACAGTGGAAGTCATCAATGATGAGAAGGAGAAAGTTGTTCTGTTGAGGAAGAATATGTAATACTAGCTTATTTTAACAAAGCATAGTAATACTGAGGTGTTTTAAACAAGTTCATCGTTGGCTGTTCAAAACACCATGTCTGTTGGTTGGATGCTATTGTTTTCAAAAGAATCATTTCTATTGTAACAGAACCAATTACTCTTTGGTCACTGTATTGTGCCAATAATTTTTTCACATCAGAATATGGTTGACAATAAACCAGTGGAAGCCATGGCAACCTTTTTTTTTTCGATTAAGGTACATCTTGGACATTACCCTTAAGGAAGTATGCAGTGGTCTTAAACATTCACTGTAATTAGACATAGGATTTTGTAATTTTTTACTGATGATTTTTACCGTGTTAAAATAAAGTTATCTTTTCTTATCTTATCTTACACAGTTTTGTCAGTTTGAAGGTGTTCCTCCAAGAATAGACAGTGCTGACCACATTAACCAATTATTTTGTATTTAATCCTTGGATTCAATGATTGGTTTCTACCTTGATCGCACTCTCAATGATTGCTTGGGTTTTATGAATACTGGTGGCCGATTGCCCTTTTTTATGATTCAACACACTTCTGGGGTGAGTGCTGAATCCCAAAAGTGATCCAGCAGTAAGGGCGTCATCACTGGCACCATGGAAGGAGAGATGCACCCCACAGTCTTGTTGTAAAGCATTATTTTTCTGTTAGGAGTAAATGACAAGAAAATCAAGAATTATTTCATTGGTTTATGTCAATTTGTTGTATGAAAAATACTAAATAGAGGAATAGATCATTTCATTTTATTACAAATACCCACTTGATTTCTGAAGTATGACAGCTGAAGTATGACAGCTGGTGAAAATGTTTTAACCTTTCAAGGAAGGATGTTTCTGAGAACCAAAAAAGGAAAAATGAATAATGGCAGTGTGATATGACATTCTCCATTGATTTGTATGATGTTTGCAGGTACCTTGAATCTTAGTGCATTTTTCTTTCAGTGCAGCATTTTCAAGTTGTAGTTCAGCAATAGTGACTTTTGCCTTGGCTAACTCATGGCAAGTTGCTTCATACTCCGTCTGGGAGGCCACACCCTGACTGGTTGTTTCCTTCATGGGGGTGGTGCATTTTCTCTACAAATAAAAAAGTCTGTCTATTGCTTGCTTTTGTAATTACAGATTTGTTAGAATTTCATTTGTAAAAAAACACTTACCTTCCTTGTACCAGGGGGTGCATAGAGTTTGTGGCTCGTAAACCTGGGATCCAAATCCACCAGACGGAGATGTTTTTGGCACAGGAAAGTGCCACCCTTGTAGTTGTCTAGCTGGGTGGCCACACTAAGGATTCTTTCTGGACAAGGGACTAGGTTTTTCCCCTCCTTACATTTTCTTTCAGCTGGAAAGCAGCAGGTTTTCTGGGTTTCCATTTTTTTTTCTTCTCGCGTGTTTTAAACAAAGCCAAACAGGTCTCGGGTAACCACAGAAAATAGCTTCCCTTCCAGAGTAGTAGTTGGTTGCACCCCAACATGCCTCTGAACCGCTTCGTAGGCGAGGGCTGTATTCGCACACATTTTCCATATTAACTTTGAGGCTGTCTTAACCGGAAACGTAAGACAGAAAGGGCCGGAAATTTTAGTTCCACAGCTGTTTGCAAAGCCAGCTTTTGGCGCCAGGACGGCTGTCAAAT
The DNA here is from genome assembly GCA_016490735.1 of Pachyseris speciosa. Classification (NCBI taxonomy): domain Eukaryota; kingdom Metazoa; phylum Cnidaria; class Anthozoa; order Scleractinia; family Pachyseridae; genus Pachyseris; species Pachyseris speciosa. The sequence goes on from JAEMWC010000741.1 coordinate 391,791, forward strand.
TGAGGCGGGAAAAATGAGCAGCAGCACCACTTCCCGCGCGTAGTTGCCCAACAAGTTGGTGTATGACGAGCAATGTCACAACGTACACTTAGCGCTTAATGCAAACGGAAACAATTGATAGTTTGAAGGATGAAGGGAGTCTATTGCCCTTTATAAGTCGTATTTGCCTAATGGTGAGTGGTGTTTGGTCGTCTTCATGGCTGCATTTGATTAATTTGTCTGACATCGAAGAGGCGTCCTTCGTAATAATGTCCTTTAGCATGATGATTGCGAGCGTGACATCTGAAAGCCGAAATATTTTTATGTACGTATCCTTCGATTTTTTTACATATTTGACATTTTGTTTTTATACTATTGAGTACTTGATTTAGGCGCTTTTTGACCTTAAATAGTACAAGAGTTTCTTATTTTTTTAAATTTTGTGAGTGGTGGTGAACAGTCGATGTGTACTGCGACCTCGAAAATCTCCCAGACTTTGATGCAGAAATCGGAGCGTCATTCATAACCTTAGGCAACTATAACTTTGCAGACTGATTCTACAGGAGTTTTGTTTTGGAGAACAAGGGAATTTTTCGTCAAACTCGTAATAAAAACGGATTTTTAAGAGGTCAAACTTTGTTATTTTTGTTGCTTATGCGAGCCGTCGTAAACGAGTCAGCGGTTAACACTAAAACCCGCGAAAACGACAGCCAATGAGCGGTTTTTCCGCCCTGCCATTCAGTTGAATTAATTTTTTTCGCGCCATTTTGCAAACATTACATTCCGCATAATCATGCGATTCCGCAAGTCATGCCACATGCCATTCCTCAAACTTATTCCTCCTTTTACCCTCACCGCGCAGCGATGCAGTTCCCAAGAATTCCAGCATGGAGCAACAGACAATGACCAATCAGGCGTAAGCGTTCCCACGCGCAAATTAAGTCAAAATGTGCAAAGTGATTTTTCTCTGCTTTTTGGTATTAAATAAGCAAAACATAGCTCTTGTTTTTATAAAGATCAAGCTGAAATGAATAAGAAAACATTGAAAACGGAAAAAAAGTTGCTCGAAATAAAAAAAAGGTTGATCGAAAATCGAAATTTGTTCAAAAAGTTCCCGTCAACTTGTGGACAGGCCTAACACTTTTCATCGACAATTAAAATGATTTGATTTTAAAATGTTCAATATCGTTGTGGTGAGATTGAAAGCCGTGTGCTTTAAAGGAATCAGGCGGTTTATTAAAAGCAAAAGCAACGGTGGCTTATAAGGGCCATCGAAAGCATCTCTCTTTTTTCGCTCGTCTGTCGATCGACACTTATATGTGTCGAAAAGAATAACTGTCGATCGACACTTATAACTGTCGATCGACTCTTAGCTAGACTTGGCACCAGGCCTTGCGTAACAAACACGTACTGCTTCAGTTCTTCAAGATGGCGAACACTGATGAGGTAAGATTAATTGGATTTAAATTAGTCGTCAAAGGCGTGAAATCTATTTTTTTGGAACATAAGAACATTCCAGCTGTTAAATGTGCTGTAGACCTTACAACATGCAGTTTCAAGGGTTGCAAAAACGTTCCAGAATTAGCTAACGAGCGGAGCTCTAGTTTTGATCGTGTTGCTAGCTTGCTTTAGCAAGTTTCTCATTTCAGAAAGATAATAATTTAAGTATGCGCTTCTTTAGGTTTTTATTAGGACGAAAGTTTCTACCACATTTTATTAACAAGGAATCGACAGCAACCAGAATTGGTTATGCGACATTAAATGACTGTGTACTTTATAAGAGAGTTATATATACATTTAAGTTATAATATATATATATATATATATATATATATATATATATATATATATTATAACTTAAATGTATATATAACTCTCTTATAAAGTACACAGTCATTTAATGTCGCATAACTAAATATATATATATATATATATATATATATATATATATATATATATATATATATTCCGTAACAAGCATATATATATAGGGGAGAGTTGAAAACACTGACCCCCGCTGAAGTCTACTACTAGCAGACCATGCAGCAGGGGAACTCACAATTGCGCTAGTAGTACCCCACGGAGTACTCCACGGACTACCCCGGCTATGGACTACTCCGCGGACTATCCCTCTGATGGTAAAACAAAAATCACTTTTAGGCTGAAAATAAGATACAAGAGCCGTACTTGTGTCAGTCGCCATCTTGGTTACCGCCATTTTACTCGGGAGGGTTTACTTAAAAGATGGATTCCTGAATCCGGAATCCGGAATCTAGAAAATCAGAAAGAGCGCAGATTGAGGACAATATTTGAAACCAAATGTTTCTGCAAATGATCGAACTCTACTAATGGCCGAATTTATACTAGAGACGAGTTATCCGTCTACACGGATTATCCTTCAGACGGATAACTCGACTAAGTATAAATCCGAAGACGAATTTTGACGAATAATTGTCTAGATGTTTTACGCGGGTTACGCGACGGGTATTTCGGTGTTGAGGAGCCAAGTGGAAATCTTGAAATAAGCATCCCAGGAAACACTGCGGAAATATAGAGACCAGTCCCTCTCATGAGGTGACTTCGTCAAAAAACCGTCTACGTTCCGTCTAGATATAAATTTAGAGACGGATAATCCGTCTGAGACGAATTATCCGTATATTGGCACGTCTTTAAGACGTGCTAACAGACGAATCAGCCTCGGACGAATTTTTCTCCATAATTCGTCTTCGCACCGAATTTATACTAGACCGTCTAGACGGATAATTCGTCTCTAGTATAAATTCGGCCAATGTCACTGTGTTTCGCCTATATCCTAAGTCGACATCAAATGCTCCTGTTTTGCATATACCGTTGGTAACTCATCTAGCACCATCTTGTGTGAAACACGTAATTCAGTTACTAGGCAGGTTGTTTGTTTTGCTATACAATAATGTAAATAAAAGTAAGATGTTGATAATTTTTACTTTTCCTTTTCTCTGTAACATTCGCAAGTTGATTGCCTTGTGAGTAAGGATCCTCGTACTTCGAACAAGCTAGGAGCGAGAGATGTATATGAGTGGCGGCGTTTTGATCGAATTTGATCGTAAGTTACACAACCCGCCTCGATTAGATTTGCTACATGCGGGTTGTGTATTTCTCTAAATTGTTATTTTTCAATTATTGAAATAAAGGGATGATGATGGTGACGGGCACAAAGCTTCATGGGGAGATTTATCTTGGACATCGAGTACCACCAGAACGGTCGTCCACACGTTCAGTGCCAGTAAATGATCAAAAAGGTGCTTGAAATTTTGCGAAAAGTTGCTCTAATATTGCTTGTCGTTTTCAAAAAGTTGCTCATTGTGCAAAAAGGTTTCTCAAAAGTTGTTCGTAAAAAACAATTAAGAATACTTACTTTCGCTTTTTAAGATGAATTTATCCGTTTCTGCTTATATGCGAATGACAGGTTCTCAACTGTTGAACCAACTACTTTTAGCGACACAAACAGTTAGTTTGATAACTGAGGGTCATTTCCGGAACATGGAAACAAAATTTTTTTAAACATCATGAGCACAAAAATAATAATCCATGAAATTAATAAGAGGAATAAAAGATCCGAAGAAGACGATAGATGTCTTACAGGAGGAGGTAGGTGACAGGAGTGGAGTCTTAGTCTGGACTTGGTTTGTTCCTTCTCGTTGAGTCTAGATTCCGGATTCCGGATTCCGGATTCCGGAGTCAGGATTCCAACTTTTAGGTAAATGGCGGTAACCAAGATGGCGACTGACGCAAGTACGTCTCTTGGATCTTTTTTTCAGCCTAAAAGTGATTTTTTGTTTTACCGTAAGAGGGGTAGTCCGCGAAGTAGTCCATAGGGTAGTCCGTGGAGTACTCCGTGGGGTAGTCCACGGAGTGGGGGTCAGTGGGTAGTCCACGGAGCAGGGGTCAGTGTTTTCAACTCTCCCATATATATAGTGGCCTAGTGGTTAAGGCATCCGACCGGTAATCTGGAGACCCAGGTTCGTTTCCTGGCTGAGCCACATTTTCACTTAATTACTTAGCTGTGTTGATTTCTGTTCCTAAATTAACCTTGTCTATCTATCTATCTATCTATATATATATATATATTAACTTACATCTAACTTCCTCATATTCAGGTTTGTATACTCGTCACGAAAAGAAGCATAGAAGCCTTCTGTACTTTATGTGATCAGGGGAACTCGAGGAACGTCGCAGTGAAACGTGGTAACATTGTACATGCAAGACAATAGTGACAAAACTATTGTGTAGTCACTTTTGAATGTTACTGTTGTTGACGATCTTAGGTATGGCAAGCCAAATGTAGCAATATTCAACTCATCTAATTTTATATTCAGTTATGTATTTTGTTTTCAACTATTGGTTTAATATTCAACTTTTATTCAACCTTCAACACATCATTCAACATTCAACTAGTCATTCAACGTTCAACTATTGATTTAACATTCAACTATTGATTTAATATTCAACTATTCATTCAACATTCAACGCATCATTCAACATTCAACTATTGATTTAACATTCAACTATTGATTTAACATTCAACTATTGATTTAATATTCAACTATTCATTCAACATTCAACGCATCATTCAACATTCAACTATTCATTCAACATTCAACACATCATTCAACATTCAACTATTCATTCAACATTCAACGCATCATTCAACATTCAACGAGTCATTCAACCGGTCAGTAGAAAAGATCGACTGTGGACTGTGGACCCGGACTGCGGACTGCGGACTGCGGACTGAGCCGTAAAATGAGGACTAGGAACCAAACGCATACTGAGTACAAAACACTGTGCAAAAGGCGGGTATGGACAAACCGTGGCGTAGGCCATGGTGTAGGCTATGGCCCACCCTATGGCCTACTGGTGGTCAATTTTTTAAAACTCGGTGTTTCGCACCGCGGGTTTATAGCGTGCTACTGGATTTGAAGACACACCAGGAAAATAATGTCCACACCATCTACCAGTTGTTTTGAACTAGTTTAATGCACAATTCCACTTTGCACAAGCTAGCTAGTCAACTGAAAATAAATGATACATATAAGCCAACTAACCGTCATTCTTAACAAATCAGATATAATCGAAAACGAGACTTCAACAGCAAACTTTTTCTATAGTATTGTTGATATACTTTCAATTTTGCGAGGCGTAATCCCGTTTAAAACAGGCTATTTTAAAATTTTAACCGAGATGGTTAAGTTTTTCAATATTTTTGCAATGTTTTCTAGTAAAATTATTTTCCTTTTCAGTGCAAAAAACACGAACATACTGTTTTCAATAACAGGGTCCTTTCTCTTCGATTGTTAGATTTTCCACGAGGGAGGTATAATATGATTGGCTAAATATGATAAAAATGGCGGGAATCTCGCGTGACGGGTCTTCTTGATAAGATAATACAGCTGTCAACAAAGTGCAAAACACTCGGTTCAGCATTGCTGGAAACCTGTGTAAACAACCTTCTCCGTCAATCTGTCATACCTACGACTCTCTTCTGTTCTCTCGGCGGCGTTTCGCTCAAATTTGCTAAGCAGACTTGTGGTAGAACTGAATTCGGAATATTTTGGACCTTTAGTTCTTTTTAAATTAAATGTTTTCCAAAATTCCAAGACAATCACGTCTCCTGAGGTATGTAAATTTTGGGAAAACTTCAACCAATCACTGTTCACCGTTCCCACGGTAATGCACGTGCATTTGCTTCTGTTGATGCTGTCCCAAATTATGTTTACTGTCGCAATTCCCAAAATGTTCTTTGAAGAAAAAGATTGAGGAGAGAAAAAAAAAAACCTTGGAGCTGGACTTACTTTCAATTTTTGTTTCAAAAGTATATAAGAATAAACACCTGATCTATGTGCTCTGACCATCAGGCGTAACGCAATGTAATATACTGCATATGTCATCGGCTTCCCCGTGGGATCGACCCCCGGGCTAACCAGGGGGATTGTAAAATTGAGGAATTTCCCCCGCGGGTTGGGGAATCTCTCAAGACAAGGTGCCTCTCAGCTGAAAATCCCCGTGACGTCGTTTTCAAACTTGTGAATTTCCCCACCCCTAATCTGTGATGTAAAACAATGTCAAGATTTTCCCCTACCCTTGGGCAAAGAATCACATCCATCTCCTTATTGTCCCCCACATGTCTCCCTGGTAGGCCCGGGAGTCGACCCCACTGGGAAGCCAATGACAAGTGCATAAACTTTACACTGTCGACGGTTCCAACGACGGGAAAACATGAGGCCTTCAGTATTAAAATAATTACGTTTCATATCGTAAAGGCTACAGGCAGGTGTATTACATGCTTGGATGCTACACTATTTCAAGCTGGTTTGGATTCTTCAGTCATCGCTGGTTCATGCAAGCGACAGAAACTGGGACCCAGTTCGCTGGATGATCTGCACGGAATAGGACCATAGCCTCTTGATAGCTGCCCGAAAGTTGTATTTATACGGCATTCTGGTTTTCCTGATTCCAATCTACCACGAGTCTGTTTAACACTGAAAATTTTGAGCGAACCGTCACCAAGAGAGTCGTTGGTACGTATGACAGGGAGTGTTGATGGAAAACGTTCAGTTCACACAGGATGAACTGAGTTAAAAAAAAAAAAAAAAGACCGCCGGGAGGCCATAGGGTGGGCCATGACTACACCCGCCTGTTGCACATTGTTTTGTAGCTAGTCTGCAGCCTTCAGTCCTAATTTTATACTCAGTCCGCGTTTTATACCCAGTCCGCAGTCCGGGTCCGCAGTCCACACTCCACAGTCGACCTTTTATACTGACCGGTTGAATGACTCGTTGAATGTTGAATGATGTGTTGAATGTTGAATGAATAGTTGAATGTTGAATTGAATGTTGAATGATGCGTTGAATGTTGAATGAATAGTTGAATATTAAATCAATAGTTGAATGTTAAATCAATAGTTGAATGTTAAATCAATAGTTGAATGTTGAATGATGCGTTGAATGTTGAATGAATAGTTGAATATTAAATCAATAGTTGAATGTTAAAAAATAGTTGAACGTTGAATGACTAGTTGAATGTTGAATGATGTGTTGAAGGTTGAATAAAAGTTGAATATTAAACCAATAGTTGAAAACAAAATACATAACTGAATATAAAATTAGATGAGTTGAATATTGCTACATTTGGCTTGCCATACTTAGGCTGAACTGTTATCTTGTAATTACAGCAGTTCAATTTTAATAACGGAAGCTTTAGATAAACAATTGAGAATAAAAATTAGTGATAAAAATTGTGAATGACGTTTCGATGAATCGTTCATCATTTTCAAATTCGTAAAAACTAAAAGTCAAATTCTTGTGAGTTCTTTATATGCTAAAAATGTGTGTAACGAGAATTATTTTTAGCATATAAAGAACTCACAAGAATTTGACTTTTAGTTTTTACGAATTTGAAAATGATGAACGATTCATCGAAACGTCATTCACAATTTTTATCACTAATTTTTATTCTCAATAGTTCAATTTTAGCTAATTTTAACCCGTTCTTTTACTGTTGATCCTTGTTGGTAAACCTAAATAAAACTTTGTGTTGAGTATTTGAAACTCCCATAAACTGTGGGGTATTGATTTGAACAATGAATGATATTCAGTGATCATCTAAATCGAAACGCGGATTTCAGGTTTTGAGTAGTTTCTTGGTGCAGCAAACGGGTGCGATCATAAAGTGACATAATACAAAAGATTGGAAAGAAATTGAACAATACCCACACCACATCACAACAACGGTTTCCAAAACAACTAGAAACACGCTTCTGGACAAGCCAGAGGTGGCGATTCTTGCTGCTCACCAAAAGCATTATGGCCTCTGGAAACGACTGGAATGAATTTTAAGTAGTTCACTCCGACCGCTTGGCCCCACTGAACGTTGTCATTTTTTTATTGGGGGGAGGGGGGGGGGAGGGGGAGGGGTGCACCTACATAATCCGGACCAGAGTAGGTAACAACGTTAACAGCGAGAACTTGATTGTAACAGGAACAAAACCAATATGGATAACATGGAGTAACACATGAAGTAACTATTACATGCAGCGTGCCGTGTTTGTTTACATATTATGGATAAGTATTAGATAAGACTTTTTACTAGGTTCACATGATGTCCTCAGTGTGTTCAATAACATCTATATACAGTTGCAAAGCCTCATCTCGGTTTCTTGGAGAACAGAGGCCTTCATCCTCCATTATCACCTTGGCTAGCACTTTAAAGACTTCGAAGGAATTATCGCCCATGCCCACTCTACCTTGAGCACAGAAAACCTCCTCTGCAAGTTCAATGTCACCTAAAGTGACATCATGGGCATGACTGGCCTTGCCTTTTAGTTCCGGTAAAAAGTACAAGATATCTGGTCGACCTGATGGGGAATCGGGATTTGAAAACTGTGGTCGTATTCGATGTAAATTCCATAATTCTGCACAACGGCATAATTCTTCTCTTATCAAAAGGCATGAAGCAAAACTTGAGGCAGTTTACGTGCAAGATATTGACGTCATTATATAAACCTATCTCCCTTAAATCCTTGAAATAATTTATCCAGAAGTCCGTATTCATTTTCCTCAACATACTCCACCACGCCTCTATTCTTTGATTAGAAACAGAACGGCCGTACATAAAACTGTTGTCCCCTGCTAAAGGGTCTCCAAGTCCCTCTCTGAAGAAACGTTGGATAGCTGCAACGTAGCAATTTTCCGTACCACAATCACTTCTAAGGATTGTTGGGGTTCCCCCGATCTTACGAACACAATTTAAAAAGAAATTTGCTATGGTATATGGATTATTATTGGACTGATCCACTTCAAGCCACATGATGCGACGACTATAGCCATCAATGGCTCCGTGAATACAAAAGCCAAAGGGCTTGAGCTTGTCATAGCCATCAACATGCCAGATAAAATTCGGCCCACTAGCGTGGTATTTGCGTCTAACAAGACGGTGTCGCGAGCGTCTTTCCATTCCTTCAGGAAATACAAAAGAAACTAATGTGTCTTTATATCTGATATAAACTAGGCCAAACTGTAACTCAAAATTTTAATTTTAGTGTAAGAATAGATAGATGTATAGTTAAGTTTTTAAAGCCGTTCAATAAATTCGCAATTCATGTTTTATCAAGTCCTACTAAAACACTCTGTCACGGTCAAAACTAGGGAAGAGGATGGTCGATCCACTGTGCTCTGCTCGTTAGCCCATTCTGGAACGCTTTTACAACCTTGGAAACTACGTATTATTCTAAGGTCTCTACAGCACATTTAACAGATGAAATGTTCTTATTTTCTAAAAAACAGATTTTACGCCTTTGAAGGCTAATTTGAATGCAATTAATCTTACCTCGTTAGCGTTCGCCATCTTGAATAACTGAAGTAGTACGTGTTTGTTACGCAAAGCCTGGTGCCCAGTATAGCTAAGTGTCGATCGACAGTTATAAGTGGCGATCGACTGTTATAAGAGTCGATCGACAGTTATTAAGTGTCGACGAGCGAAAAAAGAGAGATGCTTTCGATGGCCCTTATAAGTCACGGTAAAAACCAAAGTATTAAAATGCTGCCCTACAATAAACTTCATGGGATATGGGCTCGATTGCTGAAAACTCAGGCTAAGTCATCATATAATTTGTTGACCATATTATTACCCAAGCGACTTCAACCTTTGTCAAAATTTTCTACCCAACTTCTTTACACTCTGTATTCCGGATTTCCTATTTCGTATACCAGATACCAGATTCCGGATTCCATGTATTAGGTAAACCCTAATTCAATATTCTGTTCTAGAAATACTCTGATCTGGAGTTCGCGACTCCTTTCACTATTTTTCCAAAAATAATTGCTCCAATCGGGCTATAAATCGAAAGTTTTGCAAATATTAGCGGAAGGTAATATTTGTAACATTTCTTGTTTATCAATTCTCGCGAACGCTCGTGACAGCGCAACGTTGAAAAGCATTTTTGCACTAAATTCCTGAAGATTCCCAGGTTCCATGATATAATTTCCTAAAACCTTGTCGAGTCTGCATTAGAGGTAATTTAACTTGGTGTTTGTGCGGTCTTTGGTCCTTGAGTCTCGTTTCTCGATCTTCAGTAGTCTCAATACGCAAGTTGAAGACGTAAGAACATAAAGAAGCTCGCGTGTTTACTTCTCGCGCATTCATGAACTTCTAATCCAAAGCGATTTCAAGAAGAATTAATTACTTTTCTTTCGTTTGATTTTCAGCATTATGTTCAAAATCGTTAAGCCAATAGTTATTTGTGTTTTTGAGAGCATTGGAGCCAACCGTCTGGAAAAAAATCTTCTACCCCCCTCCCCTTCATATTTTCTTGGGGCTTTGAACCCCTACCCCTCCGGAATTTCCAATTCCCTCCGTGGTGGGGGTATGGATATTTTCTGGAAACACACAATTCTACTTTTCGTATTTTCACCTTCTAAGCAGTAGTCACGTGCGCCTCTATGGCGCCTATTTTACATACAGGCGATTACTACGCTAAAGCCGGTACAGACGAGCAAGTTTTCCTTGACAAGTTTTGACTTGACAAATTTTATTTGCTGGTGTGTAAGGAAAAACTTGACACATCGCAGAACTTGCTCGTCTGTACCGGTCAACAAGGAAAACTTGTCAAAAAAATTGCCGTCCGCTGTGTAATTGAATTGCTGGCTACAGTGAATATTTGTCAAAGAAAATTTGTTCATTCGTTCACACCAGCAAAAAAACCTTGTGAAGGCAAAACTTGCCAAAGTTAACTTGTCGTTCATAAACATGAGCAAAGAAAAATTGTCAATGACACTTGTCAAGGAAAACTTGCTCGTCTGTAACCGGCTTAACACAACTAGAAGGAGCCTGATGTATGAATAATAATAATAATAATAATAATAATAATAATAATAATAATAATAATAATAATAATAATAATAATAATAATAATAATAATAATAATGAGCTTGATTTAACCAGGGAACACCTTCAGCAGTCTGTTCTCCCAGGTGCCCCCTCGAAGAAAGTATTTCTTCAGGGTGAGCTTGACGTGAGCTTTTTGTTGTAGTTTACCTTCATATCAGTTTCAGTTGTTGACAGTTAATTGATGTGATTTTCCGGATTTTCAAAGAGTCAGTTCTCGGCCCCGATTGAAAGCCCGAAATTGAATTTCATACTTGCTTTTACAGCAACATTTCCTCTTCCAAAAATTTTAAAATTCAAGTAATTTAATTGTTTACCGGGCAAAGAAAATATCTTATCAACATGGGTTTCTTAAAACAAAAACGGTAAAAAACATGGTTAAAATCGAACGACGTTTCGACCGTTCTACGGTCATTCTCAAGTTCAATGTTGAGGCTAAAAAGAATTACCATTATATACTTTGAGAGATAATGAAGTAAAATTATGCGCTAAAAGATAAAAGAGGGTGTTAAAAAACAATTAAAATATGTAAAAAAATTTGTAAAAATAAATTTTTTTTTTGAAAAAGTGCATCAAATAAAGAATTTTCAGTACGCGAATTTTAGCCATTCCTGAAAGCTTCTCGTGGTCTAAATATTCAAATCAATATGTCTTTAAATGGACTTAAAAATCGGCTAACCCTTCAATGAGAGATTTCTATGCTTAAAACAGTGTTTTAATGCGATGCAAATCAGATCAGAGCAATTTTTCGAGAAGGTATGAGACATGTTTATGTCAGCTGTTTCCATGGTAGGAAGGGTGTTACCAGTTTTAATTTTTTTCCCGAGTTTTAAAAGATATATTTAAACAAATTAAACCCACCTCGTATCTAGGCCTACCATAGGGTATCCTTGGAAAATTTATCAAGGAAATTGATTTCCCATCATGTGCCACCTCCCGCTCGGTGTTAGTGGACATTTGCTCTTAAGAATTAGACGGTTAGAATGGAGCCATTGTTTCAGATTGCCTAGATAGTGAGTCAGGGATGAAAACAGCTCTTCAGGGTCTTTGGAGACAAACGTGAGATTAGTGTCATCGGTGTATATCCGCACATCTGATAGAAGGTTAAAGTTTGGGAGGTCAGTAATGTACAATAGGAAGTTGCAAAACATGAAATAGCAGGAATAGCAAAATATGATTCGCGAACAGCAAAGGGCTGGTTTAATTTAACCTCAGAAACTGTGTATTTCTATAGTTAACAAAGGAGCAGTTCAACAATATCCGAACAACGAGCACAGAAGGAAGAGACTGCAAATAAGGAAAGAACAATCTGTCAACTTACCATCACAATTATGATCACCGTGTGTAAAAAGACAGCGCGCGTCACCTGCAGAGATAGCTGAAAACAATGGGATTTGAAAAAAATGCTGCTGGTTAGCTCAAAGCCATAGATAATCTCCGGTGTTGTTCTGGGAAAGCGGGTGGCATACCCATGTGTTTTCGATCTGCGTTTCCTCAAATGAACTGTGGCTTGTGAAGAGAACCAATCAAAAGAATAAGAATTTACATGTTGTGCTACTTACGTTTTCTAATACCAGTCTAATATTCTCTAGTGTTTGGCTTTCTTTGGAAAGAGTCTTCAATGAACAGTTTTATTATTGTATAGAAAGGTGAAAAAGGAAAACATGAATTACGTCAGATTACTCTGGCATTGTTAACTTTGAAAGCTTGCACTACTTCTTCAACAAAAGAGGAATTTTACGCAAAACAGACCAACGTTAATTTCCGCCAACAGGTGTCAACGCCCTTTGTGAGTTTGTAAAATACCTCAAGTCTCCGGTTTGATGTTGAAAGCAAACTAACGTGCCTATTCTTTCCTATTCATTGAGTAGAATTAAGACACCACTGTTGTTTTGCATAACAAAGATCGCCATCGCCAATGTATGACTCTAGCACCGACGCAGAACTTACCCAAAATCTTCTGCAAACGAATAACCTTCCCCTCCCCAGCTCTTTACACACGCACTTTGATTTCCACCTCCCATTGTGTATTAAAGCCAATATACCGCTAGATTGATTTCTTGTTAACGTCAATGCAACGGTTTCTCAGTGTACAAAACTATGAATTACAAATTCGCGAGCCATTAAAACAAATGAATTAAAATGGGTCATTTCAGAAATAATAATAACAATAATAATAATAATGATAATAATAATAATAATAATAATAATAATAATAATAATCTCCAAAGTGAGTGAATTAAGAAATACAACATGATAGAAATGCATATAACATCTCAAAAGCCCACATTTCACCCTTTCTCACCACAGAGTCTCCAGTAGCTCAGTGGTTAGAGCGTCCGTCTAGATTGCGGAGGGTCGTGGGTTCAAATCCCATCTGGAACTCGGATTTTTTTCCGAGTTTCCATTTGATGTAATAATAATTAATAATAATAATAATAATAATAATATCAGGTCACTGGAGCAACTAGGAATTAAAAACCGAACAAGAACGATGCAAAAGTCGGCACTCCTCGGATCGGCACATATCCAGTTAGAAAAGTGCTGGAAGTCTGAGGTCTCGGGATGAGAATTGACTAGATTTTTCTTCCCAGGGAAAATCCCTGTGCTAAATTATAAATAATAATAATAATAATTACGATAACAATGACAATAATAATGCGAGCGCACTCTTTATATAAATATTCGAATGTGCTGTACAAGGTTGACAAGTATTAACCTAAATGCTACATAAAACGAATAAATTAGAGCATTGAAATACGATAGGCTAAATACGTATACATTCTAAACTAGCAGTACAGAATTCATGTTTAGCACATTTATTCTGAAAAGTAAGAGTAAAAATTAGATAGAAAATGCAGAGGTACAAAGGCCACCGGCGCCCTAAATGAACGAAGGCATGATATTCGAAACAAACGTTCAAATTTACAATAAGAAAAATAAAAATAAGAATAAAAATAAAAGCAAATAAACTAGCTAAATCGAACAAATTATATTTTAAAACATCTTCAATAATATAATATCTATCTAAATTTAAAAGGCATATATTTATGAAGCATCGTCTAAGCTCCTCAGTATTCACTCGTGGCAGAATATACTTTATCAGTGGCCACGTCGTCGCAATTCCCTTTGTTTCGTCGGTGGGTTGTTAACGTTACTACAAACTTTATCCCATAGTCTCCTATCAACCTTGTCCAATAGATCAAGAACAGAAATGATGTGATTAACAGCCAGATCGCAAGGCTTTGATTGTAGTCGATCAATGGCTAAGGATCGTATATTCGAGAAAAAAGTTCTTTTACGGTACGCGCTTACCTGTTTCAGAGAGTACCATGACTGCAATCAGACTGATTAACACGAAAGGGGAAAGCATCATGTCTACCCAAGATATGATTTTGAAGTCTACCGGTCCAAGTATACTGAGCTCTTTCAGACACTTGAAGTTTGCTCTGGCTCTGGAAAATGCGTAACTGTCAGAAATTTTCATGCTATTTCTCGGCGCGGTGGATTTAATTTATTCAGACGTTCCATGGTTGGCTGAGGGGGTTGAGTTTGTATAAATTATTTGCTCATTAACAGCTTAATTCACTCGTGATAGAAAAATAATAAATTATAATAAATATACCGACCTTGTATACTGACCGCTCCCTTGCGTCCACTCTGGGCGAAGGGGGCTCCAGCAGCACCAGGATCAGCAGATTTTTACGCCCTTAAAAGATCCCGTACAAACTTGCCGAGACAAAAAATTCTAATGTATCCTAGTGTACAGGGGTCCGTTTCTCGAAGCTCCCGGTTACTTAGGCCCGTTTCAAACGTCGTGCTACTGCCGTGTCGAACTCAATTACTCGAATTAAATTCGACTTAAGCACGACGTTTGAAACCTAGTCGTGCTACTGCCATGTAGCACGGCAAGGCTTGCTGTGCTACACGGCAGTAGCACGACTTGGTTTCAAACGTCGTGCTACTGCCGTGTCGAACTCAATTCATAAATTAACATCTTGGATTTGCTTTGTGCAACGGCTGGTAAGTGTTTTAATTACGGCACCTAACGATTCTGGGTACGAGATTGGGCAACAACGTTTTGTAGCTACTTCTCTTCGTAGAAGAGAAATAACTACTATGGTATCAAGTGTGTAAAGCCCTGGTCAAACGGCGCATGATAGTCGATGATAGTTGATTCTCTACAAACTATCATCAACTATCACCAACTATCATTCACATGGTCAAACGGCGCATGATAGTCGATGATAGTTGATGATAGTTCACCGGCAGTCGCGCGAGCAAAGGTCACGCCAGCAGCTAGTTCCAGGCTCTTTCCGCGTAAAATGTGAGCACTAAAATGGCTTCGAGAGAGACAAACTTGAAAAAGTATGAATTTATCGCGACGAAAGAGGGCGGCAGCTTGCTTAATAGTAATCGATTTGACAGAGGGATGTACGGAGGATGAATCTGGAGAGCGTTGGTGGAAGAGAGGACGGACAAGGGAATGGATAAAAAGGAGAAACGAAAGGGGCATGTTGAAATTGGTGGAAGAATTGCGAGTGGAGGACACTGCCGCGTACAAAGAAATGTTGCGAATGAACTTTGAAACCTTTCAGGAAATATTGACGGCTATCGGGCCTGAGATTACCAAACACCAAGTTGTAGGTGGCCACAGAGTTATTTCACCTGCCGCAAGACTAGCTCTCACCCTCCGGTTCCTTGCTACAGGAGAAACATTTCGCTCTTTGCACTTTCAATTTCGCATGGGCAAATCGACCGTCTCTTACATTGTTCGTGAGGTATGTCAAGCAATTTATTTAGTTCTCGGAGCCCGATACATGTCAACCCCGTCAAGTTGTCCCGAGTGGTTGCAAATTGCCGAAGATTTCGAGCGTATGTGGCAGTTTCCGAACTGTATTGGAGCAATCGATGGGAAACATGTCGTAATTTGCCCTCCAAGTGGAAGTGGCTCGTTCTACTATAACTATAAGGGAACCCATTCTGTGGTGCTGATGGCTGTCGCCGGGCCAAATTACGAATGTTTGTATGCCGATGTTGGGACAAATGGCCGAGTTTCAGATGGAGGAATCTGGAACAAAACACTGTTGTTGAAGAAGTTAGAGGAAGGTAGCATCGGAGTGCCTGAAGACCAACCCCTTCCCTTTGGTAAAGAACCAGTGCCTCACGTCCTTGTGGGCGATGACGCTTTTGCTTTACGGCCGTTTGTTATGAAGCCATACCCACAAAGAAATCTCAGTCTCGAAGAGCGGATTTACAATTACAGGTGAGAATCGAATATAACAACAACAACAACAACAACTCAGTTAGTGGTATGCCCAAAGTTAGATATGCTATAATCCAGCAGCGCACATCCCCCAGCCCCACCTTGGCCTGCCCCCAGACGGTAGCATTTTATTTAAATTGCAAAATCCCGGGGGTGGGGAAAATTAGTCGGTTTAAATGCCTTGCATTTAGAACAAAAATGAAGGCAAATGCCCCACCCCCATCTCATCCAATAAAAAATGCTGCTTATAGATTCTATAACTCCTAATTAACAGGTGTCATTCATCATTATTTTGTATGTACTTTTGTTTAGGTATGCGTCTATCCTTTTGTTTCTCTGATGGACTCTGATAGACTACCATACTTTAAAGAAAGTTGAAATAAAGTTTATTTTGTGGATAATCATATTTATAGGACAATTTACATAATTTGAGTCATTTCATAAATTTGTAAGTTGAAAAATTTAAGCTGTGGTCATCCTGCTGATATGAGGATCAGCACTGCTGATTAAAGAAATATAATTTTTCACTATGTTCACTGGTCTTTCATTTCTTGAACATCTTTGAGGGCACAAATGAAATTAAAACTGCAGGGGACTGAAGAAAAGAAAGTGCAAAGACTTACAAAGGGTGGACTCGAACTAGTTCTTGAAGAAGTTATCAATTAAAATTACACCCTCTTGCCCATATTACAACCATATAATATTAACCTCTTACTAACTGAGCACGAGGGCCGCACTGGGGAATATTGGCCTGAAGTTGTGGCATTACGGACCTTGCTGTGCTTGGTCTGTATAAAAACGACCAAGCTAGGTTAGTAAGTAGTTCATTATATGGCACTCGGTCCATGCTTGTTTTGAATTTGCTGGCTTTCGAAAACAAAATACACAGCTTATGACCGTTTCCATGGAAACAGCCCGTATGGCGAAATCCCGACCAAGAAAGAACCAATCAGAATGTTCGGGTTTACCTTAGGACTACCTTGCCATATAATAAATAACAAAAAATCGAAAGGGCAAAAACTATCTAACAACTGAAGTATATCCTCACATTTGAATGGTGTTTCTTATAAGTGTAGAGCATGTTATTATAACTGTAGGTCACATACCTTACTAACCATATATTTTGACCAACATTTCTGGGGGGAACGGGGAGCAGGGCTTCTTTTAGGTGTTAAGATCCTAGGGAAATGTATTTTTGTAGGTTTCTTCAACCTCACTCCAGAAATATTGCAACCTTGGTTTCTATGCCGAAATTTACTAAACTTGGAAGCTATAATGTGGACTATACAGTTCTGAAACTTGAACAATTCAGCTGTTACATGTATTAAGAAATTCTACCTTGCAATATATATGAATGCAGGGTAGTCATTATTTAATAAGAGTATTTTTATAGAGTTTAACTGATAAAAGAGAGGTTATTGTCAGAGGTGGTTGCCTAGTAGAAGTGGTCACTTGCAGAGACTACGTTGACTTTCCAAAGAAAAAAACCATACCAATAGCCTGTCTGTCCTCCTTTGTTCATAAATAACAGTCCCTCTTGCTAACTTATGTATGTATCATTACTTTGACTCCAGACACAGCAGAGCTAGACGTCTATCAGAAAACCTGTTTGGCATCATGGCCAATAGATGGAGGGTGTTTCTAACACCAATACAGCTCTCTCCTACTTTTGTGGAAGACTTAACTTTGGCAGCTTTGACCCTGCACAATTTTTTAAGATCTAACAAAGTGTCAAAGCAGATCTACTCACCAAAGGGTCTTGCCGATGAGGAGGACATCTCAACTGGTGAGGTGGTCCCTGGGTCCTGGCGGTCATCAGAGCTCCAGATGAACCCTTTACCAGTTCCTAATTCTGGGCACAATGCTAGCAGGTTGGCAAAAGGTGTGCGAGACATATTCAAAGAATACTTCTGCAATGAAGGAAGTGTGCCCTGGCAATGGGACAGGTGTTAAAATAATGTGTTCATGCCATTGTGATTTTGACACGATTGTTGGCAGTTACTTACAGTTGAAAGATAAACCACACGAAGAACCCTAGATGTAGTCATGTCTGTTAAATCTTTTATTTTATTCAAAGTTCAGTTTCTTGGGAATAAATACCTTAATAATTTAAGCAAAAATATACATGTGTATTACACATTTTGCAATTTAAATATAACCTCATATAATATATACTGTAGGAATTTTCTGTTTGTAAAAATAATAACTTCTTGTATTGTGTGTTACTTTGTAAAATATTACTGTTTGCCCAATGTATTTGTTTTTTAAGCTTTATCTTTTGTTGTATTTAAACATGAACAAGATACTTGAAAATGTGACCTAATTTGGTATAAGCTGAAGTATGATTGGTTATCAAACAATTTGATCTTTGATCAATCCAAGTGGGATGTTTCATTAACTTTAATGATATATGAATGACACCATTATGATAATGTTTAAACATGGCTAAGATGTTAAGTAATTGTTATATTGCATACACAGCCCTACCAAAATGTGGCAATAGGCAACAATTTTGCCAACTACTGTTAATTGTTTGCCGCCTACTTCACATTGAAGTTAACTAATCCTCACTAATAGTGAATACATATCTGACTCTTATTGCCTTGTACTACTAGTCTTATCCTGCCTACTATTACAAAACAGTTTGACAGGGCTGTGTACAAGAATGATGATGTATGTCCAAGTTAAGGTGGCTGCTAACAGTTTCTGGCCCTTCCCAAGACTTTGATTTTGCCGTTTCATTATAACTAGTCTTGATTACAATCATGGTATCAAACAAATGCCCAGTCATTGGTGAACATGTTGTAATCACTTTTGTGACACAACAGATTACCATAAAGAGCCACCTTAAAATTTTCAAAAACTTCAGGTGGCTTTGAATCTCTTGAACAGATTTTTTTTTAAATTGTTTGAAAACTTGCATCTTAATTACTCCGCTAATTAAAATTTGATGATGAAAAAATGGGATCACCAAGATCATTTTGAGTTAATAGTACCTCAAGCTAACCTTAAAGCCCTGGTCAAACGGCGCATGATAGTTGATGATAGTTGATGATAGTTGAAGCACGCGCTTCCGTTTGACCATCAACTATCATTCATTTTGAGCTTGTTCAAATTCTTCATGATAGTCGATGATAGTTTTTCTCGTTTGACCACGTGTATGATAGTTCATGATAGTTTTTGGTCAGCTGTTTTCCCCGAAAATCGGCGGGCTCGTTTAAAATAGCCGCCAAAAGTTCCTCGCGAGGCTCAGCTGCAGCTTCAGAAATACGTGTTTATATCCAAGATGATAATCATGACAACAAAAATATTGAAGACCAAGATAACATAGAGAAGATATCTTCTGAAGAAAGTGTCAACTCGCAAGAATTAGAAGAGACCCTGCAAAAAAAGAAGCGTATCACTAAATGTTCATCGGTTAAGAAGGGCAATCCGGCAAGATGGAGTAATGACCTGATATTACGTCTAATAGACAAATATGAGGCCCGGAAAGAGCCTGGAACTAGCTGCTCGCGTGACCTTTGCTCGCGCGACTGCCGGTGAACTATCATCAACTGTCATCGACTATCATGCGCCGTTTGACCATGTGAATGATAGTTGGTGATAGTTGATGATAGTTTGGAGAGAATCAACTATCATGCGCCGTTTGACCGGGGCTTAAGAGGTTTGTTAAGCAGGTTATACTGTTGTTCTGGTAATAACATGTTCACCAACATGTTCACCAGTGATTGGGCATTTGTTTCATACCATGATTTTAGCATCAACTGATATAGAGTGTTTACAATGAAACATCAAAATCTAATTTATAAGTCTTATAAAGGGCTGGAAGCTGTTGCCAGCCTCCTTAAATTCATACCTACATGAAAGTTATGCTGGAGAAAGATTGGCGAAAGCAGATTCAAACTTAGAAAATATTGTGGTTAAACACACCACATGTCAAACCCAGTTAGGCCAAGAAAGAAATTGAAGATGTACCAATATACAAGGCTTTTGATACTACATAGCATTATACAGTGTATATATTTGAATGTACGGAAAAATGTGTACATGAAAATTAATAGTTCATTATCACTTCAATAAAATGTAATTGGAAACATCTATCATTGAAATTTAAGCAAGTGTTGAACTTGTCAATACAGATAAGCTTGGGGAATGGTGCCTGAAAGGATGGTGGGGCCAAGCAAACTGAACTGAGCACAGGGTATCCATGACAACTCTGTGAGTGGAAACCACCAGGCACCATCACACTGAACTAACAGTGGAAACAAAAGGATACTTATCATGAAAACAAGGGGGATGGGTGGGCTTAGAGAAAAGCTTAACGATATCTGTCCAGCAGCGAAAAACACATTGAATGACTTGACATCCAAAGCTGAGCTGTAAAAGCAAAGAGCCTTTGCCCAAATCCCCTGGCCACCCTGTACACCACCCTGGGGGAGACTGCTGGGCAGCAATATTGTTTCACGTTAAACTTAGCCTAAATTACATTTAGGGCTCCACATATAAATGAAAGAAACACTAAAAATTTTGTTTTTAAACTTCTGCTTGAATAAGACTGTAATTTGTCATTTCAATGTTGCAAATATTATGTCATATTAAAAACCTGGTAAATTTATTGAAATCCTGAAAAGTGGATTAAAGATCACCAAATGTATCTTAAGATGGAAACAACATGGACAGCTAAATTTATATTGCCACTTCCATGAGAATCCCATACTCAAACCCTGTACCACATAAAGTCAAGATGACCACTGGTAAAAGCTACCTACTGCTGGGTTGCCAAGCTGACTACTACTTGCCATTGGGTAGTGGGGCTGTGAAAACGTTAATGACAAATCACTACCAGAAGTCATGGATTGCTCCATGTCCATCTGCAGTTCCCAAATTATATCACTGATTCTCTTCTCTGCCATCATCCTTCGTCTGCTGTCCA
The DNA here is from genome assembly GCA_016490735.1 of Pachyseris speciosa. NCBI lineage: Eukaryota > Metazoa > Cnidaria > Anthozoa > Scleractinia > Pachyseridae > Pachyseris > Pachyseris speciosa. The sequence continues at coordinate 412,889 of JAEMWC010000741.1, forward strand.
AAAGTTTCAGCTTTTTTGTGATGTAGCTTGCAAAGCTTGCTTCTGCACTGGGGCCTGCTGTAACAGACGACTCAGGAGTTTTCATCACCTTAAGACATTCCAACATCAGCTCGTTTTTAACTGCTGTAATTGCTGACTGAGCTTTCCTGTCACACTTCCCTGACTTGGTCTTTCGTAGCTTAACAGCAGGGGAAATAGATACTGAAGAAGCCTCCTCATCTGCAGTATCTTTGGTGTTAGACTTCTCGGGACTTTCGTCAGGTAGTGTATCTCGGCTTGAGCGAGGATTTAATACTGGCAAGAGGAACTGGAGTGGCTTCCAAAAAATCCATGTTGGCTTGAATAGTTCATCAGTGCTTTGCCCTGATTTCACCGCTTTAATTTTTTTCTGATTTTGGCTCAGAATTTGCCTGAGTTTTGTCAGCTGGTTGCTGATTTCCCTCCATTGGAGACCAAATATTTCCTATAAACAAATCATGATATTAAAAAGGTACAAAACTTAAGAAACTTAATTCGTTGTGAAATTCACAACTTGAAATTCTACTGTTAGAAAATGTTCAAAGGAGAGTCTCCTGTCATGCTTTTGGCCAAAAACGTGGTGAAGTGGAATACGCTTAAATACAGTGGCCTATAGTAGTCTAGAATGCATCTTTCCCTTGTCGAATATTATAAGACTGTTTTCTGAATAAGCAAACTTAACTCTAATGACTTATTTTGACATTACTGAGTTTAAACACACTCTTTTAAGTTATCAACAAAATCAGCCAAACGTCACGGATTGTGAGAGTGGAACCTAAAGCAACCTCACCTCCATCTCCTGCTTAACTTTTCCTGTGACATCTCTGTTGTGGTAATCATTCGAAAAAATGTCCCAAAGGCAGGGCCGGGCCTCATATTCGTCTATTAGACGTAATATCAGGTCATTACTCCATCTCACCGGATTGCCCTTCTTAACCGATGAACGTTTAGTGATACGCTTCTTTTTTTGCGGTGTCTCTTCTAATTCTAATTCTTGCGAGTTGACACTTTCTTCAGAAGATATCTTCTCTACGTTATCTTGGTCTTCAATATGATTATCATCTTGGATATAAACACAACTTTTAGCGGCCATTTTGAACGAGCCCGCCGATTTTCGGGGAAACAGCTGACCAAAAACTATCATGAACTATCATACGCGTGGTCAAACGAGAAAAACTATCATCGACTATCATGAAGAATTTGAACAAGCTCAAAATGAATGATAGTTGATGATAGTCGATGATAGTGCATGATAGTTGGTGGTCAAACGGAAGCGCGCGCTTCAACTATCATCGACTATCATCAACTATCATCGACTATCATGCGCCGTTTGACCAGGGCTTAAGTCCGTGAGTGGTCCAATCTTCGGATTATGTTCCGAACATTTATCGATTTTATCTCGAATTATCGGTTTTATACGATCCCAAACTCAACAAAACGCTTCCACGTCGACGCAGACGTCGACGATAGACGAGGGCAATCTCGATGTTACCCGACCCATTTTCGTCCGCTCTCGTGAACGATCGACTACTTATCGAGTGAAACGTTCTAGTGACGTCGTTTTCTTTCCATGTGGAGCAGTGTGCGACGAGTCATATATTGAACAGTTGGCGATTGCAGGTGAGAGGATTTGTTTACAATGTTTTGCTACTTTGCACCAGTAACCAGGCACAGCTTTCAACCAATGTGCACAGTGTTTTCTAGAAAAGACTTCTCTAAGTTGTTTGACGGTCTGCTCAGAATTTCCACCAGAAAAACCAACGCTGAACCGAGATGTTTGACTTCGTTGGACGGCCATGATGGAACGATTTGGGCAGCGAAACACCTCGATTTGGTCCACGTACATTATCTGGCGAACCCATATACGGATTTGACTAACTCCCTTCGGGGAACCAAATATTTCCTTCGGAAAACCAATACTGAAAGCAGGGAAACAAGAATGATTGCAGACAAGTTAGTTTCCATAGAAGATTTGTTATGTTAGGTCAAGTTGTTATGTTAGGTTAGTTTCCATAGAGGATCAAGTAGTTTTGTTAAGTTGGTTTTCATAAAACACCAAGTTTTAAATTGTTATTTTCAAACTCAAGAACTATTGTACTTTGTGTTTAAAATCAAATAATTGGCCTGTGATCTCGTCGTGTTGGATCATGGACATCATTCTCACTTACTCTCTAGCTATACAGTGAAAACATTTTGTACAACAACATTGCCTTGTCACTTCATGATCAGTTCTATGATTCATAGAAAAAGAAAAAGATTACGACACGAAGTTAATCTTTCTACACGCTTTTAAGTCAGGTGAAATTGATATACGCACTTCCACAGACTTAATAGTAATTTCAATCGATTTTTCCTACTCTCATAACCCTGCTAGCAGAGGTTTCTTATCCTTTGTATTTCTGGTCTTTTCATGGCCGTCTTATCTGTTCCCTAATTAAGACAGCTATGCAATACTGCGAAAATACCAGCCGCAAAAAGATAAGAACTCTGCTAGTATACTGTCATTCACTTTGCACTTCTGTATTTCCCACCAGTAACCTCATGTCCTCTCAGATGCCTATTTTTCATTAGTTGACACTCCAAACAATTAAGTTGCTTTCCATTTCAGTTTCCTTTCTTTCTCTTTTTTTTTAATCTCCTTCGTACAGAAGTAGCTACATGTAGTCCTCGACTACCTATTTTTTTTCAGGGGAATTAAATTCGACGTCTTAAACCAAGTCGTGCTGGAGTCGTGCGACAGTCGAGTCAGCTAAGCACGGCAGTAGCACGACGTTTGAAACGGGCCTAAGCCGTATGTGCTTTCCATTCCAGATGGGAGTTTCACAGTGAAGGTATCAGCTAAAGAAACAAAATGGACTTCATTAGAGGTCAGAACACACCCTACTTTTCTTGAGATTTTGATCTCGAAATATGTTTTCGGGCCCGTTAAGTTACCGGGGCTTTCGAGAAATGGGCCCCAAGACCGGCTAATAGTCCCTCACCTTGACTGTCTGTAAGGCAGGCTAGAGTTGTAGGCGGAATGCTGTACATGAAGAACCCTCCTTTTCTCATACGGTTTTAGTTTCAGGTTTCAGCCATTCGACGAAACCTCTCGATTTTCGCCATGCTATTACAGAAATTGAGTACTGAGGGTTATGTTTTGAACAAAACCTTCGTTGATGCGAATTTTGTTTTCCGTGACCTTGAAACTTCATATTGCAAAAATGTGGGCCTCATCAATAAGTCGCATTTCACTCGTTTCCAATACAATGCAACCTCAAAGGAACGAGTCTGAACTCTGCTCGACTCCTGAATCATTCAACAACTCTTGTAAAAATGCCTTGAATGTCATTTGTGAATTACTGAGGTCCTACAACGATGATTTGCCGTTTTTTTTTATACACACGAATTACTTTCGACGCGTCTGAAATATGCGACCTATAAATCGCCCAACAGTAAGATGAAGCCACAAGGTTTTTTCCTGTCCTGCTCAGGACTTGCTCGAACAACAATTTCGTCGTCTTTAGTTTAATATTTGAAGGAGGATTACCCAGCCCCTCGTCAGAAAGTCACTTAAAGATAAGGTTTTGCTTTGAGAGATAAAAGCTGAGAAGTTTTTTGAGTCTGTAAGTTCACTAAATCATTTTACTATATGCGTAAATAGCCTTTGAAACAACTGATTAGGTGAATTGGTTTTCGAAGTCACGCATTCAAACAGACTACGGTGGCTTATAAGGGCCATCGAAAGCATCTCTCTTTTTTCGCTCGTCGACACTTAATAACTGTCGATCGACACTTATAACTGTCGATCGACACTTATAACTGTCGATCGACACTTATAACAGTCGATCGACACTTATAACTGTCGATCGACACTTATAACTGTCGATCGACACTTATAACAGTCGAGCTAACGAGCAGAGCACAGTGGATAGACCATTCTCTTCCCTAGTTTTAACCGTGACAGAGTGTTTTAGTAGGACTTGATAAAACATGAATTGCGAATTTATTGAACGGCTTTAAAAACTTAACTGTACATCTATCTATTCTTACACTAAAATTAAGATTTTGAGTTACGGTTTGGCCTAGAAAATCGGATGTAAAATTTAGCCTTGTCTATATCAGATATAAAGACACATTAGTTTCTTTTGTATTTCCTTCATAAATTATTAATGATTTGGGAATTAAAGTTTAAGTTAAAGACCTCGCCCTATTTTACGTTTCAGCTTTGAATCGGTTCTGTTGTGTTATATAGGAACCGACAGAAATTGCTTTCTACTAATTTTTTATTTTTGCAAATACTCGTTTAGATCCTTTGAACGATTCCACCAATTTTAAAAGTGTTCTGAGTTACCCCTCGTTATTTCAAGGTATCCATGGATCGAGATTCTCTCGTAGAAGGCTACTTTCGTTTGGGGATAGATTACGTTGAAATTCTGGCTTTTCTAATCATGTGCCATGGAATCCATTTAAGTATGATACAGTTAAAGAGGATCTTACGAGAACGTGGTCTTACTAGAAGAAAACAACAGAGCCCTGTAAATGAACTTCAAGGAAGCGGTAGATTAATTGGTTATCGCCTAATGCACCAAAAACTTGGTTTGTCCTATGGTCTCGTTGTTGACAGGGAGACGGCGAGGGTTGTGATGAAAGCTTTGGATCCTGAAGGAGTGGAAAGACGCTCGCGATACCGTCTTGTTAGACGCAAATACCACGCTAGTGGGCCGAATTTTATCTGGCATCTTGATGGCTATGACAAGCTCAAGCCCTTTGGCTTTTGTATTCATGGAGCCACTGATGGCTATAGTCGTCGCATCATGTGGCTTGAAGTGGATCATTCCAATAATAATCCATCTACCATAGCAAATTACTTTTTAAATTGTGTTCGTAGGATCGGGAAAACCCCAACAATCCTTAGAGGTGATTGTGGTACGGAAAATTGCTACGTTGCAGCCTTCCAACGTTTCTTCAGAGAGGGACTTGGAGACCCTTTAGCAGGGGACAACAGTTTTATGTACGGCCGTTCTGTTTCTAATCAAAGAATAGAAGCGTGGTGGAGTATGTTGAGGAAAATGAATATGGACGTCTGGATAAATTATTTCAAGGATTTAAGGGAGATAGGATTATATAATAACGACAATATGTTGCACGTTAACTGCCTCAAGTTTTGCTTCATGCCTTTCATAAGAGAAGAATTATACCGTTGTGCAGAGTTATGGAATTTACATCGAATACGACCACAGTCTTCAAACCCCGATTCCCCATCAGGTCGACCAGATATCTTGTACTTTTTACCGGAACTAAAAGGCAAGGCCAGTCATGCCCATGATGTCACTTTAGATGACATTGAACTTGCAGAGGAGGTTTTCTGTGCTCAAGGTAGAGTGGACATGGGCGATAATTCCTTCGAAGTCTTTGAAGAACTAGCCAAGATGATAATGGAGGATGAAGGCCTCAGTTCTCCAAGAAACCCAGATGAGGCTTTGCAACTGTATATAGATGTTATTGAACACATTGAGGACATCATGTGAACCTAGTAAAAAACTTATCTAATACTTATCCATAATATGTAAACAAACACTGCACGCTGCATGTAACAGTAACTTCATGTGTTACTCCATGTTATCCATATTGGTTTTGTTCCTTTTATCAAGATGCTGTTAACGTTGCTAACCACTCTGGTCCGGATTACGTAGGTGCACCCCCCCCCCCCCCAACCCCCATAAAAAAATGACAACGCTCGGTGGAGCCAAGCGGTCGGAGTGAACTACTTAAAATTCATTCCAGTCGTTTCCAGAGGCCATAATCCTTTGGTGAGCAGCAAGATTCGCGACCTCTGGCTTGTCCAGAAGCGTGTTTCTGGTTGTTTTGGAAACCACTGTTGTGATGTCGTGTGGGTATTGTTCAATTTCTTTTCAATCTTTTGTATTGTCACTTTATGGTCGCACTTGTCTGCAGCACCAATTATGAACTACAAAACCTGAAATCCGCGTTTCGATTTAGTCGATCAATATCATTCATTGTTTAAATCAATACTCCACAGTTTATGGGGGTTTCAAATACTGAACACAAAGTTTTATTTAGGTTTAATAACAAGGGTCAACAGTAAAGGAACTGGTTCAAATTAGCTAAAATTGAACTGCTGTCATTACAACAACACTCTATAACAGTTGCAGCCTAAGAAAGTTATCAGTTACGTAACAAGTTTCTCAATTAACATCTTTTTCCTTTGCTCTCTTGATTCCTCTCTGCCTTCTTCACTACAACCTGCACTTGGTCTCTTGCTTATCTGGCCAGTAGCAAATGCCCTTAGTGAAAGAATGTCGCCTTGTGCAACTATTCCAAGCTCCCTTAGATACTCATCAGATGCTAAGGTTATAGCTCTTTCATCCATCTGATAAGATCAAGGTACATACAGTGTAAGTATTACAACACCTTAACAGTCTTGCACCTTTTAAAGCAAAAATTACAGATAGAAAAATGAGTTATGCTGGATCTCAGTCAACTCTGTCACTATTATGCTGGTGCTCAAGAGCAAATTTTCTAATAACTGTACTGGTCAGTAACAGTGTTGATTGTCATGCAGCAAAACTCAAGGTTTCCTTTAGAATCTTTTTATTTTTCAATGCAATTATAAGAAGTTCAGGAAGAAGGGGGGAAGGGACAGCAAGATTCCTGATATAGCAGCAAAAAAAGTTTTGACCCCCCCTTCCTAACAACAGACTATCATGACCTCTATCCCACAGTGCAAAAAGATCTACAAACCCCATCCCAGGTATTAGCCTCCATCAAAACCCATTATCTTGGCCCCAATATTTTATTGTGGGCAATGATCCTGTAAAAAAGGAAGCCGGCCAAACCTATGCCTATATTTTTCCAGTAAGCCCCTTTCAGAAAAATACCATAATACTCTTTATTGTGCATGTTTAGTGTCAAATTTAGGCTAAAATGTGTTTTGGTTTCCATGGTTTTTTAGTTCAGGTGGCTACTTAACATTTGTTGCTTTTCCAGTAAAGCCTGCCCATGAAAGAGTATTCTTGGTAGTTTTCTGGAACCATGTAAAATCCTACTTTCTACCTAAAAATGCCCGCAAGCTCATGGAATATAAGAGCCATTCAGATAAACTTTATTACCTTCAAACATAAACTAAGTCAGAATACGTACACTATATAGTACAAGCATTTGAAACTTATAAAAATAATTTCAAATTTAACCCTTTCAATACCAAGAAGGCCTTAGAGATTTTACTTTGGCTAATGGCAGACAATTTTACTCGTCAAAGGGAGACGTCTTTGTAGCGAGCAGAAGCTAGACCAATTAGTTAAGCTAGTACAGTGACACAATTAATGTAATACCAGTATTGTAAACAACATACAAATAAAACAACACTGTGCAAGCCATTACAATCACCTTACCTTTTCTTCCCGTATTTTAGTTATGACGCTGTCATCGACTCCTCGTTTCGTGAGGAATGTACAAACCTGAATGAGAGGAAATTTGGTATAATAATAAAGAACTTATCTCCTCATCTAAGTTTAAGGGGACTCTTAAGCTTAAGCGTATACTGTATGTGAGCTGAGTAAGCTAATAAGGATCAATAATTAAGTTTAACTTGCAAAATCTTTGCCTCAATACTAATTCTGGTTGCTGTCGATTCCTTGCTAATAAAATGGGGTTGCAACTAGTTTAGTCCTAACTTAGCGAAACACATACTCGAATGATTATCTATGTGAAATGGAGCAAGAAACACAATCAAAACTAAAGAAGAGAATGGCCGATCCACTGTGCTCTGCTCGTTAGCTCATTATGGAACGCTTTTACAACCTTGGAACCTGCATATTATCCTAAGGTCTCTACAGCACATTTAACAGATGAAATGTTCTTATGTTCTAAAAAACAGATTTCACGCCTTTGACGGCTAATTTGAATTTAAATGCAATTAATCTTACCTCGTCAGTGTTCGCCATCATGATGAATAGCTGTAACTGAAACAGTTTTCGCACGTGTTTGTTGCGCAAAGCCTGGTGTCCAGTCTAACTAAGTGTCGATCGACAGTTATAAGTGTCGATCGACAGTTACAAGTGTCGATCGACTGTTATAAGTGTCGATCGACAGTTATAAGTGTCGATCGACAGTTATAAGTGTCGATCGACTGTTATACGTGTCGATCGACTGTTGTAAGTGTCGATCGACAGTTACAAGTGTCGATCGACAGTTATTCTTTTCGACACATATAAGTGTCGATCGACAGTTATTAAATGTCGACGAGCGAAAAAAGAGAGATGCTTTCGATGGCCCTTATAAGCCACCGTAGAAACAACTCAATGACACAGCGCCGACCAGTCTCCACATACTTCGCTTACCGTCGATGGCATCTACCCTTGAACGCACGCACTCAAACCATGTTTTCACGTGATGTCAAACGTCTGCGTTTCAGGTGTCAAACTTTCAAAGTTTTCCCGCCCAAATGTGAAGTTCTTTCAGTGTTCTCGTGGTTCAATTCACTGTCAACGCAGTCAAGAAATCTGAGGAAAGTCAGCGTAAATCCCTTCAATGATATATATGGAGAGCCGAAAAAGCACTTGAAAGTGGGATGCCTTTTTGTTAATTTCTTCCTTTCTTGTTGACTGAAAACATATCTTTTCGAGCAGTGAAACACTAGCTGAAACTTCACATTTGGGCGGGAAAACTTTTAAGTATGACACCTGAAACGTAGACGTTTGACGTCAAGTGAAAACATGTTTTGGGCGCGTGCATTCACGGGTAGTTACAATCTACGATCGGTGAGGGTAAAAGGCCGAATGAGTTTGCGGAAAGGCATGTGGCATGACTTGCGGAATCGAATAATTATGCGGAATTTAATGTATGCAAAATGGAGCGAAAATATTAATTCAGCCGAAGGAGTTAATTATGCAACAGCCAAAGGCAAGCTGTGTAGCTGCCGATCTCTGTCACAACTACTCGCCACCGGACTTGCTTTCGTATAAACATTACACTTATGAACTCTTGAGGTGATTACATTTGCCTTGAGTTTTGCTTTCATAGGATTAGCCTGTTCGCGAATGATATTTGCAGCATATTTGTGAAGCTATGCACGAAAGAATCGTTCGGCTGCGAGACAAGCGAGCTTTTGCCATCTTGTCAATTTCACAGTGTAGCTCAAACTCTTGGCAGTTTTCAAATGGATTAAATAAAATTTTATTTTTCCGAGGTCGATTGTAAGCGATTTAGGAATGGAGTCTCGCAGAGGCCTATTATGGTTTTCAGAGTTTTACAAGCGTCTCAAATCGGTCGAGCTGCTTTTGTTGTTATGATGCGAATAACTGAACTCTCGAAGACCAAGCGACAAACGAGGAAAATATTATAATCAGCTACGAACTGACTAATCCTGTAAACGCAAACTCAAGACAAGTAACTTCAAGCGGGTTCATTTGTAAAATATTTATATCAAGTCTATCAAAGCACAAGTCCCGTGTAGAACAGTGCTCTACACTGAAAAATTTCTCAGTCAAATCCAATTTGTTTTCAACATTTTGTTGTCACCGAGATCAGCAACTCAGCAACTACACTAGCTTACGATTATTCACTGTGTTAGGCTGGCAGACGCGATTAACACTCGCGAGCTCCAATACGCAAGATCAAGATTATTAACCATAAAATTATTATCTTGAGAAGGGGCTAGTTCTTGATCTCGGCAACAACAATTGCTGAAAACAAATTGTATTTCACCGAGAAATTTTATAACATCTGGTACCTAGGCGCTATAGGGTACTTTAATCATGGTACTCCTAAAACAGTAATGACTATACTAGGAGAGCTAATTACAGGATAATAAATAATAAATTTAGATTTATTTACATAAAACGTAGGATAAAATAACATAATAGATAAAGTTTTAATTACAAAATAATATAAATAATGTAATAATAAAATTAGTATCAACTAATCCGACCTAATAAATGAGAGAGCATTTGATTTAAATGTATCTAAATTATCAATATTTGTGAAGCCTAGGGGTATATTGTTCCATAAAGCTATTGTCCTCGGATAAAAAGAATATTTATAAATATCGTTATTCACTTTCACTTGTTTAAAAGGACAACAGTTTGGAGCTCTTGATGGTCTTTCATTCGGTATGACATCAGGTGGAAGTGATATGCCAACATGGCCCATATAGATTTTATAAAACATGGTGCCTTGTGAAAGAAGTCTTCGGTGATGGAGCGAGTCCCATCCAAGACTTTCAACCATTGGTGTAACGTGGCTATAACGCGAGTAGTCGTTGAAGACATATCGAGCGGCTCTTCGTTGGACAGATTCAATTTTATTTATGTTCTGGTGCCTGTATGGATTCCATACACAGGACGCGTATTCGAGTTTAGGCCGTACAAGAGTACGATATGCCGTGTCTTATACTTTATGGTTACAACCACCCAGTACTCGGCGCAAAAGACCTAGAGTTGAGTTAGCATTTTTGCAAATGATGTCAACATGTTCATTCCAGCTTAAGTTGCTTGATATCGCAACACCGAGGTACTTTGTTGAGTTAACTTTGGATATAGACAAGCCATTTAAAGTGTATTGAAACAGGATTGGAGATTTTTTACATGTTATTCCTAAATGATAACATTTTTTAATGTTAAAATTAAGTTGCCAGCTTTTTTACCATGAGGATAGTTGGTTCAGGTCGTTTTGTAGAGATAAGCAGTCCTCAGAGCTTCGAATTTCACTATATAAAATACAGTCGTCAGCAAAAAGACGCAAATTAGCATTTATACATTTCGTGATGTCATTTATATACAGTTGAAAAAGCACTGGCCCCAAAATTGAACCTTGTGGGACTCCAGATAGAACAGGCTTAGGAGAAGATTGAGTGCCATTTATAGAAACAAGTTGAGAACGATTCGACAAGAATGCCTTGATCCATAACAGCATATTTCCTCTGATTCCGTAGTAATCCAATTTCAGTAATAGCGGAGCTCCGACGGCCCGAAGGGCCGTCAAGCGGAGCACCATACCTAGAGAAACCCGTCAACTGTCCCGTCAACTGCTTTTCTCATGGTAAAAATGGCTAGCGGTATTGCTCGTGGGCGCTTACGCACGACGACGACGACGACGACGGAGTCGCCCAATAATTAATAATATCCTAATAATAATCATAATAATCCAACATGGCGGCCATACTCCACCTGGCCCAGCTGACCAGCTACTTTACAGCGTACATCTTTGATACTGGACATCCATCTTCTAGCCAATTGACACCTGTCAAAACAAGGTATCCGCTGACCAGTGTAACGTGACCATATCGCGGGCTCAAGTTAAGACCTCATCGAGGTCAGCTGTTTTTTTTGAAGTTGACCGCTGACGAGGTACTTGCTTTCGATTGGATCGCAGGCTCAAGCCAAGTGTGGGACACCCAAACCAAATCGAGGCCGTTAAAATTTTTCGCGCGCTTTCTGCGGCTGGTAATTTCACATTCAGTTGGTTTCTTTATTTTGAGCAAAACAACTTCATCTTCTTCGATTTAAGTTTGTCTTTCGCGTAAAAAGCATAAAGATCAAGAACTTGTCAAAAGATATTCCGGAAGGTGAATTTTCAAGTGATGAAAGGAAGGACGGAAGATTTTTCTCAGGAAAAGCTTCAAAGATTGTGCGGTTGAAAACAGTATAATTCAACGCTTCAAGGGCTTTCACTTCACCGCGGCATCTTGCATCTCACCAAGAAAAGTCACTTAACAGTTCACCGGTATTAATGGGAGGAATGAGTAGCTCAAACTCTGTGGAAGAAGCTCTTTCTTTGGACAAACCGTTTGCTATTTTTGCGGATGCTTGTTTTTACTTTACTGAAGCTTACGCATTTTCAAGTGGTAGAAACCTCTACAACACAGGACAGTGAGGTAAATTAAATAAATAGAAGCTTAACATTTGGTTTAATCGTTGTTACTTTTGTTCAGGAATGAAACTTGTATTTTTCTCTCGAATGGATATAAATAACAATCATCTGTACTCGTTTTGGACGCAAAGAAGTAGTTGAATTGTTTGTTTGTTTTGTTACGTTGTTTTCTTTGCAAGCGAACGAGTGTTTTTACTCGGCTTGGCTGACTGTTTTTCGACCTTGGTTCCTCACAGTAGCGTTAAGAAACTTTTACCCTTATCTTATCAACACGTAATCGCAATGAGTCCTCGTAAAATTAAGCATTAAAGGGGGAGACTCGAGCTCGAGTAAAAATAAAAAATCCGATCAAATGCATGTGCATGTGCACTTCTCAAAATCTGACATTAAGGACGGTGCCTCCTATTGCTAGTGCGCATTCCTTCTGCGCACCACGCAAGCATCTTATCTTGCGCGATTACTCGCGCGATTTCCTCAGAAGATTGTTTGTTTTGATGGTTATCGTATTTTTTGTAAGGTCTTGATTTAGCGGATAGTTTTACAGGATTGGCAACAGGCTGTCTACACCAAAAACCCATAAACGAAAGCGTTGTGGTGTGTTTTATGAAATTACGCTGAATCACGCCTGGAAAAGCAATTGAAGTGAAGTGGCAAATAATATAATCAAAACATATCGATGTATAAACTGATTCAAGGGAATCGCTTAAAAAAGTCATGTGCTACACATATCGGTTTAATACACAACAAATCCATTTCGGTTTTATTCTTTTATTTTATTGCTGTTTCAACAATAATAAAAAGAAAGATGTTTTCATGGAACGTAAGATATAACATAACACGATGTCTTACGTAACTCCGGACTGCGAAAATCAGAAACAAGGAATCACGAATACTGGCTCTCAAACTGCGTAGTTTTTATGCATTTCAAAACTCCTTCCAGCAAGATAATACAACCACAAGAAACAACTGCGAAAGTAATTGACAAAACTACAAAACGTGATCTTACGTACGTGTTTGTCTTCCACTTCGCCAGAGCCTAAAAGGGCAAGTTATACTGGAAAAAACTTTGAAATTTACGCAAAATGCACATCTCAAAACGTCTTCGAATTTGCTCTTAGCATTCAAAGCCATCTTCATTGAAAAAATGTCCTCTAATTCCCTAAGAATCAAGAAAACTTTTTGTTCCAGCATGTGTTGCCATACCGGATATCCCAGCATGCCCAAGGAAAAGACATGCAAATATTTCACTTACTAGGGAGGGGGTAGAGCAAAAACTGTCTCAAGCCCGCAAAACAGCGCCTTAAAAGTAGAAAATAACCAATTTAGCTCTAAAAAACGCATGGTGACCCCCACTTTTTACCTCACAAAACGAAAGTGGTAAGCCTACTCAACACATGGTAATTTTTTCGTAGTTCGCAAAATATATTTAGCCTGTGTTTTTGCTCAACTAAAAGGGAGCAGTCAGGGCCAAAAATGCCTCCAATGCAATGATTTTGTAATAAATACCACATAAAAAGTAGTTTTTATATCACCAGTTGTTATGTGTTTCAAAGCTTGTGGTTTGTTGTTGCCTTGGTATATGTAAACAGGAATTCTAAGGAAATGTTCAGAGAATATTTCTTCTTTTCTTTTTTCAAAAAAAATACTAAGTCTCTATTTTTTGCAGCTTTGGACTTAATTATCTCTGAAAAATGCTCGGTTACCCCCAATTTTCTTTTCAATTTTCGTTAGCCCTTACCAACATCTACATTTTAGCATAGTGATAATCCTCGAAAAAATATCTTCGTATTAGGAGGCACCGTCCTTAAGTTGTCAAAATGCTGCCAAAACAGTCAAAACCCAGCGCGCTTCACTTCGTCAAGTCTTTAAGAGATCTTCGTCGAAAGCAGCCTGTAAGCAACAATTAAGTTTCGCCGTCTTTAAACATGTCGTTTGTTTGAACCGGTAAGAATCAGCGTTTGGATGTTAAAAACAGCGAAATGGGTTGACTGGCTGGCTGGTTTTGATAAATTTTAAAGTGGACGGGTTCTGCGAGAGAAATGCTCGTTTGGTTTGGCATGCGCTTTCTTCGTTATCTGGATGATGTTTTGCCACTGAGAATCATTAATTGAAGAAGGTTCTTCGGAAGACATGGGAAGTAACAGTAAAACCATCAAAGCACTTAAGTGTTTTGTGTAAGCCAAGGAAAGATTTTGTGGGAAATGGCTCTATTATTCAGCTCTGTCGCATTCCGAGTGATTGCTGTCTCAGTGATTCCTGTTGACTGCTCTAAACGATCAGGTACGGACCTCTTTTTTGTCTTTTCTACGGACATTTATGTCAAATCTACTAAGGAAATTTTCTAGCTTAATACAAGATAGTTTTGTTACCTGTCCAATTTCTGCACCTTCTCCAAGAATCTTCGAAGAAATATTATTCATATTGTGCTTTGTTTTCTTGTAATAAGTCTTATGTTGTTGTTATATTGTTTCTGAACCGCGGTCAATTCCTGTTGACTGCTGTAAACGAAGAGTTTGTACCCTTTATTTTTTTTTCTAGGGGCATTTATGTCAAAATAAATACCGATTTTCCTAGCTTTATCATTACAAGCTATTTTAATTACTAGCTAGTCTTGTTTAATTTCTCCACCTTCTCCTTCTTCGAGCAAACACTCGCCGGCATCGTACTTTGTTCGCTTGCAGTGTTTTTGTTTTGTTTTGTTTTTTTTTTTTGATCCGCTTTGAATCCCTTTACGCTTTCGTCTCAAAGTAGTTAGACTCAAGAATGTCCGTCTTTTTTTTTTTCTTTTTTGCAAACGTTTACTATCGAAAACTCTTCGTTTTCCCTGCTGCTGCTCAATTGTTTTGGACACAAATTAAACTGGCCCAAATAAACTCTTGCGAAGTTGCTCGGTGAGAGTGTGCAGCTCCGATTCTAGGCTTGGCATGGCTAAATATATATATGGCCTTCAGCTTTTCTTTTTTTAATCGCTACATAACAGACTGGAATGGTGTTCCATCGAACATCATGCATGCACCTTCTTTAAGCAGTTTTAAGTCCTATCTATTACATTATTAGTGTCAATTTTAAATCAGATGTAGCTTGTGAGTGACAAGTATGTAATTTAATTAGGTTTGCTTTGGATTACTTCATGATTTTTAGTCTCAATCTCAAATCAGGAGTGACTTGTAAGAGACAAGTATTTGATTTAATTTGATTAGGTTAGCTTTGGGCCACGTTTAAATTTCACCTCTTAGTTTTTAGAATGTGTAATATTAGATAATATTCTTTGTATGGGAATTTAGTTTCTCCCAATTATTCTCCAGTCATGCACTTTTTTTTTTGTATCAACTTAGTTGTATTCACATGAAAAAGTATTATTAAACTTAAAACTTAAAATTAAACTTAAAGTAAGCTCTTTCTCATCAATGTACATATCCTTTGGACTTCCTCCTCCTGCATACAGTCTTTCAATTAATTTTATTAGTAGCTGGTCACACCAATCTTGTGTGATGTTTGGATGACATTTGGCATTAATGTTTAATGGAATCTCTGATGTTTGATGAAGTATGTTAAGATCAAGTTAAGATGGCTAACGGATTTCCAGCACTTTTGCTTTGATGAATCACCTTGATAGTGGTATCAACCAAATGCCCAATATATTATTATCAAGTTGTTTGGTCTTGCACTTAACTGGCCAGAAGAGCAGCTGGATTTCTTTTTGAAAACACTGTAGGTGCATTGAGTGATGAGCTTAATGTTAGCAAGCAGTTTTTTTTGTGATAGTAAGGTCAAGAAGTAATTGATCAAAATAAATATCTTGGTCTTAATTCATGGTATCTAAATATTTTTATTGATTTCCATGTATCTTTCTTTCATAATTTTTGTGAGGCATACATATATCTAGAGGATACACAATTTCCGATTTCTGACTGTCTCATGGGAGGCTGTGGATAATTGAAATTGCATTCATTATGAAGTGATGATCTGAATCACTATATATCTGATGTGATACTGATTCCAAGGAGCAATCACCAGGCTTCTCCACCAATTTCTAGTGGCTCTAAACCATACCTAAGTAGCTAAGTATGTAACTAAGTTGCCTACAGTTGAACGGGGAAACAGACCTGTCCTTAGGTATTGCTCTAAGATGTTAAGAAATGTTGTTTTAAAAATTTATAGATGAAAACTAGCTTTGCAGGTTCTTTTTTACACAAGGTATTAAAGATTATTTTAAAATAAACCTACCTCAATATTTTTATTTTGCTTTTTTAACATCTCCAAACTCAGTTTGGAAAGGAATTTTTATTACCTTACTCAATAGAACGCTTGTTTTTAGGAGGGGTGGGGGTCCAAATTCGTAAAAGGAGATTCATATCTGCTAGCAGTTCTGGACTAGGGGGTCCAAATCTGATCCACAAGCAGATCTGGACTGGAGGGTGCAAATCCACGTGGGGTCCAAATCCACTGTGCCACTGGCTCAGATCACCTTTCCATACTATTTTCTACAGCATTGGGTCTGTAGCTTGAGTGAGGTCAGATGGGTGATATGACAAGCAGACTATATGTAAATGCCAGTAGAAAAAGAATGCTTTTGGAGCTCCGCTTTTAGGCTTGGCTAAATATATATATTAATCTTTGATGGGGTACCGAGTCAAAGGCTTTAGAGAAGTCAAGCAGAATAGCATCAGTCTGACTGCGCACATTAATAGATTTAGCCCAGTCATGTATAGTTGTTATCAATTGGGTCTCGCAAGAGAAACGCTGACGAAAGCCATGTTGCTCGTCGATCATGATGTTGTGTTTAGACAGGTGTTTAGCCATATGACTGAGCACCACATGTTCCATCACTTTACAGCATATGGAGGTTAAAGAGATAGGCCGGTAATTTGAAGGAAGACATTTATTATCTTTCTTGAAAACAGCAGTAATAAGGGCCTTGGACCAATCTGAGGGAACCACATTGAGATTTAAAGATTGCTGAAAGATAAAAGCAAGCCGTCCAGAAGCAGATTGAGACATCTCTTTCAATACACGTGCAGGCAATTCATCTGGGCCGCATGCATTATTAGGGTTAAGCTGGGATAATTGTTTGGCAACTCCCTCGGGTGATATTTGTAAATCAGTGATCGGAGGGTAAGGAGATGCAGAAATTTGAGGTAAAGGTAATTGTTCATTTGTAAAGACAGGAAAAAAGTAGGAATTCAAAGTTTCAGCTTTATCTTTGTCCGTAACAAACACGCCTTGATCAGTCTTGAGAGGCGGAATACCAAGATTCTCCGATCTGTTGTGTTTCACATGAGACCAAAACTTTTTTGGATTTTCTGTAAGGCTGTCACCAATGACGTCATTTAGGTATCGATTATGAGAGTCTTTGATGAGATTTGACACGGCGTTACGTTGACGTTTGAAGGCTTTCCAGTGATGTTGATCTTTTGTTCGAACAGCTCTTTTGTGGAGGCGATCTTTTTAGCGCATTTCTCGTTTATCTTGGTATTGATCCATGGTAAGTTAAACTTAGGTTTAGAAGACTTTTGAGGTATGAATTGAGAGATTCCAGTAGCTACAGCATGTTTAAAGGAGTTCCAATTTTGTTCCACCGTGTTACCCCATGGATTCGAAGCAAAAAATTCTGTTGATGACTTCGATATGAAGTCGTTTAAGCCATTAAAATTAGCTTTTTTGTAAACATAAACTTTATGAGGAGGTTTAGTGGAGCGATGAGGTTTCAAGTTAATCTCGAAGGTTACTGCAAGATGATTGCTCAAGCCAGGTAACGTAGAAACGTTAGAAACACTGTTGGGATAAGTAGATAGAAGTAGGTCGAGTATTTTCCCAGATGCTGGTCTTGTTGGCACTTTGACGTGTTGGGATAACGAGTAGTCATCAAGTATGTGCATAAATTTATTATGCTGAGATGCAGTCGCAGGATTAGTTGTAGAAGGAATCTCTTGGCTCCAATCAATGTCGCCTAAGTTGAAGTCACCACCCATGATGATTTGGTACACTCGTGAAGACGTTGTTGAGAGAGTCACTTAAATGATCAAGAATCTCAGTAGAAGAGTTTGGTGGTCTATAGGATGCAATGTACAATGTCTTCCTATTAGCAATTCGGAGAGAGGACTAAAGGACTTCACAATCATCCACATTAAAATTCGACTCCTCGATACTTGCAAGGTCTGATTTGATTGCTTGGAAGACGCCTCCGTTCCCTGCTAGCAGAGGTCTCTTGCGGCGAGAAAGGGGAGAGACCTCTGCCGGTGCCCGACGAGTTCTTTCATGTAGCCGCGGACCACATTCTTGGTCGAAACTAACCGGTTTTTAAAACCGGTTTCCGTTAAACAGGAATGCGCTTGCTCTTTTTCTTTTCCCTGCTGAAAACTTCTGAGCCCACAATACTACAATCGCAATGGCGTCTTTGAGGATATAACACCAGTGCAGAAGAAAGCTATTATTCCGTTCTTGAACAAACGCGATACATTCGTGTCTTCCGACAGGCTACGGAAAATCCCAACTGGCAATCCGCGTAGCCGCAGAGTTGTCAAGTTTGCAAGTCTCAGTACTCTCCCGAGCCACTAGTTTTGGTCGTGTCTCCGTTGAATTCCCTCATTAAGGACCAGATATTATCGTGTGAGAGACTGGCGGAATCAAAGCTTTCAAGATCGAAGGTGACTTTCCATCTCTTGAAGGAATAGAAATCGCATATGTGAACCCGGAGCATTTGGAGCTTGTTGTAAACATAGTTCCCGAACTCGGAGAGGTCTTTTCCTGGGACGGCTGGTTTTACTAATGTTTGAGGAGAATAAATTTCACCTTGGACATCAGACACTTTAATTGTAGTTTGTAGTGAACTTGCAAATTTCACGCGCAAACCGGTCTGCTGTGTAAGGTCGCACGTGAAAAATACGTCATTCGTTGTCAAGGGAACGCTCGTGCTTGCGCGACAGGAAACTCGTCGGGCACCGGCAGAGGTATCTCTCCTTTCTCGCCGCAAGAGACCTCTGCTAGCAGGGAAACGCCTCCGCCAAAAGCATTTCTATCTTTTCGGAGAACACAATATGAAGACGGGAAGATTGAATATGATGAAATATCTGGATTAAGTTTAGATTCGGTTCCCAGGACAATATCAGGATCATGTAGTTCAAGTAGAGCTTGAAATTCAGTGGAGTGTTTGGATTACAATTGATTATCATTCCTTTTAGTTTTGTTTTCGTGTTACGCTTCGATGAACTCGTCGCTGAATTAGATCTTGAAGGATTTTTCCTGCTATAAACCACAGAGTCAGAAAGAATATCAAAAGAATTTGATAAGTTCAGAGTATTCGAGGACAAGTCCAGAAGTGTCGGTGAAAAATTGGGAAGGTCACAATCAGGACAAATCCACGAGCATGAGGAGTTTTCAAGTAGCTGGTATTCATCATTATTCATCCCTAAGCAGCGAGTGTGAATCCAAGTATCGCATGAATCACATTGGATTCCGCGTTGGTTTGACTTTACTGGCTTTTTACACAGACCGCAAGGGCATTTCCATTTAGGGCCAGGATTAATATTGACGTCTCCACAAAGCAGGATCAGGTTCAGCAGAATACATGACTTGGATTTGGCAAACATAGCAGAACATCGTTGGCGGCGATAGGATGAAGCGAAAGCTTCAGAACCCAACAAACAAGTAGATTCACTCTTGATATAAAATCCGCTCAGGCCATTTGAGTTGGAAGCATCTGCATTAGATCTTGGAATCAAATAAAAACGGGAAAATAGGCCGATAAATAGAATGACCAACGGAGCTCGAAAATACACGTCCATCTACTCGATCTTCGATGAGGCGACACTTGAACGCGAGCACTGAGTTCAGTTATTCATATCATAACAAATTAGCAGCGCTGCGACTGATTTGAGACCCTTGTAAAACTCTGAATACCATAAATTGAATAAGCCTCTACGAGGCTCCGTTCCTAAATCTCTTAGAATCGACCCCAGAAAAAAAGAATTTTATTTAATCCATTTCAAAACTGTCAAAGAGTTTGACCTACACTGTGAAATCGACAAGATGGCAAAAGCTCGCTTGTCTCGCAGCCGGCCGCGAACGATTCGCACGAATACACTGCAAATATCATTGACTATCATTCCCGAACAGACTAATCCTATGAAAGCAAAACTCAATGTAAAATTTAATCACCTCAAGAGTTCATAAGAAAGCAAGCCCGGCGAAGAGTAGTTGTGACCGAGATCGACAGCTAGCTTGCGATTATTCTCTGTGTTAGGCTGTAGAATAATTAACTCTTTGAGCTGAATTAATTTCTTCGCGCCATTTTGCACATGTTACATTCCGCATAATTATGCGATTCCGCAAGTCATGCCACATGCCATTCCGCAAACTCATTCCTCCTTTTACCCTCACCGATCTACGGTATAGTAAACTCAAAGACTCAAGTACAACTTATCACCTTTGAACTATCAAAGTAAAAACCTTATCTTTAAATGACTTTTCTTATTTTTTAATTTTGACCGCGGTTACCCTTTCGTCTGAGTTCCCAGTGCTTTAACGCCTCACTTCTATACCAGCAGGGTATTCATCTTGTTCGAAAGCCGATTAACGCTAGCCCAGAATTAGGAGTTAACCGGAGTTTTCATCTCGCTCGTTGAGAAATTTTTCTAAATCAAAATTTTCGCTAAAAGTAAATTTAAATTCCAGTCAAAATCCGTTGGAATGTTTTTATTAAACAGTAACTAAACTGGACTCACAGATTAGCTTAATCGTGCTTTGAACAACTGGCCGGTCCTTGCTTATTCACTCGTTTCTCACCTCTTTGTTTTTTCTGTACAGATGTCCAATGATTTAATTAATCTCTCTGTTAAGCCCCATTTACACGAGCAATTTTTCCTTGACAAGTTTGCCTTGACAAGGAAAAATTGCTCGTGTAGATGGGGAATAGTGGACAAA
Source organism: Pachyseris speciosa (assembly GCA_016490735.1). Classification (NCBI taxonomy): domain Eukaryota; kingdom Metazoa; phylum Cnidaria; class Anthozoa; order Scleractinia; family Pachyseridae; genus Pachyseris; species Pachyseris speciosa. The sequence continues at coordinate 433,700 of JAEMWC010000741.1, forward strand.
TTTTCCTTGTCAAGGAAAATCTGGCGTGCTAGCTTTTCCTTGACAAGGAAAAATTGTCAAGTCAGAAATTTGCTCGTGTAGACGGACAACAACGAAAATGTGACAAGGATATTGTTGCGGGCATAACCGAAACTTGTCAAGGGAAACTTGCTGAACGTCTACACGAACAAGGAAACCTTGTCAATGGAAAATTGTAAAGAAAAACTTGTTGATCATCTTAACGAGCAATAAAAATTAACAAGTAAACTTGTCAAGGAAAAATTGCTCGTGTAAATGGGGCTTTACAAGTTACAAAAAAATCCTCATTATGTTGGTTCCCATAGCAACTTCTGATGGATCAGGTCCCAGTCTTCAGCCGGGAACACGGCAGCAGATGGTCGTGACATTAAAAATATAGGTTTCACATCGACTTCCTTATAAAAAGAACCTGAACTCTGCACCATTCCCGAGGCGAGAGGTTTCCGTAGCTACCCACAATAACAGACTCAAAACATCGAAGAAAGGACGAGAATGTCCATCTGACATACAGAAAAGCGGGTACTCTGTATTTCTACCAAACAATATAGAGTCAAATTAATTCAAAATCGATTATCATTACCGCACCTATAGAATTTCGGTGGAAAACCTTTACGTAGCCAAAAGAACACCGGCGAACGTGTTTATTGAATTCTAATTATTCCTACATATGTAATAAGGCGTGCTGTTTTAAAAGACGCCGACTTTGATAACTAATTGTTGAAAGCTGAGTTAAATCCCCTGAACGAATATTCATTAGTAAGTTGATTAAAATCTGTCCACGGTGCTTCTGTAGCCTTTAAAGAGTTTTTAACTTTCCTGTTTCGCCTGAGGGCTTCATATTATAATAATCAAATCAACTAGGTTTAATTGCTGCAAAACGGGTCACCTAGGTAAAAACCTTTTATGGAACAAAACAAAAGGATTTGCAATTAATAAGCACCAGGGCACGTTAATTAATTTGATTTGTTTGTGAAGAACAGAACTAGTTAAGGTTGTCCGGTTAAAAATTGCTTTCGATGAAATTGCACTCGAAATTTAACTACAAACGGCATTAAACCTTAATTTGAGGAACCTTTTTATTATCGAGATTAAATTTATTAAAATGCCTTTGAGAAATTAAAAATCTCACGTCAGAGACTGAGTTCAAACCGGAATGTCATCAAAGCACAGCACCTTGGGTTGGATCGATTTGTTAAATAATGCACTAGTAACGTATAATCAGCTGAATCCGTATATTGTTTTTCTGCGACGATTTCTTTATTTTCTTCAAGAACTGAAGGGGTTAAAAGTCAATAAAACGATATCGTTTGGTCTCATTGATGGGTCAGATTATATGACAAGGACACCACTTATGCTGTTTGGGAAGCAACAAATTTGTAATTAAAAAAAGAATCACCAATCTTTTGATTTTTCATCTTGATTAGGTCATAATATGGGAGATTTTTGAATGAAGATTCAACCGATTTATGTAATTTCCACCTGTAGTAAAAAAAGTTTAAATTCACCGCACACCAAACCGAACAGTCACCGTACAAACCAGCGGTCTCAACACGTCAGATTTTAATTAACGTCTTGCCACAAGTAATCTTTGGTTTCCAATACAAGTAATATTTGGTTTCCGTGGAGAAATATTAGTGGATACTAATCTCAACAAGCAAACTTGTTATCTCCAATGTGCCGACGTGACCTAGAAACTCAAAACAGATCGCGAACTTCACGAAATATTAGCTAAGAAAAGAAACTAATTATTTTGCACTAGCGGCGTTGTTGGCGAATTAAGATGCAAGGACGAGCACAAATCAAACCGTTTTCGACAGGCAATTCATTGCATAGATGTCATCACCAAAGAATTACGGCAATTTAAGTTACCCCACTCGAAGCATACAGGGCAAATCTGAGAACAGCGAGGCAACGAGCTGAAGGTTGCTGAAGGTATATGCCGTTTCTGGCTTTGTTCCTGTTTTTACCGCCATTTCCAATAGATTGTGTTCACAAATAGAATTATAGGAAGCCACATCAGGAATTTTTTCAAGCTGCTGGACCTGACTAAATTTATTCACCAAGAAAGATGACATATTGAGCATAACTGCGCCCGATCGACAGCCATGACAACGAACTTCTTTTCTCCGCCGTCATGAACAACGCATCGGGCAACAGCACAAGTATCAGCGATTGGCAAAGAACCTCAAACCTGGTCATTTATTTCTCGACATTTCTTGTTGGACTGACAGGGAACCTTCTTGTTGTAATTATTATTGTCAGAAGAAAAAACAAAAAATCTATGAATGATTTTTTTGTGCTGAACTTGAGCGTATCTGACCTGTGCCTCATCCTGTTTTGTTTACCAGCTTTTATTTACCTCGAGCTCATCGGTTATGTCGGGTCTGCGTTTTATTGTAAGTTTGTCTGGCCTATGATGACCGTTTCTTACTCTTCCAGTATTTTAACTATAACCTCAATGGCGTGCTATCGCTGCAAAGTGCTTTTACATCCCTTGGAAATTCCACCAAGCAAGAAACACGTCTTAGTTTGGATTTCATCAATATGGCTTCTCTCGTTTACAATAGCGTTACCACTGATGATTGCGTCGAAATTTCGTGAAGATTTTCAGGGAAGCACATGTTATGAGGATTGGCCCAGCCACAGTTTTAAAGAGGATACACTGTCGCACTGTTTATCATGCAATATCTGTTACCCTTACTCACGATAGCCGTGGCTTACATACGAATCGGTATCGACTTGACACGAACAAAGGTTCGACGTGCATCGGTAAGCAGTCGGGGTGACATATCAGCTCGTGGGACTCGGGAGGATAACATCAAGATTATAAAGATCTTAGCAACGATTGTTATCCTGTTTGCGCTTTGTATGCTGCCGTTTCATATGGCATGGATCTTATTGGACTTTGGAGGGGAACGGGAGGCCAAAATCGCCGAAATAATCTTTCGGTTTTCCGATGTTTTGGCAATTTTACACAGCTGTCTTAATGCAGTAATTTACGGAGCTCTCACAAAGCATTTGCGACATGGATTCGCTAAGTACATTTTTCGTCTGCTTACTTACCTCGGACTTTCAAAAAATGCGAGGAGAAACAGGAGGGAAACCTACGAACACACACCAGAGGAAATGGAAACCTTTGGTGTTAGCGCGAAACCGGTTAACACAATACACTCGCGGCCTACAATTATGGCTTTCTCTCAGGTTTTCACAGTCAGCTGATTTCGGTGAAAGATGCCTGGGGGCTTTGGACTGGGCACTGGCCAAGAGCAAAATACACAAGTTTATCAACTATATGTGCAAGTAATGTAACAGGTTATAAACCGTAACTTAAGCTTGGTACTCCCGACTAAATAAAGTTCCAACAAGAAAATAAAAACTGGAGGGATTCTTGAAGTTTTCATTGCGTTATCGTTTACTAATTTCAGTGATATTTTTCACTCTCCCAAAGGACTTGGTTCGTCAATATAAATTAGAGTCAAGGGACTAAGGGAGCATCTAGGCTCAGAACAAAACGACAGCTCCTTTCATACGAAAATAGGTAATCCTCTCTCGGGCCCCATTAGCCAGCGGGAAAACAATGCAAATTCGGATGCAGCAGATTCAATAACCTTACTTGAGCCAAAAGGTGCTGGCGGACTTAACTTTTTCTGAGACGCGATTAGTTTTCAAAAAGTGAAACTTGGTAAACTGTGAGGTTTGAGAAGGAGACAATGCACAACACAACACATCCACGCGTAGGACGTTCACAAGTGTTTTCCGGCACCGCTTTCGACAAGCATATTGATTTCTTATCCGTGCAAACAGCAGAACACTCTACCATATCGGAAAACTTCAAATGATGTCTATCATTAATTTAAGCCAATAACGTGATAATTTGCTCGGGGAATAACATTTTGGAGGGCAAATACTGTCACGTGATGTACGTCGACCAACTGCTAACAAGTACAAACACACCAACATATCAACTTTTGCTAAAACAGCTGTTCATCACGCAATTTTCTCTTACACCAGAGCATCGATAATTAGGTGCCATGGGAAAGTTTGACAAAAACGACAGCTGTTCGCAGTTTCGCTCATACATGCAGCTCTCAGGTATTGGACACCTCAACAAGACATACAAAAAAAGCAGCAGAAACAAAGAGCAAAGAACCACTTGTCGAAGAACAAAAAAGTATATATATATATATATATAATAATAATAATTAATAATAATAATAATAATAAATAATAATAATAATAATAAATAATAATAATAATAATAAGATAAAATAAAATAAAAATATAACAAAATAGGAGCTGAAAGAAATGCTCCTCTGTCAGTCACGTTACTCGTCAAATCAAAATTTATTTGATCTAACAAATTACTATTATTTACTATCATTACTTTCTGCTGGAAGGGGCAAAAAAATGTTATCATACAAAAACCTGATACTGAGGCGACATGAATAAATATGTGACTCATGATGTTTTCATAATAACTTTTAGCATCTGATTTCTGCTTATCAAGAGAATAAGCGCTATAGACTATGTGAATATTGGACAATAAGAGCTCAGAGAGCACTTTTCAATCGAGTGCCGTAAAACCAAAATCAAAGTAATTAATCTACACAATCACAACACAGCACAAACAGGACGTTGAGCCAATCAGAATTCGAAGCAATAACTGGTAGCCGAAGCGCGGAAAAATGCGCTCGTGAAAATCACGATTGCTCTTGGTTTTGCTTCTCACTGGTTGAGAAAGTGGCGCGTATTTTACTAACCAATCACAGGAAGAAGCCCAAGCAAAAACCAAAGCAAACGCGAATTACTTTCGACACTCAATTGAAAACCGCTCTAGAAACACAGGCTAAATAAGATTGTAAGTAGTCTAAACGGAAAGATGCTAAAACAGCATTTCTTAGAGTCCGTTTACTGAATCACACTGCTCCACTGGTACTAAGAAAGAAGGGAAGGCAACATTGTTATTTGTCACGTGCAGATCTCGTGATTTGCTTTCTTTGGCCGCTGACTAAGACCAGGCGCATGCGTACCCTGACATACTAAAACGCCGGAGTCTACCACTCTGTAAGACAGTTGGAGCAAAGAACTCGCCTGTCTGGTCCCTGTTGACCTTTTTCTTGTTCCTGTACGCTGTCTAAGATCACATGATTTTCACAACAGGGAAAATGGCTCTTGTCCTTTTAAACTCCGAAATATTTTTAATGCAAAACACCTCCCTTCCAGTTGTGTCAACTGTAACAGGACGAATCAGCCAATCATTGTCATTACCCAGGCCACTGTCATCGTCCACAGGAACATCTGCGCATGCGTTTGCCTCGCACTGACCGGATCCTATCACCTGAACGAAAATAGAAAATGTTTTGCGTGTCTACTTCTGTTTATCTTACATGAATTAAATAAAACTTTCTACTATGCCAAGTAATCACGGCGCATGCAGTATCTATCAATGAGGGATCGCGCTTTGTAGCTCGGTTGTATCGGGGAATATTGATGCAGGTTTATGTTAGGGTGACAAATGTTCATCCGTTTTCATGTGAAAGGTCACTTTTCACAGCACAACATAACAGCAACACGATTATGAAAATACTGCAGAAGGCTATAAGAACCAAAGGTTGAGTATGGAAGTTGGTGTTAGAAGATCACGAACATACAATTCCCGCTTAGTATTATGTACCTGAACACTTAACTTCTTGTATTTATTTCCACCTTTCCAGTGTGATACAAACCACTGCTGAACATCTTCTTTGGTAAGTTTTCTCAAGATGTCCACCTAACAGGAAAGTAAACAGTGAGTAAAGCCTGCTAGACACAGAAACAAAAGCCAGTGGTTTTAACACCAACACTGTAGTTTAACTGGCCACAGCAGAGCATTATTCAAGAGCCATTTAATTAAACTACAGTAACACAAAAAGACACGTAGTTACCTCTCGCCGTTTTCTATCGAAAATGTACGTCTGATCCAAAACTTCTGCCCAGTTTCTTTCAGCTTCTTCTACCAAACTAAGATCCTCGTGTTCCTTAAGTTCAATAAGCGAGTCCACCTACACCGTAAAAAAAAAAAGAGGCAATTTAGCTTCCTTTTACTCGTCGCCTGAGAAGCCGAGAGAACACGAATGAGCTGTTACACGAGACTCAGCAGTACAAAGACAACAACAACGAGCCAGGCCACTTTTAAATATACTGTCGCAAACAACGGAACAAGGTCACAGGAGATATGCCAAAGAACGGGTTGAGTCTATAGGCTTTACGTCTGAGATTTTTAACTCGGCGAATAAAAATATGATTATTGCTGTTGATGTAGTTGTCGCCGTTATTAGTAATCACATTGAAAAGCAGCGTTTCTTCGAAGACAACACAGGTCTAAGTAGACTTATACTGTCTCGAATTCTGCTGTGAAGTAGCTTTATAAGGCCCCCAGCTAACGTTAAAATTGAGAAATAACAACGATTACCTGACTTTTGAAGTCTTGGTTTGACATGGAAGTTAACGTTTCACCAAATTCATCCAAGAATGCATCAATTCTACTATCCACATGTTCTGCGCTAAAATACAAAAACCAAACGAAACGAAAAACGTCAAGTAAGGGAAATAAAATAATATTAAAAGAAGAATGAACGTAAGGAGATTAGGCCTCTTTACAAATTACCAAAGTCAATTCGCGCGCTCTGATTGGTCAATCAGCTATGGTTTATTGTACCAGTAAGCTCATGGAAATTTCGCGCGACTTCTGAATTATTATATAAAAGCAATATACCACAAGTTTCTATGGTTTATAGGCTGATAAACCACGCGGGATGTTGGAAGAACACTTGAAGAGTTCGTAAATCACTCGCCTGCGGCTCATGATTCACGAATTCTTCGAGTGTTCTTCCAACATCCCGCGTGGCTTATCAGCCTATAAACCATAGAAACTTGTGGTATATTGCTTAATTATAAGGTGACGAAACAGTCTAATAGAATAAAACCATGTTATATGGTTTGATGCTTGGTAAGAAAAAGAACCCATGGAGGCTATAAGTAACGTTTAATAAACTAGTAGGAGTGTTTTAAACTTTGATAAAACACGAACTGCGGGATTGGTGAACAGCTTCAAAAACTTCTGTTGTAGATCTATCCATTCTTACACTAACTTTAACTTTTAGGTTATTTTGGCCAATAAAATCAGATGTAAAATTTCGCCGTGTCTATATCATATATAAAGACACTAGTTCAACATTAATTTCTTTTTTATTTTCGTTATGAATTATTAATGACTTTTTTAAATTTATAGCAAATGGTTTCTTTCAAACTGTTCTGACATTCTACATTCCCTTTGTATTAACAACATGGCAAATATAACCCCAAAATAGTTCACAGAAACACGTTTCTGTGGAACGAGAAATCGGCCCCGGAATGGAGTGACGACTTGAGTGCGTCTCCTATAAGTCATCTCTTCACAGTAAAAACAACAGAAAAGTTACCTGAATTTCCCCGCTTGCGTTTGAACAGTGACAGAAAATCCAAGAATCCCAAACGTGTTCCTACATGTGCAGAATACGGAGTACCTGGAAAAAGGCAGAAGGAAACAGTCAGGTAAAGACAGGTTGTATACCAACTCACTTTTCTATGATAAATTAATACAAAAATGCGCACGACCTTACCCGAGCTGCTCCCGAGTGCGAAGAACATCGAAACACGGCTCCTCCATTTCCATCTGAAATGTAATGGTAAAATACACTTTATTAACCACCCCTTACCATTTAGTTATGTTTGTGTCTGCACACGAGGGAAGAAGAATTTTGGATGTTTTGAGCTGATTTTACATGCTAAATTGGCCACCGTAAAGAGATTCAAAAGCTGATGTTCCTTCTGACGAATGAATGAACTTTTAAATGGACTTTATTTTAAAGAGTCAGTGTTTAGCTAAATATAAGCTAATTGTGGACACTAAAAGAACATTCCAAATACAAAATAAAAATTAAAATAGGAATACTGCGAGTGTTAAAAAGACGATTTTAAAATTTACAATCTTTTGTAAAGGCAAGGAGGTTCATAAAAATAAAAAAATAAGGAGATGTTTGTAAAACTTACCAACATTAGTTCCATTTTACTGTATTCCTCAACAGACGCAGGACCAGACTAACGGAAACATGTGCCATGTTAGTCAAAAGGCTTACTTTGTACGATAAAGTGTCACGCATGGTGTTGTGACTACCGCGTAGCACTTTTATTTGCGGGGTTTAATGTTTGCGGATTTTGCGGAAGGGCCTTGATCCGCAAAAATAAGTTCCAGCAGAAAAAAAAACACCGGCAAATTAAAATTAAAATTAAAAACCGCAAAACCTTACTTACGTTAATATAATTAAAAATGGTTTTTAATCCACTTGTGTTACTATTATCATACATTGGGATAAAAAAAAAAGAACGTTTACTTTGATATTTGCATTGAGAAAAAGCAATCGGAGCTTGCTACAAACAAAACAAAATGATAAAAGGTTAAGACAATACTTTTCCAGTTGTTGTTGTGCCAACCGGTCTGTCATTGACTGAAATGTCTGAGAAGTGTAGACTGTTGTTTTACCTAAAAATGTAATAAAAGTGGAAAATATTACATTACCTTCCTTGCTGATGTCTTGCTGTTTGAAAAGAAACCCGCAAAAATTAGTTCCCAGCGGAAATTTCATTGAATTCGAGCCGCAAAAATTTGTTCCAGCAAACCTCAAAAAATCGCCAATCCTCAAAATTAAATTCCCGCAAAAATTTAGTGCTACACGGTAGTTGAAAAGAAACAAATCACAACTGGGGCTTCTCTGGTGACATCCTTATCACCCAGAGGCGAACAAGGCACTGAATCTGTGGATTGTGAACTGTGGCTCCCTATTGGTTTATCTAAATTAAGAAAAGCGATTCTTATAGAGTGCAAAACAATCGTTTTTATCTTGTATTTTGTTCTCGTGATCGTTCGAACGGCGCTAGGCGATGAAAACGTGGATCCTTCTCGCGCGCGAAGAGTGTCGCAATCTTCATTCAAAAAGAAAACCGCGTGCATTCGTGTGACAGATCCAACGCAAAAAATACGACTGGTGTGCAGTGTACGATTGTTACTACATCCCACTGAACCCAACCCAAAAATAAACGCCTTCAAAGCACTGAGTTTGTAACAATCAGCGAAGGCGTTTAGTCCAGAATAACAGTATGCCGTGGAAGAAAAAATAAAAATAATACCTGATAATAATTGGTAACAACAGTGTTGTCATCTTCCCTGTTAAAGCTCATTACGCGACAGATGCATTCACACTCTGGCAGCTGGACTACTCGAATCTAAAATGACACAAACAGCATAACTGAGAGGCGCCACGTAGCTCTCGGAACAGTTCACAGGATTGGCTGAGAAAACAATAAACAAACAACAGAAACAATGGACCCTAGCCCTGAAATAATGGAGCTGCGTGGTAATAAGAACCAATGAAATTAGAGGTTACTGAGAGGTGCGTGGCATCTGTGAATGAACGCAGAGAATACAATTGAAAGGAACAAAAAGGGGTGAGAATTCATCAGACTTGTCACAAACTCCGTCAAGAGAAGAAGTCATTTACGCTACAACAAGTTAGAAGTACAATGTTATGGTCGTGGAGAAGTAGTATACATTTTTTTCAAAATAAGTGGCATTTTATGTTCAGAATTCTTGCCCCAGTTCCAGCCCAATCCCGTGATCTGAAATCACAGCCAAGTGGGCCGTGGTCCCAGTCAGGTGGCCTGGTCCTTGATCCAAGATCGCACTCGTTTCATCACCATGTTCGCCGTATCATCCCTTACATTATTAACATTCTAAATGCGATCTTACCTCCGGAGGGAAACTACTGCTTAGGGCCACAAACTGCAGTTTGCTGTGAACAAAAAAATAATAATAATTTGAACACTTTACACGACAACTAATCAGTATCGTAATTCTGCGCTCCATTAGGGCGTTGACTGCTAGGTGACGGTAATTTTGAAATGTTGGAGTCAAAGCAATTCGCATTTGCTTTGGTTTTGTTATCACATGATATAAAAATGCATCAGCAATATAACTGAGCATGTCGAGGAACAACAGAGAATACTCAGTTCACCAAAAACAAATTTACAAGAAATAAAACAAAATTGCTTTAATACTTCAAAATATGATGAGACCATCAGTGATGCGGCGTTGGGTTTGTGTGCCACCTTTTAAGTTCTTCCCATATTTTAATGTCATCTATGATTATAACTGAACAGACGATGGAATAAAAAAACGATGAAAAATAAACGATAAAGTTAAATAAATGATTATCCTCCAGCCATTTGGTCAAGCGTTCTAGATTGGCCGACTGACGTCGAACCAACTCGTTTACACACGCAATAAACATCTGCAATCCTAAGAATGTTCGGTTACCTGTACAACTGTTCTTGTAAAGATATTGCTTCCTGAGAGGTTAAAAGACCAAACGTGAATCAGTCAAAAAATCAATCAATTTATTAAAGTCATTGCGTGGGATTGAGGTTGCCCTCGGAATCCGAGCCAAGGGCTCATGTATAAAACGCAAGACTAAAATAAAAACTAAGAGATAAAATTAAATGAATAATAACAACAATAAGAATTAAATTTTAATTAGAATTAGAATTAGAATTGAATGCACTGTCAGTGTATGTTATTAGCATAACGTAGATCCTTAGCAACAATCACCCCCAGGAGCGAATAAAAAACTACTCATAAAAAAACGGCGGTAGATTGTTAGGAATCCGAAATACAACGATTCGGTGACGACCCTGCGAAGGCAACGATCTGTGTCACTCAACAGGTAATGCTATGCCCTCTAAGGGAGAAACAGTTACGACCTCCTAAAGTGACAGTATCAAGGTGTTTTTATGGACTTTAGCGCCTGTGTTTTTAAAGCATTTCCTTTGAATGTTGTAGCAGGTTGGTTACCCGGTAATTGTCATCTTGTAAGCTCGTCTATGCATCATTTCTTAAATTTTGTGAGAGAGACGGTATATTTGAGTGGAATTGCGTTATGACAACACCTGCAACTTCGTGAAAGTAAGAGAAAGAGAAGCACGTTGTGATAAATGAGAAAAGGTGAAGGAGTAAAACTTGGCAATGGGAGCTTTGAAGGAGAGAAATGTGGCCATTCAGGGGAATTTACAATAAGAGTAATATTCTTAGGAGGCAGATATGTGCTACATGTGCCCTCTTTTCTATTTTAGCAGAAGGAAGACGATAAAAGAGCCGGTGATAATGAATCCTGAATTTCATGAAACTGTGCCTTATTGGTTTGCAAAGCGTGACTTGTAAATGCAGCAACGTTTTTAATCGTAAGAGCTAACGTACTGTTAGTCAAAATGGCAATCTGTTTGTGATTCTTTATTCTTCCGTTAAACCTATTTAATGTTACCTCGCAAGTGATATTTCCTTGAATCAAGCTCTCAACAAACAGTTTGGACTTGAAGCAGGATACAAAATGCTGCGGGGCAAGAAAACAATGTGAAAACAGCTTAAAAGTTCAGTTTTTGGGGGAGCAGGGTTGGCGCACTGGTGAGAGCGCTCGCCCTCCACCAATGTGGCCCGGGTTCGATTCCCGGCGTCATAAGTGGGCTGAGTTTGTTGGTTCTCTACTCTGCTCCGAGAGGTTTTTCTCTGGGTACTCCGGTTTTCCCCTCTCCTCAAAAACCAACATTTGATTTGATTTATTTAGCGTTGATTTAATTTAGTCTCCCCAATTAGTAGAGCATCTGTGCTCGGCTAGATAGATTTGAGACTTAAATAAAGTGATTATTATGATGATTATTTATTATCATTCATTTCACTCAGTGTTGCAACTTTTGGCGCTGCGGATGAAATCCTAAGGACTGAGCAAATCAAATAAAATGATGAATAAAGTAATTTTTACCTGAAGATCTTCCACTGTGACGTCAGGAATCACGCTACGCTTGTCCACAGTTGTCCACTTGATATTGTAAGATGGAAAGACGAACAGACCTGAAAACACGTCCGTGTACGCTTACTATACAATACAATATTCTTTATTTAACGAAGGTGACGTAATTAACCCAATGAGTTATCTAACTTACGGCCTTTACAACAAATAATGTAATAATGGTCCTTTGGTGTCCATCTGTAGCCAAATAATAATATACTTAGTGACTGGGCACGAGCTAGAAATAAAATACGGAACAATGGGAGAAGACGTCATTTATGGGGACTAAATGCCATTTCTTTGAGTATTTTTTGTTTTGTCATAGTTCTGGGTGATTTGTAT
>JAEMWC010000742.1:0-35000 GCA_016490735.1 Pachyseris speciosa
TGACAGTAAGTTATGTCATTTAAAAATGACTTTGTAAAAAAAAAGGAAAATATTTTCCCAGGCGGGAAATGCTATTTTCACTAAAAGATATATTTTTTTTAAACCTAGGTAGCATAACCCTTAGGAGCTTCCCAAACAAGACAAATGAAATAAAAATAGAAATATAATTCAAAAGTTCTGTCAATGCTTGGTTTTGCTGTTGTTTTAAAAGAATTTACGATACAAGATTAACTGTAACTCGTATTACCTGTTGGTTTTGGGATTATTTTAATACATTTTATTATGTACAACACAGCTTATTTTATTCACACTCGTTGTCAGTGGTTTAATTGTATGTATCTTTGCACGAGTAACTTCAATAAATATACCGTTAATTACTTTTTCTCGTTACCTTGTGTTATCTCGATCTGCTTAAACCTCCTCGCTGCTTTTGTGCTGATAATGATGTTGGGCTACAGACCACTTCGTGCACAAAATCCGGCGTAAAATGACGATTTCAGGAAGGAAAAAAGCGAATCCCCAAACAAATGTGGCACCGTTGCAGAACCGTTGACTTTAAATTCTCACCCAGGAATACGAGTCGTGTAATCAGACTGGAAATGGCAAGTTAGCTTCATATTTTCTCTGTTTACCTGGTTTTCGTCTTGTTTTCGTTCGCCATTTTGATTTTTTGACGGATTACCGCTGTACACTGGTTCCCAGACTCCCGTTCCCGGTTCCCCGTTCCCGTTCCCCGTTCCCCGTTCCCCGTTCCTCATTCTCCCGTTCCCCGTTCCTGGTATTAGTAACATCCTACTTGAGTTATTCAACAAAATGTACATCTCAATGGAGCGGATACGGGGAACACGGCAGTCCATCTGGAGTTCAATTTTGGTCATGTTAAAAGTTTTCTTCTCGCTGTTGAACTTGCAAACATTCGTATAGACACTTCTCTTAACATATTAGTTGTTCAGACTTCAAAGACACAAGGTGAATCGACGTTTTCCGATACGTGACAACAAGTATCATTCTTGCTGTTGATATGAGATTTATACTTCCGAATCACTCGGCCGTGAAAGGTCAAACTCCCTTTGTCTTTGGCGCTCCCCTCGCGTCGCGTCTCCTCGCAACTTCGCGCGCGCACGTGCCCCCACAATCCGTCGCCAAAATTAGAGACTACTCGCTGTCTACTGAAGCAGACACGGGGAAACACGGCAGTCCATCTGCCATTAAGTTTACTCATGTTAAAAACTTTCTTCGCGCCGTTGAACTTCCAAACATTCGCATAGACACTTCTCTTAACATTTTGTTTGTTCAGACTTCAAAAGCCACGAGATGAATCGACATTTTCCCATACGTGACAACACGCATCACTGTGTTAAAAATAGTTAGCGCTTGCGCAGAAACGCCGGAAGTGCCATTTGTGGATGATACTCGTCGACGAAAAAGAATTCGAGAACCGTCGGTAGTTCTAGACTCGGGCGCCGCGCGAGACGCGCGCAGCCCGGGTAATAAGCTGAATTGACGGCTTGATTCTGCGCACCGAGGGCCTATTTTGTGCATAAATTCCGGCCATACGTCTGAAACTCTATTTCCGAGAAAGCTACGCTCATTCTTATTTGATCAAGAAGCGGAGCGTAGTTTTTGTAAGAATATTTGAGATTATGGCTTCTGGTTGGGAAGGTTTTGACCAAGGCGAAGAACAATCCCTTGAATTAGTTGGATCCTCAGATCATCGACGAGAAATAAGGAAACGAACGACGACGACATCGGGTCTGAAAGCATGAGGGAACAGACTAGCAGTACAAATGAGGGACCTTTCGTTTTGAAAGTTGTGTCTCGAATTATGCAAATCGGAAGACAAAGCGAAATAAGGTTTGGTTCAGTCGATTCGGATGTACACACTTCTCACAGAAACGCAATCGGTAAAGATAAAGGTGGTCCTGTATTAAGAGAACATTGGAGCCCTACTGGACAGCTGAGGGTAGGTCGAAGTAGAATTGGTTTTCCCGACTGTAAATACGATCATTTGGTTCAACTGTTGGTCTGCAAGAACGGGCAAACAAGAGAAACTCTTGACATTACAGATAAGTACGAGATATCCGTGAGAGTAACTTACGAAGGAAAAAGAGGTGCAGCTCTTGACATGCCTGATTATCAGTGCAAACGAATTAAAAGCGAAACCAAAAGTGGTGGTGTAAACAAAATTATGGCTGGCGTTGTGGGATTTCTCTTCCGCTTTCATGAACCAAGCACGAAATATAAGATCGAGTTCGCCTTACAAACAGCCCCGCCGAAAAAGAGTAAAAACGAAACTTCGCAGGAAAACGAAAGTTGCGAAACGTTAAACGAAATATCGATCACGCTTGAAACGGGACCAAGGGCAGTAAAGAAACCGGGAAAGGACAGGCAAGAGATGACAGAGAGAAAGGTAACCTTATCTTTGAAGTTGGGCCCAGCTGCGCTTTCCAAAGAAAGCAAAGAACTCTGCAAGCGATCAACATGGGTTGTAAATCAGCTACAATCCCGCCGCAACGACGCTAAGTGGGAAGATTTTGACAAATTCTCTGGCGACCTGTTACTTAGATTTCCCGATACGGACACGCAAATAACAATTAAACTGGAACAGTGCGTGGCAGCCCTTTACAGAAATGATTTCGAACGCTCCGTAGAGTTTCTCGATGAGGCGTTTGGGCTAATGCCGAAAGCTACTAACGTAGAGCTTCTGGCTGGACGAGGCTACGGTTATCGCGCGGGAATCGCGAGGCGACGGAGGAATTTTGGCGAGGCTCATGCTTGTATGCAACTGGCAGAGCAAAATAGTCGCGCCTGTCACACGAACCTCGACACGAGCTACATTGCTTACGAGAAAGCGAGTGTGTTGCTCGATTTCATCGGACTGTCGCCCCAGCGGAGCCTTAAACTAGTTAGGGAGGCCTTACACAGCCTGGAAAAGTGCATAGATGTGTGCCTGCGGGTGGAAATGGAAGACAGCGAGATCCGCGTACAGAGACATCACTTCGCGTTTGTCAAAATTGCACTGCTTCTCCTCGATTGTCGCACGGATGTGCGCGCGAACGCGTTCTAAACAACGAGCTTATCGCTATTAGCGAGGAATGTTTAAAGACGCTGAAAAACAAATACTGGTTGCACATCACCGAAGGACTTAAAGTTCAGTTCTATCTTGCCAGTTCAGATCTAGAATATCGTAAAGAAAACTACACGGAAGCAACGAAATTTGCAAATACGGCGAAAGAGAAGGCGGAAGAATTTGGTTTCAACACGGAAATTTCCCTCGCCCAGGAACGCCTCAATTACCAGCGTGTTTTCGTTCCTCGCTTGGCGACCGGAAGTGGTCCACAGCCATCGTCAGCATCACTTGTTAGTGCGAGTGAGGGAGAACATGGCGACGTAAGTTCGTCAGGGTCGGAATCCGACTGGCTCCAGATTTTGAATTAGTGGCTTCTACGGATTAATTAAAGTTGGGAAAGACAGAGAAAGAAACGAAATAGGAGCTCCGAGATGAGAATGACTAAGGAAGCTGGAATATTTAATTTGTTTCCCGGACCGTGGAACAGCGGAAGTAAATGTCGCAAACCAGGCACCGGATGTTTTGAATGAAATTTCTTTTACAAATCAAACGTTAAGTTAATTGTGTAAAGCTAAAAGCTACAATAAATACAGGCTGTGAACTATACAATGTACCACCTGTTTATTTTTAAATACGGTATATACTTTAGTGAAATTCGCAATCTCGCGATGTTAATGAGCGAAATATTTTGAGACCCTTTTTTTATCAGCGCATTTTTTGGCGCAAACTCAACACTAACGCTGACGTTGCAGCTGTTTGCTTTGATTATTCAACAACAGCTGTAGTGGAAGAAGTCATGAAGCCGTAAAGCTTACGTTTATTCGAAAAAAAAAAAACTTAAGTTCCCCACCCCACGGCGACCCCCTTTTATCGAACGCCAATCAAAGGAAACAGCGATTATTAACTTCAGATTCCGTCTACTTCGATGTACAGAGAAAGCAGTTATTTCTAAAAGTAGGAATATTCAATCGCTTTAATACTCACGCTCTGGCCCCAGTTGTTCAAAGAGCGGCGGATAGGCTTATCTAACAGTAAGTCGATGTCCAACGGTTCAAAATATTTTAGTCGCAGATTTATCCGTCGGATAGCGACTTTTCGGCTGTGGGTAAAACCCGGGGATAAAACTATCCACTCGTTGAACAATGAGGGCCTGGTCTTTAAATTTCATCAAGCCCAGGGGTCGGAAGTTTTAAATTTTGTGCATAAATTTTTTGGCCACACTCTTAGTAGTAAAATGGTCAGGCCTGATGATTTATTCAACAGATACTATTTTCAGTCAAGACGTGACACGTCAGTTGAGGTGAAACGAAGGACGCTTGCTCATCCGTATTGTACGCAAGCTGTGTTTCTAATTGTTTATTCATAAGTAATGTCATAATTAATGCGTTAATGATCTGATTACACAGCTGGGATAATCTGAACTCATGGCAAGAAATGATTGGTTTTTCTCGCAGCCCAATAGCGTTTTACCACTTAAACTTAAATAACAGGACTGAAATACTAAGAACTTAGAGGCGATTCCACATTTTTTGGTTCACTTTTACAGTGTGACATTTTAGTTTAGCTTTCCTCGAGGTTTAACTTTACAACTGATATTCAAGACACCGAATTCCACCTGTTTCTACTCTACTATCGATTAATGAACAATGGGAGGTTTTCAGAATATGGCGCTATTGTCCTTTGTAGCATTTGCAGCGCAGTTAAGTTTTAATTCACTCGTTTTTGCCGAGGTTAAACCTCACCAAGATAATTTTCACAAACACGAACACTTCGATAAAAATCAACAACACGACGCGAGATACGACCACGAAGTCTTCCTGGGTCCAGATGCCGAAAAATTCGACCATTTAGCGCCCGAGGAATCGAAACAAAGACTCAAAACCATTGTAACAAGACTGATCGACACCAATAAAGACGGCCTGGTTTCGCCCAACGAGCTGTCCGTGTGGATTGAGAAGCAAAGGAAAGCCTTCATGTACGAAGACGTGGACAAGAGAATCGCAAAGGAAGACAGAGATGGTGACCGTGAGATTTCCTGGGAGGAGTATTCCAAAGCAGAGTACGGAGAATGGGATAACCCGAAAAACTCCCAACGGATCACGTGAGTTTTCAATTTGTTTGAAATTGCTTTTCCTGTGAAATTACCTCAGAACTTTTTCATCGACTGAACGAGGTCAGTTTTGCCTTCATGCACCACGTAAGAATACTTTCGGAAGTCGAGAATGAGCGCGCGAGTAAATGCACATTGTATAGCGCTCACTGAGAACACTATTTTGATTTTGTGAATTTTTTAATTAAGGTCTGCAAAATTGGGGCCACATTCATACATAAGTTATGTATCAAACTTTATATCGAAAGAGAATAATGAATTGATTGAATATTAGTTTTTAAGAACTCTCGCTTCTCTTTATGAATAACACTGTTTGGTGATTTAGGATGCAAAAAAGAGACAAAAAAAGACAGTGTGATAGGAACGTACAATTAATGACGACCTGCCTCAAAGTTAGCGAACAAGCAATATACGTATCTACAGGTCAGCACAGGAGGAAAAATCGCAGAAATATTAACATCAGCGTTACGCATTTATTTCTTTGATGTTGTTCAAACAGAACCTACGTCGTCAGATTTTTAAAGCACAGTACAAATTCAACATGGCGGATGCGGACAAGAACGGAAAAATGAACAGGGACGAGTACGTGGACTTTGAACATCCAGAGGAGAACAAGGAAATGGAGGAAATAGCCCTGGATGAAGTCGTAGAAGACGTCGACCAAAATGGAGATGGGTAAGACCAGCTACCTCGCAAAAGAGATTGACTTTTCCTAGTTGTCCTCCCACGCTTTAATACTTTAACAGATATACTCCTAAAACAGTATACACTATACTAGGAGTTATAAAAATAAATAAATAAATAAATAAATAATAATAATAATATAAAATAAAATAGAATAGTAAATAATAGTTATGAATAAAAGAGAAAATTATTTATAATGTCAAATCTTAAAATAGGTATCTACACTTTAAGCTACTTTAAAATTACTGTTTACATGATTTATCTACACTAAAATTTAATATCATAAAAACCTGATCATTGATCTTATGGTCGGCATTATACCATCAGTGAAGGGGGAAATATCAGTGGTTACAGGTAATTTATTCCAGGCTACTATTGAACTTGGGGAAAACGGATATTTATAAACATTACAACTGGACTGAATATGGCGAAAGGGAAATGCATTGGAGGCTCGAGAAGCCCGCGGTTTTAGCATTTCCGTGGTGCGCTTAGCCGTACTTAAAATTAAAGCGTAAAGGCAATGCATAGCTTTTTTAATGATACAGTCGAACTCTGCCTTACGAACGCCACTAAATACGCAGGTTAGTGTTATCAATTTCTGACTGGTCGGCATAAAAACAAGTTGCCTTCGATTGCCATGTTTTCTCACTTTATATTTTCGGCTGAAACACAAAACTCACCGAAAGCCCCTCAAAGCTAAATAAGGAGGAGTTGAACCAGAAACCCGGAAGTGCAAAGCCATTTAACTTCCGCCGTTTAGTAAACTGGAGTGTCTGTAATTTAGTGACGAAAGTGCTAGTCAGTGAATCACAGTATTATCTTTCTGTTATATGGTCAGGGTAATCACCGTCGAAGAATTCCTTGGTCAGTACCATGACGCCAAAGAACCACCAGCCTGGGTGAAACGCCAGCGGGAAGACTTCCACAAACGGTTCGACAAGAACAATGATGGCAAGATGGACAGAGAGGAAGCAAGGGCCTGGGTACTACCTGAAAACGTTAAAGACACACATGACGAGACACTGCATCTTATGGACGGAACAGACGAGAATGCAGATGGGTTTCTCTCCGTGGACGAAATCATGCTTCACTGGAATTTGTTTGTTGGCAGTCAAGCCACTGATCATGGCCGCACTTTAAAATTAGTGAAAAGGCACGATGAACTGTAATTCAATGATTTTTATAGCACAGTTTAGAGTGGTTAAAGTTTAGAGTAATCTTTGGCTATGGTATTGCAATTTTTGAAATCTATAATTAGTTGCAGCATTTGACAGTCAATGTGCTTCCAGAGAAAAAACAAGGGTGCTCTTCTAAACGGCCAGCATCAAACGTAAAACCCGATACTTGACCTGAGCTCGCTTTCCCGCAGATTCATGTGTTTGTTTCGTTTTGCGATTAGTTAACTGTACTATTTGCTTACTTTTAAAATGTTATGTTATTACTTAAGCAAGCGTTAGGAAGAAATCCTATAGCCCCATTTTAAAAAAAGCATAGATTTTGTCAAATTCTTTTTAGCATGATGTTAGTTCAATTCAGTGGAGCAGGTGTGGAAACTCAGTAGAAACTCATAAATGTGTACGTTATTATTAAATATTTAAATAAATTTAACTCGCCAATCTTTTGACGTTTTCTTTATCCTTTGGGAAGAATGACACTTTTTGGCATATACTGTTTTGGCTGGAACTTCTATTCCTATCAAAGTTATTTTTTATCACACAATGCAACTCTGTTTAAGAGAAACAATGAGAAGCAAAACTTGTGAAAACTTCTCTCCTGGCTCCAAGACAATTTCAAAGCGTCCGAATCATGGGAATTATCCCTGAATTTTGACTAAGAATTTGCCGAGTCAATTTTCACCGACTTTTTCATTCACGAATTGCTCTGGATGACAAGTGAGATAAAATCAAGCAAAATTTTACAAGAAAAAAATGAGCCACAGTAAAGTGTTACCAATTTCATCTAAACGCAAGGGGAGGGGGGAGGGGACTTGAAAGCGTCGGCCCGACTTTTTCAAGTTGGCACCATTTTCATCTTGGCCAAGCGTAACCAGAAACATTTAGGAACGGTTTCCGTGAGTTGAAACAGCCGTTTGAAGAAAATTTGGCCATTATTTTTCGTTTGTCATCGGCAAACAGGTCTCCTTTACTTTCTAAATTTTTATCAACAATCCATGATACAGTACCTTTTAAGACAAAAAGAAAAAAAACCAGTCAGTTGCATTGTACTCCCCTTGAAATATAGGTCGTGGATATGCGATTAGTTGTGAAAGAGCTAAGATCAAAACTAGGCCGGATCACAGGAAAACACTGATCAAAATCGTTTTAATCACTTTCGTTTAATTTCTCTTCAAACACGATTTCTATAATATATTTACAATTGTTTACTCCGATTCATTGTGCTTCATAAAGGACTCTGTGAAGATTGGTAAACTGATTCTAAATATGACCTCACAATATTTGTCCGCGATCACTAATTTGCGACATGAATATCTGTCGAACCTTGTGTCGTTTGTGCATGGCAATATCGTCAAACCGCTGTGCATAAATCCTGTAGATTTCATTGCGCCTCTCTCTGGTGTCGTTGATTGACAGCCTTGGCTCCTCCTCTACAGGTCGCCGGTTGCAGGATGCCGTCATGCCGCCTTGCACCTTGACTTTTCCCGCCTTTTTTTCCACGGATCGTGATCTCTCTGAAGGCGTCTTTGGAGTTTTGGCACCAATTACTGGAAGTTTAGAACCAGGAGCGGACTGAAAATAAAAATAGAGAATATTGGAATTATCTCTATTTAGCCTTAGATTAACACGAGAAAGTCACCACGAATTCAACCCCTTGTTTCCTTTTGTCTATTTGGTTTTTTACGCGTTTCCTGTAATCACCCTGTAATCACTCTAGGCCTGCCCTTACTCTAGAAATCAACAACATATGACCACTTTAGATCTTGTGACTAACGTGGGTGATTTCAAATTGAATTCATTTTCAGAGTTTTCAAGTATCATCGACCATTCACCGTTTAAAATTACAGCACAGTTCTCTGTGAATACTAAACTCAAAAAAATTGTAACGAACAGTAACGCCCGTAACCAACCTCGTTCCCAGGGTCTCTCTTCTTCCCGTCCCCTGGACCGAAGAAGAGAGACCCTGGGAACGATGTTGGCCCGTAACCAGGACCACACGTTGACCACTTGTTGATACACGTACCTGCCCCCGGAGCAACTGAGCATGCCAATAGTTTGACCTTGTCACGTGACCAGCAAACTCTTTATTTATACCTTCCAACCTAAAAGACAGTTTCAACATCATACCAGTAATTAATTGGCTGCAAAGTTTTCCAAAACGTGACGACCACGAAAATTAACATGAAGTTCAAATTTACGCCATAACTCGAACACAATCACTAACGATTGTAGAACCTTAAGGACCCCCAGGGGTTATTTTCCGAGCCGTTGGTAAGGAAACTCATAGCCATGTACTTTGATTAAAATTTTAAAGGAACAGTGTCACTGATCTCGTGCATGTTTTTTTTTAAGATATAAAAACCCCGCATTGGGGTGGGATCTTGTGCATGTGCAGTAGCGATACATCAACTTGAAAAAGTTTTGTCGCCGACATATATCTTCGATTATCAACGCCATCCATATGGCACGGGACAAACAAACAAAAATCTCCAAAAGAGAAATATAGCCGAGGCTTCCCTGCGTATCAAGAAATACTGGCCGAAATCAATCCTACAGACGAAATTGAAGATGGCGGACAGATAAAAAAATCTGTTACTCACTCGAGAGCATCATCGCGCATGCTTGGCCGTGACGGACAACCTCGTTCCCAGGGCTTTTCCCTAGAAAGAAGCCATTTTTCTTTCTAGGGAAAAGCCCTGGGAACGAGGTTGCGTGACGGACTCTGCTCCTTTAAGGAGTGTCTCTCGCTTTCCCGTATGAACGTTTAACAATGATTGAATCCCTTTGGAGATGTATTTATATCGTGGGGAGAAATGCGTAAGTACTGATCAGGTGATTTCTAAACTGCTGTGCAAAAGAAGTTAATCATAGCACAAGACTCACTCTTTGACGAGAGCCATCTTTATTTCATTCTCATTGTCATCGGCTCTTGTGGACATCCAGGGCGTGTCCATGACAATCTGCAACAAAAGAACTCATTTCCTTAACATTTGCTGCAAAGAAACATTTTCGTTTTCGCTTAGAGTAATGGGAACAGTACTAAAACTTTTGGAGATGCGCAACTAATACGGATCGAGTTTTCCGTTACTCATTTGCCACTGAGGAAGCGGGCAGCAGCCTCGAAACGTCTGGCATTTCAAAGTTATTTTTAGCACATTTTCAAAAAATTCCAAAATGTTTATTCATGACATCTGTGCTACACAGTTCAGTTATCGAATTATTATCATGTGCCACTGTAAGACGAGCTCTCCCAAACTTCGGTGACTACTTTTCGTTTCATTTCGTTTATACAATGAGCACTAGCACGACTGACGTGTTTTCAATAGGTAAGAAAACCCAGCTTTCAACCAATTAAACCTAACCCTATTATTTGGTGATTATGTTGTATTCCGTTTTATCAGCGTTCGCAGCTGGCGGTTTGGTTCGCGGCAAAGCCGCGCACTCGCGCGCGCTCTCCAACAAAAACCGCCATCTACGCAGGCTACGTTTCATGGATTTGTAACACATTGTCCTCCGCACTCCTTTCCGGTATAGCCAAGCCCAATGAAGACTGCCAAACAATGTAAAGCGAGTGTGCATCTACGTTATTGATTAATCCAAACACTAACCTGTTTAGACCGGGTAAGTTGGGGCGAGAGGGAAGCCAGTTTGACGGTTCTTCCACCAGATGAAAGACTCTACAAGAAGGAAGCCCAACAATTAAGCCGTGTTTATACAATCCTTATCTGATGCAAAACTAACAAAGACCTAACTTTACCTCACGAGGAGAAGAAAACATCCGTGTTTTTCCTTTCTCAATGTAATCTGTATGAGAGTTAAAGGGATACAGAAAAATAAGTTGCAAATTTAACACTTGGCTCGATATCTCACATGTTAAGAGCATTGCAGCGGTGTCGAATCCAGATTCCACTTTTCCCATTAAAGCCCGAGTTTCGTTTTTATTATGGTCTTCCATCTGTATGCGCTTCACGTTTAGTTTTAGGATCTTTCCCTCATAAAAAATTTTACCCAAGGTTCACATATAAGATCATTTTACACATTCTCATTCATTTACTTATTATCCACGCACACGATGTGTGTAAATACTGATCCAGACCCCAGGTCTGATCACGTCGCTCGCTTGATAAATGTCGCTCGTTGCTCGTTATCGCTGAGGCCATGAGGTCCAATCCCTTTCAATCAATCAATCAATCAATCAATCAATCAATCAATCAATCAATCAATCAATCAATCAATCAATCAATCAATCAATGTCAATGTCAATGCATGGCATCAGGTAACCCTGTGTATCCGAGCCCAGATGCTCATGTATAAAACGCATGACAGAAACAAGAAAAATGTATTTCACGCTTTCTTTACACATATGCTTTTTAAAGTTGTTTCATCACCATCATCATTTTATCCTCTCTGATCCAATGGTGCATATAGGGTTCTATGACCAACAGAGGTTCTTGGGGACAGGTAGTCAGCCCATCCCAGTTTTGATGATGTCATATACCTCCGCCTGCGGACACCGTAAAGGGACACCTCTTATAAGCCGACACGAATAAGCCACGATGCCGGCGATTTCTCCACTTAACTCTACATTTATAACCTCATATGCTGGGTGGGAGTGAGCGCCGAAAATGCAACCTTTTATCAGAAGACTGAGCAAGGTCATTCCTGTTACACGGGCCAGTCCTTTGGCATGCTGGTAGCCTCATTAAAACAATTTCATAAGGACCAAATCATCTGCGGATTTAGCGAGGTAGTTTAACCCTACTCCCTTTGACGGCTCACGTAAGCGGACTCCTAGGCTCGTTCCAACGGGGTCCCCGCACGAGAGCTTTGACTGTATTTGTATTCAACTACATCTGTGTTGCTTGACTTACCCAACATGGCTGAGATTACCACCAGTGTGGATTTGAGCATGACTTGATTCCCTTCAGTTTTGTTGAATAACAGTGACTGTCCAACTTCATAGAAGCCGAGTGATGCGAGAACGTGTTGCAGTTCAGGCTTGTACCACAGCGAACGGAGAATGAAGTCACTTGTCTTCATGATCCGCTCGGGGTAACGGCAACTCAGGCTCAGCTGAAAGGAGAGGAGAAACGCTTTATGCATATAACATTTTCAGTTCACTCGCGCCGGATACCGCAACGAGTCAAAGTTTGCCCTCCGTTTTCTCCGTGTTTTAGTTCGCGTAGCTTTTGTGCATGGACCCGTTAGATCTGGGTACGACGTGATACAGCCATGCCTGCGAGAAAATCTGAGATTCGACGTCGTTTGGCGGGCATAAGCGCAACATTATTTTGTGTTTTTTTAGCAAACCTCGCGTTATTTTCTCAGTCAACGAGAAGGTGCGTTGCGTTATTGCGCCGGTCTTTCGGATTGACCGTAGTATTCTGGGTAATGGTTTTACATGTACTTACAAATTCTTTGAGTTTCTCCATTGTGCTTTTCTTCAGGTTCTTTGTGATCTTTGCCAGGGCGAAAACTCCGCTTGAACATACCTTTAGAATATCTATGAGCAGAAAAAAATGCAACAACATGAGTACGTCACCAAGATCACAATCGAGTAGTAAACGAACAGTGGTAAAGTGCACTATAAGCATTATTAATTGATTTGAGCATTTTAATTGCCATTCACTGTTCCTTGGTTAGCTTTCATGAATATGTGTTTCATTTACAAATTGGAAATTCCCTAGTTGTGCGTTCTACCGTTCCATTTTACTTTCTTAAAATTTGCTTTTACGCTGATCATTCGGAATGCGAATTTGATACTTCTTATTTTGCGAAAAATGCACAAATACGTTGCTTAACCCCAGCCAACCCAGGGCATCTCGTCTTCCCGTTTCTTTAAACAAGAGAACTGGGAACAAGGGTATACGTCACTTTGCCCAGTACACGATAACGTGTCTGATTATCTTCTTACCAGATACAGCTCGTAGTACTTGCGCAGCCATTTCTAAACTTCCGTCGGGGTCCCAGTGCGGAAACACAACAAACGGATCCTTGTCGTGGGCGCCATCTTTTTCAAAGTCAAAACCCAGGAAGAAAAGAAAGTGTTTTAGCTCCAGGCGCCTCAAGGGCATCAGAGCTCAGCTGCGCACACATGGCAAAGTTCTCTGTTAACAGCAGCTCAGGGTGATGGTACGATAAGAGCATCTGATTTGCCAACTGCACCTAGCATGAGTATATAAAATAAAAGAGTGCTTCCTGAGAAGAACGATAAGCAGAATGTATTTTGTCTCACGCTTAGAGCGCGCGTGGCAGGCACTAGAAAGGTGAAGGAAAGCGGGAAATCGGGCGCACGCGCAAAACTAGAGGAGCGCGGGGAAGACCTAAGCTTTCCTTTTTTCCCTCCCGGCCGGCTCCTGTCTCGCTCCGCGCTTGTTCCCTTGCAACGCGAGCGCGCTGATTTCCCACTTCCTTTTCCCTCTCTAGCTCCTGCCACGTTGGCTATCACGCATATTCAAACGCAAAAGAAAAATGGTCTTCATGGAAACCCCTCCTTTTGATCCTCTTACTGCAAGATAACCAACAAATTACTGGATGCAGTTTTCCCTTTCACCCCCACCCTCACAAAAAAGCTTATGCAATCACTTTCACGTCTGGGCCCGGTTGTTCGAAAAGCCGATTAAGGGTTAACCGAGGTTTTCATCTCACTCGATGAGAAGGTTTTGTAAATCAAATTTTAAGCTTGAAGTAAAGTTAATTTCCAGTCAAAACGTAAGGGTGAAAATCTTTTGGAAATGCTTTTATTGAACAGTAACTAAACTGGACTCAGAGTTCACTCTAACCCGGGATTAGCTTAAATCCTGCTTTGAATGAATGAGCCCTGACAAAAAAACAGTTGTTATTTTGTATATTATCAGACTGTTCTGGCCATTTCAGCAATTGCGTTTAGCATGTCTCTTCCTGAGGAAAAAAAGCAGTCATTTCAAACTCATTGCAAATTTACATCAACTACATTCTTACAACATCCTTCAGCGCTGGCAACACGTGAGGAAAAGAACAGTGCTGAAATAGCAGCTGGGTCAGCAGTTCTTGAAATCTCTTTATCTTGATTGTCAATGAAGGCACTGAAAAAAAAAACGCTTGTGACATTAACAGTGTGGAAGGCACAATTCAGTGGTAGGGAGAAATTTGGACACTGGGGAGAGATATTTTGTGAGAACTTTGTGGTTTAGAAGCCACGCCTCCAACATAAGATATTGGAAAGTGTTTTTTTTACTTTCTGTCGTTAACTGCTGTCACTTTTTATTTGAGATTGCTTGGATCTTTTTACAGTCTAGGATGGCCTAAGATTAAGATAATACTCTCTATTACTCTATGTCACGCATGACTAATATTTCCCAGAATGAATGAACATTCAAATTCCTGTTTGTGGTGTTGGCATTTGAATGGAATCTTGAACATTTCTCTGGAATCTTTCCGAAGAACACGCATTAATTGAAAAAAAAAAAGTTCAAAGCACAGAGGAAACAATTAATAGTTTTCAAATACTTTGTGTTGTCATGGAAAAAAATTCACACCTTTACACCATCAATAAGCTAAGGAATTTTTTTACGGGAATACCGAAATCTCGCTGGTGATGTTCAAAACTGGCATGTGAATCAGTTTTTCAAAACTCCGTTCAGAGTTAGCTTGACTATCAGTGCAATACTTACCTTTGTTATCCAGTGTTTCGGCTGTGACGAGAGGAAACCTTTCGGGTGATGAACTTTGCACCACTCGATCCAGTTCCTTATCAAAAAGCTGATGACGTAACTTCACTAGATTCACTGCGGTGTCAAACCCAACATGAACAAATGACGCCCAAGAGTCTGGGGATGACATGTGTTCAACACTCCTCACTTGCGTCCAGGCTTCTTTTAGAGACTCACTAACAGTTTTACCCTTGAAAGGGAAAAAAATCAGAAAAAGATCTGTGACGTTTTTTTCCTTTTAGAAATAATAAAGTAGTCAACCAACTGACCTGGAAGCCTAGCAAGTGTGACAGGTCATTTCAGACAGTCATGGAAAGGAC
Organism: Pachyseris speciosa; assembly: GCA_016490735.1. Classification (NCBI taxonomy): domain Eukaryota; kingdom Metazoa; phylum Cnidaria; class Anthozoa; order Scleractinia; family Pachyseridae; genus Pachyseris; species Pachyseris speciosa. The sequence goes on from JAEMWC010000742.1 coordinate 15,051, forward strand.
CCTAAAATTATCTGTGATTGCAATGTCATGGAAACATATGTCATTTAAACCTGTCGTCATATTTCAAGACTTGATGAACAGAAAGAAAAGGCTGGTCGTGGATGATGGAGGGTTCAACTTAGATTAGAATATTCATTGTATGCTTTAAGGTGAAAAAGATGCATTAAGTTCCTAAGGTGTTGGTTTTAAATTTATGCTAATAATTGCTGTAAAATTTGAGAGTCCTTAGAACCATCAAGAAGAGTAAAATTATAAACGACAACGATGACACTCAAAATTTACATACCATTTCCAAACCTGAGTAGAACTTGTAAAACAGGTTTAGGAGTGCAGCCTGAGGAGCAGCCCACAGCGGCATAACCACAGATTGCACCCCAGATGCCAGGAGGGCCATTGCCAAATGGAAGCTGACATGCTTCAGCTGACAATACTGATGAGCACACCCACAGCAAGCATTCAATACCACAAGCTTTGCTGACAGTTTTAGAATTGCAATGTCAGAGACTGTGACTAAGAAGGACTCTGCCGGTGGAGGGTTGCCATGGTGATGTGCATGAGGAGACAGGGCTATGCATGCATTGGACCAGCTTCCATATGCCACTAAATGAACAACAGATGCTTCCGGCAAATTCTCCAGAAAGTGTTCTTTGGTTGCCTGGCAACCATTGACTGGATCCACACCCAGAAGTGAAGCAATTGTGTTGACCTCCTCTTCTGCAAGATTTGATTGGTTCACTGGACTCCACATTTTTCCATTTAAATCTACATTTGGAATATCTGGATTTCCCTGCACAAGAATCTTGGGAGACCCTTTTTTGGATGAATCTTTTGAAGTCTTCATTTGCTGAGAAACTGATCTAATGCAGGGCAGAATGCGCACACTGAACACTTCATGTAGGTACTGACCTTTCTGGTCTTGTAAACAAGGGAAAGGAACTGCATTCACTTCCAAATCAGGAATGATAACTAGCTCACTATTGCCACTTCCAAGTAAAGTTTTGAGCTCATCCTCCAGAGGACTCAGAAGAAGATGATACAGCTTCTGGAGTGGTGTCAGCCCAGCAGAGTAAAGAAAATCACAAGAGTAACAGGATGTTTTGCTCTTCAGTTTTTCTGATGACTCATGGGGGTTTGTTGTCGCAGCATCTGGTAAAGCTCGATGGTCACAGTTGTAGCTCTCCTGGCAGCCACTGTGAAGTTCTTCAATACACAATTTGATTTTGTCAGCAAAGCCAACATGATCACAGCACTTGTGCCAGTGGCACTTTACAACACCTCTCCCAGGTGACAGCATCCACAGGAAGTAACCAGAGGGAATCATGGAGAAGAATAAAACTGATGCCTGTTGACTGCTTACAATGTCAGCAACATGATTAGCAGAGTATGGGGGGACCAGTGGTTCTGAAGGACATGCTTCAGTATTGGCCAGAATTTTCTCATGTCTCAAAATGTTTACAAGAAATCTAGACCTGCAATGCTCAGCAATTTCCAGTGCTTCCTCTGCTAAGTTCATTTCAATCAACGCTTCTTGCAGATCTTTGTAGCAATGGTCCAACTTGTCCAGCAGTGGGTCTTTATAAATCAAACTTTTTCCATGTTTTGACAAAAGCTTTTCTTCTAGAACTGGAATAGCCTTGTTGAAGTATTGCTGACAGGTTTCAAAATTTCTCATTGATTTTGTGATCTGTGCAAGGGCGAGCAGGCAATCAAGCTCTTCTTCCAAATCATTTTGTTCTGTGGCCAACTTCAGACACATCTCATGATAATACTGAGCATGGTGAAGCTGATGCAGTTCCTTGTAACAAGCACCAATGAGACTGTATGCCTTGCATTGAAGTTCATCCAGCTTATTCACCTTTAACAGCTGCAGATGTTGCTCAAAATAACTCACAGCTTTAGTATACTCCCCCATCAGTTTGTACATGCATCCAAAATTTCTCACAGCAATAAGTTCTGAGACTTTATCATTTAAGCTCTGTGCAAGCTTCAAATGTTGCTCATGATTGATAGCTGCTAATTTAAACCTCCCCATGTAGGCATATACTGTGCCAATGTTACCATAGGCATAAGCTGCTCCTTGGCGATCGTGAAACTTTTTGCACAGTTGCAGCTCAGTCTTGTGGCATTCCAAAGATTTGTTATGGTTGCCTTGCAAGAGTTCTAGTTCACCTAAATTTGAATAGGCTGTAGTTAGGTTTTCTTGGTCAATGAACTTCAAAATTTCCATGTACTCCTGTGCATGCTGCAAAGCTTTTTCATAATCACCCATGAGCTTATAGGCTGCAGATAAATTCCAGACTGCTCTACGCTCGAGATTGCTGTTCCAATATTCTTTACTTTCCTCTCCTTTGTCATCGCTTTTTTGCAGATCCCTTCCCACTGCCAATAACTTGCCATTGTAAGACACAGCTTGGGTATACTGTGCAAGCCTGTGGTAGATATTTGCTAACTTCACATAGGATTTGATTTCAAATTCTTTATCCTTGAAATCTAGAGCCATTGCCAAACACTGTCTAGAGACCAACAGTGCATCACTGTACTGATACAGAGAATAATGAGCTTCACTCATGATGAGCAGAGCTCTCATCACTGCCCTACTACCCTGTGACAATACTCCCCAATCTTCAGCATCATCCCTCTCATCTTCATCATCTTTGTGGTCACCAGTTGCAAGATATATTGATGAAAAGCCAGAGATTGGATTGGTAAGTGATGATAGAAACTCATCAGCAACGTGGCTGTGATCTGCATTAATGTCACCTGCTTCCTGCTTCAAACTTGATTTACGGCGAAGGCTTTCTGCACTTTCTTCTGAGTAGATTGGGTGCGTTGGATCCCAGCCATAATGGGCTTTTAATCCTGTCAAGATGACACTGATGCACATTTTGTAATTGCCAGTTTCATACAGTCTCTTTCCAACCTGGACAAACCGCTCAAATTTATGGGAGTCTGCATCTGAAATCATTAATAAAAGCATATTTTTATCAACGTGTAGCACAATGCCTTTTTCAGCTTGCACTCTGAAATTAACATTTTCTTTGACAATGATATTGTGGTAAAAACAAATAGAATGTGGTTTAGCGTTGTCTGTACTCTTATCAAAAATGATATTCATCATCACAGTGGTCAAAATTTGCTGTGGACTCACTCGGCGCCTCGTGAGTCCACAACATTTTGACCACTGTGATGACAAATATCATTCGATAAGAGTATAGACAACGCAAAACCACATTCAATTTGTTAAATTGCAACTGATCTTTAATCCACTGGATGGCAACTTATCCACTGGATAGAGTTATCTGCTCTTTGAACAACTGGGGCCAGTGATAAACAAATCCCTTTTGAAAGTTACCTTTGTTTGAAAGAGCCAGCTCCTCAGCCTCTGACATTTGACAGATACATCCAACAGCTTGGATAATACTTAGTAGAAGCTCTACAGGATGAGCTGCGTCCAGCTCATAAGCTTTGAGATATGACCTCAAACATTCTTGGTAGTTTCCAAGGTTTTCAAGTGCAACAGCTCTTAAAAAGTGCCCCTGTGTACAAATCATACACAATATTTTAGATTGAATTAGAACAATGGATAACCGTAAAATAAGTTTCAAGGCTCAAGAAAATGAAGAGACTTTAACAGATCATGTTCTCCCAGACTACTGCTCCCTTAACTTATAAGCATTATGTTCCTAATTTTCTGGAGACTTCCATTTCAAAGAGAAGAAACAGCCACTTAGCAGACAGACAAGTGCACAACTACTGGTGTTGATAATAAGTCAGAAACTTACCTGTTTCCATGGATGAACATCAAATCAAAAAAAGCAAAGTTGCAGAAGTCCCTGACCCTATTCCTAATTTCTTTTGGGGGATGGGTGGGTGGGGAGATAAAAAAACTCTGCTTGCATAACAGTCAAGTTAATTTGCACCTATACATTGCAAAGTACATTACTTCCCAAAATTTTCGGATGTTAAAAGTTTGGACATTTTATTTCTGATGTTTAATTTTCGAACACTTTTTATCTCATTTTGGACAAATTTCGGACAAAAATTTTGGATACATTGCTGAAACAGTAGTTAAAGTAATCAACATCTGTCAAAACAATAGTTTTACTGCACCCTCAAGGTTTACAGATACACCAACAAGAAGATAACAAAAGTAAAATTGACTACAGCAAACGGTTTCTTCATCTTTATCTCAAAAAGTGTATTGAAAAGAACTATGAGATTCTTGATAAATCACCCCAGTCACCAACAGCAACAGATGAAGAGGAACCACATGGTACTGACAATGAGGAGGGCCTTTCGATTGTGTTTGATTGATGATGTGAAGCAGAAGAGAACTGTAGAACCACCGTCACTGGCAATGCAATGATCATAAAACTGGGCCTCATTCAGAAATATAACTACTGCAAAATGGAAATTATTTACATTGTTTTTCATAGAAGAAACAAAACTTTTCCTTTCCAGTAATAAAAAAAGAAAGTCTAATCTAAGTTCTAGCTACATCATGTACTGACTGGCCTTGAATTCAAGTAATGGTGTCGCCCAAGAAAGTACTTAAAAAATAAAAGTTTTATACTGTACTATAAAAATTTCAGACACTTAAAATTTCAGATGCTTAAACATTTTGGACAGTTTTATTTTCAGACACTTTTTTGACCGAAATTAAAATCGTCTTTTTTTTTTGGTAAGTAATGAAGCATATTTGTGAAATAGCCTAAATATGGCACTTACTTTTGGTTTTTGTGGAATTACACTTATGAGACTTTCAGCATCTTTCTTAGACTCATTGAACATGTTTAACTTGGCATAGACTGCTGATCTGCAGCCAAGTACAGCTTCATTACCAGGTGAAAGGTTCAGTGCATCAGAGTACAGACTGATTGCTTGAAGAAACTTTGCACTCTTAAATGCTCTGTCACCCTTGGCACAAAGAATTTTAAACTGCAAAACAGAGAACAAAAATTATAAGTTTTATCCTTAATGGTGCAATTGGAGGGTGATCATACATGGCACAAGCCAGTAAAATATTGATGACTTTAATCAGCTTCAAGAAGCTACTTTGCCAATCAAACCAAGTCATCTGACAGCTCTCTATTTTCAAGAATACCTGCAACCAATTGAAGAGGCTAGTGGAAAACCTTCCTAAGTAACTTTTTGGGTGGTTTTTCTTTATTTTGCTCAAAAATTGCTGATTTCTCGCATACAGGCTTGCTTTTGTGTGGTAAACATTGCTCTGTATTTGGGCTGTTTTGTGCTTAGTTTTTGACAAGAACACGGGCCAAAAATGAAAAGTCATTTAGGAGGGTTTTCCACTAGCCTCTTCATTATTATTTTTTAGCTCTATTTCACTAATTCACTATTTCTCTGGCCCCAGTTGTTCAAAGAGTGGATAACTCTATCCAGTGGATAAGTCACTATCCACCAGATAAAATATATCAGTTGCAATACATTTTATTCACTGAGTAGAGACTTATTTGCTGGATAGAGTTATCTGCTCTTTGAACAACTGTAGTCAGTTATGTTGGGTTCCTTGGTGACATGAGTTTAGCTGTATTTAGATTTACGTTAAAGTGATGGAAATGTCCCCATAAAATCCATCAGAAAACAAAAAGTCATCAACTCAACTCTAACCCTAAAAGTCTTTATACTTAAAATCTCATTAGAGAAAATCTTCAAAAATCAGAAAGTGCAATCATTGATACTGTAACCCTTTTGTCTATTATAATTTTTGTGTGTGTTTGGGCCAGTAGGATGGCCCCAGTCACCCCAATAAAAACAAATTTAACTGCAAGATTAAAGTTATTAGATGTATTTGTATGATTAGAAACAGCCTTACCTTCTCCATATCTTGTGAAAAATGTTATATTACACGGAATTCCAAAAGTCAACTAAGCAGTCAAACATAAGAAATGGAAAACAATGGCCAGCTGGATAGCTTATTGTTGAAGAAATGAAATTTGAGATGTCTCATTGAATGAAAATACAGCATTATCACCGATAATCACATAACACTCGGCGTAAACTGTTTACAAGACTCCCTCTCGCTCCGCCATTTTACTTTGCTTGGCAACCAGACTGGAACCCAGTCTTTGCCCAGCATATAACGCCTTGCAAGTTTTAGCCTTTTGCCTGCACGCAGCTATTAAATTTTTAATGGAGACTGTCCTCTTGTATTTCTAAACATTTTTAACAGGAAAGTTTTAATCTATCTCAGTTTACGTTGTTTTCTACAATTGAGAGATTTTGTAACGCAAAAACGCCAGTCGCCTTAAAAAAAAACGAGCCAAACATTATCGTAAACACTGCAGTATGGCAGCTAAATCGATTTTGTTAATCGGTGTTATTTTGTCCATTACTTTCTTTCGTTTTCTCAAAAGCGAGGAATCAGCCACCGAAGACGACTTGGGTAACTTCCAAAAGTGGTTTAAAGATCACGGTGGAAGGTGCCGTTGTAGATTCACGAAGACGAAAGACAACAAGTTGACCGCCATGGCGGACAGAAGGATTATGGAGAAAGAATCAATACTGATGGTTCCGCAGTCTTTACTTGTAAACTTGACTGTCATTGAAAGGTACTAGAAAGACATTCCAAGAATTTAAAAGTAAATTGTTCTGTGTGTACAAACTGAAATTATTTTCTGAACGCAAACCAAACAAGATTTCACTCTGAGTAGTTTGTAATCCTTAAGGAGTTCGCCTGTTGTAATTAACACAGAAATATGAAAAGACAAAAGGTCCAGCTCAACATGCTTACCGATGCCATAGATCTCTTAGGTAAATCTTTTACATGAGTGATCCAAATTTAATTTCAGGGCCATTTTGAAATTATTCTCAGGTTGTGATTGATCTATAGTAGGAACATAACTCATATATACGTAACTTCTACTTACCTTGAAGAATAATTTTTCATGTTCATTTCCAGAAAAATACTTAACCAATGAAATCTTAAATATATTTTCTTAACATCAGGTCAACAATAGGACCAACCCTTGAGCAGTTATCTCTCACGGATGACCAGATCATGAAAAATGAGGATTATATAGAGCAACAAGTGTTGCACTTGATGCAGATGGCTGTATTTGTACTCTATTCTGTTCACATCAGAAATGAGAAGTGGTACCCTTACTTCAAGATCCTTCTAAACAAAGAATGTGATGCTCTTTGGATGTGGAATGAGGATGAATTGAAAGAGCTCCAGGATGAGAAATTAGCAAAGAGGGCTGTTGAGTGGAAGACATTGGTCTCCATGCTTGCTGCTAACATCACACCAAAGCTAAACAGTTTTAGTATGTTTTCTGGCAAAGATCTTGATCCTGATACCTTGGTAAGTCATCTTGCATTCACTGTAGCTTGTTTCTCATGTTTGTACTGTAATAGACAAAAACTATAACTTATAAATCACTGTTAAGTTTTTACTGGGTGGCCTGTACTCTTAAGGTCACCTGACCTACCTACGAGGTTTGATGGTTGTTAGATTAAAAACACTTGAGTTCCGCCATCTTGATTTAGTAGTCCTCATTTTATTGTAAATACACTACAACTGGCGACGAGGATGGGATGTTGTTGATCAAGCACAAGCAGTAAACGTAGTGGTCCTAGTAAAGTACGTTGGAATTTGGTTGACACTACAGGAAAAATGCCAGACGAAGCACCAAGTGGGAATCAGGCTATCGGTAAAGTGACAAAGTACGTGATGGGGGCCAATTGGGAGTCCTACACAGAGCAGCTGGACTTTTACTTTCTCACAAACAGGGTTGCCGATGCCAAAACAAAGGAAGCCATGCTTTTGACGAATCTTCCGGTGGAGACTTACTTACCAACTAGTGAAGGATTTGGTGGCTCCCGCGCTGCCGAAAGAAGACACCATTACTTACAAGGTGATTGTAGAGCGACTGCAGAAACAACTGAAACCTGAAAAGTCAGCATTGGTCACCAGGTACGAGTTCGATAATCGAGCCAGGAATCCCGGTGAGTCAGTTAGTCAGTATGTAGCCACTTTGAAGCACTTGGCCACTGAATGCAAGTTTGGGGAGGCAATGCGAACTGAGCGCCTCTGTGACCAGCTAGTTTTGGGCATACGTGATTCTAAGATGATCTTGGAGTTGCTAAAAGTGAAGCTCATTCATCTGTTTTTTGATCTTGCGGTCCAGAAGTGTTTGGCTATAGAACAGGTTAATAAAGATGTTCAGGTGCTTCAGGGAGAACAGGAACAGAGTACCTCAGTCAATTTACTTGACACTTCTAAGACAAGGGAGCGACAATCTTCACCCAAGCCCTCGCAAAAGCCTCAGATTTCCCAGGGTAAAGATTCAAAGTCCCCTAGGCCCTGTTACCGTTGCTCAGGGTCTCACAACCCACAAAGGTGTCCATTCTTTAAGGAGAGATGTTTTCACTGTGGCATCATAGGTCACACACAATGGGCATGCAGGAAGAAACAAGCCCTCAACAAACTGCTCAGGCCGGAGTCCATGTGATGGGTGGGGCAGACTCGGAAGACAGTGAAGGAGAGTATGGGGAACTCTACCATATTGCTGGTAGTCAGAATCGGAAACCTATTACTCTAAAGGTTTACCTGGAAGGTCGGGCAGTCCCCATGGAGCTGGATACAGGTTCAGCTGTATCAGTCATGAGTGAGAGGGCGTATCGTGAATACCTGCGCCATGGGTCCTTGAAGGACACTTCATTGAAACTACGTACGTACGCTGGGGAGGAGGTGAAGCCTTTGGGGTTTTGCTGTGTGACAGTGGAATATCAGGGCAGTCCAAGGAGCTTCCAATTTATGTGACGAAGACTGAGGGACCCACCCTTTTTGGCAGAGAATGGTTGGAGTCTATTCACCTGAATTGGCCTTTACTTCATTTGGAGGAATCTGATGCAGTCCTGGCCTTAGAGGAAGTATTGAGCAAACATGCAAATGTCTTCTCTGATGGACTAGGCACGCTGAAGAACATCAAGGCACTGGCTCATAGACCTGCAGTGGATGAGGCATTGCGTGAGCTGGAAGCCGAGGGGATGATTAAGATGGTCGAAACCAGTGAGTGGGCGGTTCCAATTGTGACCCCCGTGAAGAAGGATGGCAGTTTGAGGGTGTGTGGGGATTTCAAGGTGACCATCAACCCACAATTAGAAGTTGATGAGCATCCCCTTCCACGAATAGATGATAATTATTTATGCCAGTCTAGGTGGGGGCACGCTGTTCAGTGTCCTTGACCTGCATTATGCTTACCTGCAAATGGAAGTGGAAGACCTGTCTAAGCCATATCTCACCATCAACACCCACTGTGGTCTGTGCCGGTACCAACGTTTGCCTTACATGAGAACCCGCAGCCCTTGGATACTGGATCTCACCGTCGGCCATGGGTACATAAAAGTGACCCGATTGCGCAATGTATAACAATGCAAGTGTTGATGGATCACGCAATATGATGCTTCGGGGAACTTAGCAAATGAATGTTACATATCAGTCACAAGTCATCACTTGACAAATTTTGTCGCCCTAATGAGAAATCTGACCACAAACATTCAGAACTTTAAGTGCAGGAACAACGCCCGGTTTGCTGTCAACTCGCTGTGTAACGCGCTATCGCAAATATTTATTGAAAACAGAGCACCGGCACCGCGGCGAGCGAAATGAAGAAAAAAATCCACGCCTTTTTGTTTCAGATAAACACCAGCCTTTTTATAATGCTCTTAAAAAATTAAAAGACTCCAGCGACCTTACATCAGGTATCTAAATGTTTTTAGTTCTCCCGACCTTTGAAACCTGACGCTATTCTTGGCTCATTAAAGTACATTAATTTCGTGCCGTTGTAGCTCAGTCCTCAGAGACCAGCGATTCGATTAGCAATTCTTATTAAACAAGGTCACGGTATCAGGGTTTGTGATTATTTTGTATTTGTTGCGGTTTTGGCTCTTAACAACCTAGCTCGGAGCTGGCAGAAGGAGAACAAGAAATGTGTGAGAGTTCCTGAGCCTGCCTTTTGTGGTCTGCGGCTGATTCGTTGATAACACGCGTTTTGGCTGACCTTTGGCAGATATCAACGATGGAATTATTTGGATTTTTGCCATGCGGCGCCACTTTTGAAAATATACCGCAAAGTTTATGGTCAGAAACAGTGGAGGTACAGCGATCACGAGGCGCCGCTCCTACAACACCTATTATTTGCAAGTTTGTAGACAATACTAACATATTCAACCTTTCTTATACATGGAGATAAATGTCATGACTCAACAGGCATGCCTCAAAACAAAACAGAGTAGGCAAAATTGGTCTTGCAAACATGATTGGTAATGAATATGTTTCTGGTTGAGGGTTCTTGGTATTTTGTAATGTCATGATATTCTGAACTCCTAAGTGCAATTTTCAAATGCAACAGAAACACAAGGTGGCTCGCCCGTGATTCTGTGAGTTGGGATGCTGTGACATTATAAATCACTTGCAAACTTGATAAATAGCCAGGGATGAATAATGTTTCTAGTTCAAGGTTGTAGGCATTTTGTAATGTCATGATATTCTGAACTCCTAAGTGCAGTTTTCAAATGCAACAGAAACACTAGGTGGCTCGCCCGTGATTCTGTGAGTTGGGATGCTGTGACATTATAAATCACTTGCAAACTTGATAAATAGCCAGGGGTGAATAATGATTCTAGTTCAAGATTGTAGGTATTTTGTAATGCCATGATATTCTGAACTCCTAAGTGCAGTTTTCAAATGCAACAGAAACACAAGGTGGCTTGCCCGTGATTCTGTGAGTTGGGATGCTGTGACATTATAAATCACTTGCAAACTTGATAAATAGCCAGGGATAAATCTGGATTCTCCTTGAAGAATAGTTTAGATAATAGGCATGCTGATATAAAAGTTGACACCTAACCAGTCACTGCTCACTTGACCTAATTCTCAAAATGAAAACTGATGTTATTGATGTAATACATTTTGTGTGAAAGGTGACCATGGTGAGATAGGAGTTAATCAAACCGCCTCAGCAGGGTTCGTGCAAAGATGCCCTAGATATATTAGTGGGTCTATTACTAAAACAAGAACAAAAATTTAATGGGAAGCAACCTTAATAGCTTACTAACGACACCCATCTGCAATGATACCCCTAAAACACATTTCAACGCATTCCAATCACCGGATTTGCCAGGAGAAAATGAACATTTTAAAATGAATGCCTTCCACGCGGCCTAAATCTTGTCCAGTCTTCAAACCCTACCTAATTACCGGGTAAGAAAGAATTCTGAAAAAGACATCAACGGCAAATGTGTTCAAAGATGTGGCTCATACAATGGAGCATATCCGCAGCGAAGGAATCGTTCATAACGATTTAAAATCAAACAATGTCATCATTTAGCAAGGAGATGATGGATTTCGGCCGATTATCATTGATTTTGGGAAGAGTGAGGAGGTAACAAAATTACCAGCATACAAGAAAAGCACAAATTATTTTGCAACCAAAGTTAAAGTTGGAGAGAAGCAAAGCCCCCAGGAAGCAATATTGGCCCGTTCGCGAAAATGCTTAAACGCTCAGTCTCCGGTAGAAGTTTTTGCGCTTCTTTCCTTCACCGAAATCACAAAATCACGTTAGCCTCCGATAGACCATCCGCAAGGCAGGTTTTTGGAAAATCGACGCAAGATGAACTTATTGTCCGAGCAAAATGAGCCGAAAAGAACGATAAACAGACTCTAACATTTTACGTGATATTTCGCTTACAGCTTAGTACCAGCGTGCGCTATCATTCAGCTGTCCAAGCGTGCCGGTCTGTTTGTTTGTTTGTTTGTTTTTTTTATTTGCAGGCGATTACATGTTTTTTTGTTGTTGTTGTTTTCCACAATAAAATGTGTACGTTCGTACGAACTCTCTGGTGATGACTTCTGATTGAGAAATTTGACCAGATCTGCGTTGTAATTAGAGGGGAAAAGCGAAATAAAACCGATGTATGGTTGAGTTCAAAACAAAATTCACACTGCGAGGGTTGAAAGCTGCAGTCCAGATCAAACCCCCTTGGACAATACAATTGCCGTCGTCAGTTAATTGGATTTCACACATTTTTTTAAATCATGTACTATGGCGTCTGTAGCAACGATGGCTTCCAACAGAGAGCCAAAAAATCTCTTGTGCGGGTCCTCATGGGAGTGGCTTCAGCACCAGCAATCTGGCAGCGAGCTATAGACCAGGTCTTGCAGGGTCTACCCGGGGTTTTCTGCTATTTGGATGATATCATAGTGACTGGCAGAATTTTGGAGGAGCACCTTGAGAGGCTTGTGGCGGTATTGAGGAGGCTTGAAGAGTATGGTTTAAAGGCTAATCGGGAGAAGTGCAAATTCCTAAGAAGCTTTGTGGAGTACTTTGGACACGTTATCTCTACTTCCCTGTTTGCCCTTTTCGGGATTTCCTGATCCTATAGTGTCCGATAATGGACCCCAGTTCACATCGGATGCGTTCAAGTTGTTCATGAAGGCAAATGGCATTAATCACATAACTGGTGCTCCCTACCACCCTTCAACCAATGGTCAGGCTGAGAGATTGGTGCAGAGTTTTAAGAAAGCAGTGAAGTGTACACAAGGTTTGATGGTTGTTGGATTAAAAACACTTGAGTTCTGCCATCTTGATTTAGTAGTCCTCATTTTATTGTAAATACACTACAATCACTTTCTTCAACTGAAGAGTCAACTCCCTCTCAACCAATATATGGTACCTTTTGGATAAACAACTGTGATAGATGCATGAACACATACCAGGCATGTATCCAAAGAAAAAACAGGGTTCATACAGATCCTGGAAAACCTGGAAAGTCATGGAATTTTATACTTTCATTTTCCAGGCCTGGAAATTACTGGAATTTAGGTTTGGGTCCTGTAAATTCATGGAAAGTCATGGCAAATCGGCAGGCTTTCTATGAGCAGAAAGCAATGTAGATCCAAAGATACAAAAATTAACTGAAAAGTCCAAATAGATGATTTATTTCAGTACAAATAAACATAGCGTGGGTTGCAAGATTACGCTGGCAAACATTTTTGTTTCACTGTATTCTTGTGTGACATTTATGCAAATTTGTATGCCATTTGGAATGAACCAATCACATTCTTTTAATCCCATGAGTTCATTCACATGGAACGTCCATGCAAGCAGTCATGGGAAGTATCAGATTTTGCCTTTGTTAGTTGAATAGATCATCGATTTGACATTACTGTCTCAGAACAGTTTCTTAACTTAGGTCATGGAATTTTTCAAAAAGTCATGGGAAAAGTCCTGGAAAGTTATGGAATTTTCACAACTCAGAGGTGAACGAACCCTGGAAAAGAACCTTGACCATTTTCTTATGATGTGAAACTTGAAGGTAAAGGTTTGCAGAGGGTTTGGGGACATACTCTTCCAGACCCCTTTTCCTCTTCCCCCAAGGAGATAATTTTTGCATTTTGTGTTAGCAAGGTACAAATGTCTCCTGCAAGTCTATTGCAGACTTTCTTGTAGTCTTGCAATCCATTCTTTTGTTGCAGGTGAATGCAGTTTGTGCAGTTCAGTCAAGTAGTGTTAATGTTACCGGTGATTCAGGATACCCATCAGGACCTTAGTGCCAGTAAGTTTCCTCTGAGAGATGTCTTCTAAAAGTTTTGGAAAACAGAGTTTTTTGTTAAGATAATGCAACCTTACATTACTTTGTTTTCAAAAGTTCCTCAGTGAAGTACATAGACTCTACATACCTACCAGTGTGGTAGTTGCTGTTTCAAGATTCCATTTTTTCTTCACCTAACCTAGCGAAAGCTCTGATCTTTTCTCAGGGATAGTTTGGGAAGAAGGAAGGCATGTGAGGGTACACAAAATACCCCAGCCACATAAAATAATACTCTTTGAGGTTAAAGTTGCACATCTGGGAATTTGATGGTTTCTGGGTACATATAAAATCTTGTTTGTCAGAGTACCTGCACGATGATGTTGTAGCTTACTTTATTCCAGACTGATTTATTTTTTTTAACAACCAGTAGCACAAAACAGAAGAGGAACCAATGAAAAGCCAAAGCAAGGGGCTAATGTGGTCAATGGTGTGAGAATTACTGTAAATGCCAAGATGTGCTAAGAAAAGTTGAAGTAAACAAACAAGTAGTCACAAGTTGCCCATGTCAGCTGTGTATCTAATAATGAAAAATCTCGTTTTACTTTTCAAATCAATAGGATTGATCACTCAGTCACATGGTATTTAATCCTACAGGGCTTGAGCATTTTCGCATATTGGCCCAGTACTGGAGGAACGTGGTGGACTAAGGGTAGTGCTCTGCGGTACAGATATATGAACAGCACTATAGAAGAAGGAGACACAATCCTCATTGATGTGAATCCAACAGGGGATAGCATTCAAACTCTGTTTGAATATGGTGTGTTTGAGTCCAAAGGGAGCAAGTTCTTCACTGCTTTGCCAGAGCTGAACAGTAGAATGCGAAGAAGATTAGTGGCGATGCTGAAACTGAAAAAGAGGATTAAATACAGTGAGAAGTTCACCTTTAAGGCTGCAGGTCTTCCAAGTTTTAGAATTCAGGCACTGGCAGAGAAAAATGTCAATGACTTAGTCCGAGTTGGAAGCAATGACAGAAAATTATCCGAGCTCAAGAAAGTTTTTAACAGCCCTTCGCTTCACACTCAGAGCACTCCCTTGTACTCTTGTAAAGATGAAGTTGTAGCTTTGAATTTGTTGTCATTACACCTTAGAGACGAGATGTCAGGCAAAACCACTGGAATGCCTCAGGATGAAGACATTTTGACTCAACAGATCTCTAAAAGACAGCGTATTGCTGTCGAATTTAGACTGCAGTTTAAGAAATTTGTCACAAATTATCTTGATATCACTAGTGCTCGCGCTATAGAGACAAAAAGGGAATGTCTTTCCAGAAAGAGAGACGAACTTTAAGTTTAGTTCTTTGAGCATGGTATTTGTTTGAGGAGACATGGTTCAGTGATATTCCAGTCACTTCAATAAAAATGAGAAAAGAGGAATATGCTATTCCTTTTTTCCCCAGAAGGAAAGTGTTCAAGTTGTTAGGCTGTGTTTAAAAACCTAGACATTTTGTCTTTGGTTTGTCTTTCATTATTATTTCATATATTCTCATGACCCAGAGTTAGGAGCAGATATTTATGGTATATTGTAGAGAGAATTTAGATGGTGATCATTATTGAAATGAGCATGTGTAAAAAGCTATTTATGTGCGCATACATCTAGTCGCTGGTGTATTGCCATTTAAATAAAGATTCTCTCCCTTGTCAGTGTGACCATGTGAAGGAAATTTGTGTGACATGTAGATAGCAGACTAGATGCCTGTGTAAACATATATAGAAGAAATGAATGCCGGAGGTTAATACCTATGAGCCTGGCATGATATAAAAAAACTGAATATGCAAATGACCATCACAGTTATGAACAGTTATGAAAATAGAGCCTGAAAAAAACTCAGACTTGTACGGGATTCGAACCCATGACCTCTCCAATACCAGTGCAGTGCTCTACCAACTAAGCTATTAAACAAGCCAGCTGTCATTTTGTCGATTTGTATTAAACCCATGAGAGATGAATAAATGACTGAATATTGATGAGAATCAAATATTTGAACTGTAGATTAAAGAATGAGTGAAAACTAAAGGCTTAAAATTTTGCTGGTGTATTTCCAGTGATGATGATGATAATTAGTTTTATTTTGTTATATTAAATTCCACTCTTAAAAGGCAAACTCTATCGACTGTGGCTTGTCATACCAGTTACACAAATGATGTTGGAACAGTCTCTATGAATATTACAAGCACAAACCACAATGAAATTAAGATAGATGACCAGTGATAGAAAACAGAAACGCTTCATTTCATTTCTCAAACATAATTACGGAATCAGGACAGAAATTATGCTTAGCTTTTGTAACAAGTTGCTTTCTTTTGAATTCTTCATCCCTAGAGTGCATGGGGGATGTATCCACACCCATTGCATCCCTTTCTGCGGTCCATATTCAGACCTTTTTATGAAATATTGGCCATAAGCGTAATGGGGTGGGGGAGGGGGGTAAGTTTGCTGGGGTTGGCAGCTATGGCAGCCCCCCTCCCCTCAGTCATCAAAAAAATTGACTTATTCAGACAAAATTGTTAGACCAATGGGGTAATACAAAAACAAAAAGATTTGTACTTCAATGTCTTACCTGTTTCAATCCCATAGCTGGCCTCTCAGAACGCTGGAAATCTTATATTTCCGAGGACTAACAATTGTTAAAAATTTACCGGGGAAGCAGGCCCCCAGACCCCCTCAGATGTTTCTGCTTTTGGCAGTCATTTATTCAAGCCCCCTTGCCATAAATCTTACATCCGCCCCAGCAGTAGCATCGCCATAATTAAACATTGAAAGGGCATATGTCAATAACAGGGTGCAAAAAGACATGTAAAGGATCCTTGACATTTGGGCGTACAACGAAATTATCACTCCTCATACCTACTTCTAGCTAGGCTTAAGTGAGTGAATCTCGTCTCTGTGTTTTGAACTTTTGAAATGTTTCCCTCAGCCAGGGTTCGTGCACTTTTGAGCTGTGAAAATTCAACGACTTTCCAGGACTTTTTCCCATAACTTGTTGAAAAATTCCATGTCCTAAGTTAAGCAACTGTTCCGAGACAGTAATGTCAAAACGACGAAAATATTCGCAAGCGTAATCTTGCAACACGCGCTATGTTTATTTCTACTGAAATAAATCCTTTCCTCTTATAGAAAGCATGCTGTTTTTCCATGAACCAAATCTAAATTCCAGGACTTTCCAGGCCTGGAAAATGAAATTATAAAATTCCATGACTTTCCAGTACCTGTACGAACCCTGCTCTGCTAATGGTGATGACGAGAAAAATTCCCGTCCCATCAGCGAGTCGGGTAAACAAAAAACAAAAAGTATGGCCACCTGTCACGCGAATTTGTCGGGCGCGCGCCCTATTTCTTGTCAGACATTCTCTCGCGTGTGCTTCTCGCTGTTATTGAATGAAGCTTTTCGCAGAAAAAGGTGCCCTTCTCGAGTGGTATAAATATAAAGTATAAATATGGCTTCCTCCGAGATTCCCACGGAAAACCCACGAGAGAGGAGACAGGGAACGAACGGTTCCCACTATCAAAACAAAGATGCAAACATTTCGAAATTTAGGAGACAATTTCTGTTGGTTATTACTTTTTTTGTTTGTGGTGGCTCCTAAAGGAGCCGTTCAGTTTTTTTGGTCGAAGAAGAGCCACAATTTACTTCTTGGCCGGGGATTTCTTGGGTGTAGGCTTCTTGGCGGGCTTTTTGGCTGCGGGCTTCTTGGCTGGCGTCTTCCCCGCTTTTTTGGCAGCAGGCTTTTTGGCTGCCGGCTTCTTCGCTGCTAGTTTTTTACCAGCTGGTTTCTTGGCTGCTGGTTTTTTAACAGCGGGTTTCTTTGCTGAAAGTTTCTTTGGTTTCTTTGCTGCCTTCTTGGCAGCGGGCTTCTTTGGTTTGGTGGCGGGCTTCTTCTTTGCCACTGGCTTCTTCGGTTTCTTCTCCTTCTTTTCCTCCTTGGGCACCTTGAAGGAACCAGACGCGCCAATACCTTTGGTGTGGACCAGCTTTCCTTTTTCGGCACCTCTCTTCAAAGCCAGCTTCAAGTGAGAGCCGACTTCACCAACCTTGTAGTTGGCTTTGATGTACTTCTCGATAGCTTGGCGGGAAGATCCGTTTCGCTCTTTCAACGCCACAATTGCAGCCTTGACCATGTCAAGGTACGGTGGATGTTCGGCTGGCTTCGCCGGCTTTTTAGGCTTCGATTTAGCCGGGGACTTCGTTGCTTCCGACATGTTGAAACTCCGAATCACGTTCTAACAAAGGAACTGAAAGACAGTTATGCTCAAGCGAATGTTGCGAGCAAAGTAAACGAGTTTGGTGCGGACCGCTGAGGAAACAAGGATCAAACATGGCGCTTGCAATCTGTGTTAGTTTACTTAGAGTTTTCTCAAAGAAAATGTCTTATTATGGAAATATTGTACAATTAAATGCCAGCTTTTGATTAACCAACTCTTTTATAAACGAAATACGGTAAAAATGTTTTGAGAAAGACCAACGAAGGTTGAAATTTGAAACTCTAAAGTTCGCTAAGGTGACAAATCGTACTGAGCATTTTGGCTTTACAGAACAATTCCTTTTACTTCATTCACTGAACCTCACAGTATTCAGAGTAAAAAGAGAGAAGAAACCCTACACATTAAATTTTCGTTGAAAACTCTCAGTCCATAAGTTATTTTCATTGGCTTAACTTCTCTTTTGTCGAACCAACAAGGACAAGCTCAACAGGCCGCCATTTGAAACGGCTGTTTGAAAGCAGGGCAGTCCATCACGTTGAATTGCTCGGTTTTCTCACTTAATTTTATTGTTTCTAATAACATTTTATAACAGACAGTTTTATACTGACCATTTTTAAAGGAGGATGAATAGGAAGGCTTGGAGACGAGATTTGCATTTTGAAACTCACAGCCAATTTTTGGGCCGAAATTTAGTCGTGGTCACCCCGGGCGTGGTCAGTTCAATCTGTACCTTTGAACAATTCTAGATTCAAGAGTGAAATACTGTGAAACGAATTTTACTAAAGAGAGCCAAACACCTTGTAATCTTTATACTTAATCTCTCTTTCTTTGTAAATAGTAGGGAACTGTAATATTAGATGTACTGTTCAAGGGTTACAAAAGATGGCGGGAGTTGAGACAAATTATGCACTACAATCTGCCGTTTGCAGGGTCCTAGCTAATAGGGACTTTAAGCAAATCGCTACCTGTACGGCGACCTATACTACGGCGGCCGGAAGTAAAAAAGCCTAGAAATGAAGCAGTGCGCATGCTTGGAAATGAGCTTTCGCCGTAGCGCCAAATCCTGCAACGTGAAGACCTGCCTTCTGGCGTAGTCGCTACTACGTGAGTATAAAAGTCGACTCTCCTCCATTTCTTTGCGGTCACTAGTTTTAAAAACTAACATAGATTGTTTTTCACTTTATCAAGAAATTATTTGAAGCTTCTGGTTTTCCAGTAAATACGTTTTCCCTGCGTTTTCTCGTAAAAGATTTCTATCGTCAGCAGGGTGTGCCATGCATCAATATGGCCGCGGAAATACTGCCAGAAAAAACAAAGGCTAGACGAAAACTGTAAGTACGACTGTTAGCAATAAAGCTAATGAAATGTCACTGAAGGTTGTTTACACAAGAATAAAATATCTAAAACGTTGAATTTGTTGATTTCTTGTTAAGTACAGAAATTCTTGCACAAAGTCTCTCTCAAAAGAAGGAAATTTGTTTCTATTTTCAGTGTTTTTGGTTCGTTCTAGATAATCTCGTCCGCTGTGGCAAATTAAGTTTTGCAGTATAAAGCAGTACTGAATTCTTTGTCTGAAGTGAAGCCCATATTCTTCTTTCATGTGACAACTACGTTGTTTTATGTAGTCGCTTCTCCAAAGGAGGTCATAACAGCGAAAGCAAGTGAGCCGTAGTCACTGCTTGCTTAAAGTTGAAATTTGGAGGGCAACGGTGACGTACTCTCCCGAGGACACCGCATCCGCGACCGCCGTAGTAGAGGTCGCCGTAGCGATTTGCTTAAGTCCCTAATACGAGGCGAACCGAGGCACTTAATAAAATACCTCAGTAAAAACTTGCCCTCTTTCCAATCCAACTCAGTCTCAACGCTTGTAAACCAAAACAGTATAGCATCGATTGTGAGGAATAAAACTCTGTTCGATGTATATATTCATGATTGGGGCTGATAAGGAAGAGAGCTGTACAGGTGGGTGTTGTAGTTGAGTTCATAAACTGTCAAGACTAGCAAGTATTTTTGTTCACAGAGGGATCAAAGGGTACCCCAGTGATATCAATCGAACCTGCTATCAGGCGTTTTTAAATATTCTTTCCCTCCAGCGGAGTGCCTGATCGCGGGCATGTACAATTAGATGGGAGGACT
>JAEMWC010000742.1:37500-90000 GCA_016490735.1 Pachyseris speciosa
TGCCCGCCAACTCGAGAATCTCAGCACTCAGATATTCGAGTACAGCGGCCAAGTACACCGGAGCACCGGCGCCAACTCGCTCAGCATAGTTGCCTTTGCGAAGAAGACGGTGGATACGACCAACGGGGAACTGAAGCCCTGCTCGGGATGAGCGGGTCTTAGATTTCGTGCCCTTTGCCTTTCCTTTACCGCGACCAGACATGTTCACCACTACAGCTTTGCACACAGATTTATTGCCGATGAATGAAATACTTACAACGAGCATCGTAATTTATACGCGTATCGGGATTTGAGTAGGATCAAAACCCACCAATCAAATCTTAGTAACGCTTAGTGTTGTTGACTGATGTTGAAATATGATGATTATATGCAAAGTAAACTGACCCTTTTGATAACCTCAGCAAAACTAACCAATGAAAACTCGAAGATTTCGATCCGCATGTTAATTGATCTGCCGGTGATTCTGTTATAAATATGCTATTCTTTCTTAATAGGTCTTCATAATCCGTTCTGATCTACAGAAATGGCACCCAAAGTTGCAGGAAAGAAAGGCGAGAAGAGAGCCGGAAAGGCAAAGGCCGGGGCTGAAGGAAAGAAGAAGAGGAGGGGAAAGAGAAAGGAAAGCTATGCTATCTACATCTACAAAGTGTTGAAACAAGTTCACCCTGACACTGGTATCTCCAGCAAAGCCATGGGTATCATGAACTCGTTCGTGAACGACATCTTCGAGCGCATCGCCACCGAAGCTTCCCGACTGGCGCACTACAACAAGAAATCAACCATCAGCTCCCGCGAGATCCAGACCGCCATCAGGCTCCTTCTGCCCGGTGAACTGGCCAAACACGCCGTCAGTGAAGGAACAAAGGCTGTGACCAAATACACAAGCAGCAAGTAAAGCGGGTTTCCCGCCAAAACCAACGGCTCCTTTAGGAGCCACCAAATGCTATAAAAGTCATTGATCAATGCCATCAGAAAATCTCTTTAGCTATCGTTTTAACGAAATTTTTGTATGTTTTCCTGTTTCGTTGAGTCGAGCACGTGCATGCGTTCAAATTTCCAAGCAACTTGCAGCCCAAATGCCGCAGAACAAGAGCTACATTTATGGCTCGTGGTCAAAAGCAATTTATTCTTAGAAGCCTCTATCGGAGCGCTTACACGACAGAAAAAAATGGAACGACTTGGTTTCAAACATGGCGCTATTTTTGTGCCGAGCCGAATGATATCACTTTTTAACTAGTTTGGCACGTCAGTTGCACGACGTTTGAATCGGGTGAAAGGCAATCGCTTCTTTAACGGTATTATGTTAATATGTTTATAGCTGTTGGTTGTTCTGATTCAAGAGACTTGACTGATTTCAATACGATTTCACTACACAGGGAATGCCAAGTAGTATTGTAACAAGCAGAATTCGAGCAGCCAGAATTTTTTCCAATGAATAATTTCGAGCATAACGTGCGATTCAGTTATTTTTCTTTTGCGTTACGGTAAAATGCGATAACGCGCGAGCGGCGAATCCGCCAGGAACGAGGGCGGAGCTCGAGCGAAGAAAAATAAGAGACTGCGATGGGATCTTTGATCTGGCGATTTACAGCCCCCATTTCGCCGCAATTTGTCTGTCGTGTCGTGTCGTGTCGTGTCTCGTTTTTGTAAACAAACGTGTCTGTTCGTCCGCTACTGTTCTGTTCGGTATAAAGGGTTTCTATTTTTGCTGCCACTGGAATTGCCGGTATTAGAATGATGGTTTCCTAATGAGTCTGGAAACACCGATAAAGAAGATCGCTCAAAATAAGCGAGGAAGGAAGCGAGAGGGTGAAGAAGCGTCCCATTATTGTAGAATTTGTCACCGACCTTTCGCACGTAAAATGGGGTTGGAAGGTCTTGGAAGGCCTACACGACTCCTGTTCGTATGTTTGCCGCTTCTATTTCGGTCTTTTGACCGATTTAGCTTCTTGTATGTTTTCAGCGGGTTAACATGGTGATATATATAGAGGATTTGCACCTTAAGGTGAATTGGAGTGAATTTTTAAGGCGTTTAAAGAAGGGATTAAAATGTACAAAAATGTTTTGAAACACCACCAGACAGTTGACACCCCACAAGGGCACTGAAGGTTGCTGGAGAACTGTTTTGGTGTCCATCCACTAATTTTCCACTTCAAATTCCAATTTAAACCTTCATTAAATCTTCAATATTCCCTATTTCCCTGATTTAACAAATCCTTCTAGAAAAATTATCTCTTCCTAAATATGCCCAAAAATCACCAAAAAATTCACAAAATGTCCCACAATACAGCTTCCTGGGATGAGCTTTGGGATTTTGGATTGCTTGAAACGCGAACGAGATATTAACGTCAAATCCATGTCAAGCGATGCAAAAATAGTGTTTAGGTTAAGTCCCCCCCTTAAGCTGATCCCGCGTTAGCGAAAACTTTTATTCCAGATTTATTCTCCCTTAATTATTAGGTTATGCACATGTAAAGTTCGACGTTTGAATCAATTAGGATCGACACTGGTTTATTTGGGTCGACCTTGCCGTTTTATTCGGCTGTGCCAGTCGAATAGACTGTGTCAGTCGAATAGAAAGGCAAAAGTTCGACTGCGATTCAGACGTCGAACTTTACATGTGCCGAATGTAATGCATACATTACAAATACATTATATAAATTATTATTACCCACAATTCTACACGTTGAAGCAAGGTGTCATGCGCAAAAGGCATGCTTTCAAACAAGATGGTGGTCAATCTCGACCCCAGAGCTCTTCCCTTTTGCGCATGTCTAACGGGCGTGACGGTGGGAAGAGCTCTGGGCAACTCTACGCAAGCTCCAGCTCTGATTGGTTATCAGTTGAAATAATGAAATTGCTTCTGATTGGCCAACTCGGTACGCGCGAAAAACTGAACGGTTACTCTTGTGAAGCGAGCTATTGTAGTTTCGAAAAAAACTTCACAAAACAAGCATGAGTGAAAACCCTAAAACGTCCTTCCTTGAACAAACAGCAGCTTCAATATAATTGATTTCTGCTCTACCTTTACTGCGATTTTCATAATTATACAGAATTTCATTTTCAAGCGCCAACCGCCAAACCGCGTTTTGGCTTTATTGGCAACATCTCTACATAGCAGCTCTTCATTTACCAATTAACGCTAAATCAAATTAAATCAAATCAAATGTTGGTTTTTGGAGAGAGGGGAAAACCGAAGTACCCGAAGAAAAACCTCTCGGAGCGGGAATCGAACCCGAGACACATTGGTGGAAGGCGAGCGCTCTCACCACTGCGCCAACCCTGTTCCCCGATCATCAATCATTGCCTCTCGGTTGCAGTGAATTGCCTAATCTGAGTCAGAAAGTTTCGATGGATAGGTCCTCAAATAACTGAAACTATCCGATCGATTATCCTGAGAAACGTAAAGGAAATCAACGGACTCAGCCGCCACGCTTCTGATGCTTGAAACTGCTTTGGGCCATAAATCATCGATCATCGCCTCTCGGTTGCAGTCGGAAGCCGCTGGAAATTTGATTGATGTCGGGCGGCGAGAACCGAAGTTGTCGGCTGAGATTTGAACTTCAGAGTTCGCGTGTTACTGAAAGGCACAGCAAGCGAAATTTAGAGTCTTTACCACCTTTTGCTAAGGGATACTGCAAGGACTATTTCCCGGGGGGGGGGGTACTCCCCTATATGGGCTATATAGGTACGTGCCGCGCAATAGGGTATGGTTTTTGGAGGTTCTCGATCCTTAAATAGGGTATCCTTTTCGGCTATGTTGGCATAGTGTCCCGGTGTGATCCTTAGATAGGGTGCCTAAATTTGTATCAGCAAAAATAGCAGGGTGTAAACACCCAGTTAAGCGGAAAACAAATGATCTGTCAAAGTTAAAGTATTTCCAAAGCGATTTTAAGGAAATAAAGTTGACCTGTTCAAGCTATTTTGAGTTTTTGTTCTTCCCTTGCATAGGGTGTCATTTTTCGGATTTGGCCTTAAATAGGGTATCAATTTTCGTTGGATTGTTCCTTAAATAGGGTCAGGGTTTAAGACCCTTCGCGACACACACCTATCCGGACTTTATGGGAGTACCCCCCCCGGGGACTATTTCAAACAGCGACGCCATTTTGGATTTTGGGTAGTCGAGCATGCGCTTTGAAGTCTATATAGCCAGATATATGGAGTTCCCAGAGCCTTCGAGGCGAGAAGCCCGAGAAGAGCTCTGGGGTCGAGAATGGATGGTGGTAAAGAGGAGAGAGTTTGTCCTTCACGTTTGAAAAACACGAAATAACGTCAACCTTTGTGTTTCTGCCCAACCGATAGGATTGAGGAAAAGTCGTACGACACCATTAGGTTCGACGTCTGAATCAACTGTCGAACTTAATAATTTGGGTCGACCCAAATAGGTATTAGGTTCGGCACATGTAAAGTTCGACGTTTGAACCGGGCCTAAGGTTATAGCAATACCTTCGACGTAAAATTGGGGCTGGATATAATAAGTTTTTTTTTAGTTGGGGCTGGATATCAATTGGGATATCGTCTTGTCTCCTGCTCCAGTTGCTGATGTCTATGCTGATGTCTTTGTAGTATGCAACGAATTCAAAAAGTTAAAAGTTCAACGAGCAAGATGAAAACTTTGATCATCTCTTAATCGTGGGTTAGCGTTAATCAACTTTCGAACAACCGGGCCCAGGTTTACTTTGCAGCACAGGCGGGCCGTACGCCGCTTTTTTGTTTTTATCACTGAGTAATATATACAATATTCGTCTGAGGTTAAAATGAACACCACTCTACCTTAGGGACAAAAATCTTTATTCATGATTCTCCAATCATGCTGAAAGAATGAAAGAACAAAGCCGCGTATGGATTGTAGCCTGAAGAAGGTTCAGTAAGGAGGCGAACACGGCCATTATATGATAATTATGGTAAAGAATTATGGAAATACCGTATTCTATTCATAGTCCATATTTCTTCTCGCTCATATATAGTCCATATTTCTTCTCGCTCATATAACCTTTTATATCCTGGTCAGGAAACCCGTACCAGGAGCCGTCACTGTACTCCGCCTTGCTGACCACAGCGTTACAAGGCAATTATCTATGAGCGTCCTTACGAATCCCACGTCCACCCAGTTTATCTGAACACTATCATTTCTATTTCAACCGGTCCATCAGTCTCAGTAGTCAGAGTTCCTGTGTGGGGTGGGTTGAGTCTGATTTTCAACTCCGTGTTACTGTAATCCTGGATGTCGTCCTCTAAATCCAAATCTTCCTCGTCACTAATGAACCCCGAAGATTCCTGTTCTCGGCTCCCCCGGCTATTCGTGCTGAAGATTTTTGCGATGCTGTTCTGGAACCGCTCTAGTTTCCTTTCGGGTTCACGTGATAAGCCGAGAAGGGTAAGAACTCGTCGCAGACCCCGTCTCATTACTCGTCTGATCCTTGAGGGAAGAGAACGAATTCTGCAGTGCAAATGTCAAAACTTGAGCCTGGATACCAGTTCACAGGGATATGCAACTATAAAGTCGGGTTGAATTTTGATGAGAGACGCGTTGCCTGAAAGCCGCGCAGTTTTCATTGGTAAAGACGAATGATTTCAGGATGGGTCGTCGCAAATGCTTAAGGGAGTGACACACTCAGACATCATGTTGTCACAAATGTTGTCTGCGCGCGCAAACGGGGAAGCATTAAAAATTAAGTGCGTACCACTAGGGAAGGTTTGACGCGTTCATTTTGTTACTTCAGCAAATTTTGCCCGAACGTACAAACTGAGAAACGGCTTAGCATGCAATAACATATGTCTTCTCTTTCCGTTCGAGATTAGTCTTTTAGAATTATATGGTTTCAGTTTTGCTTAAAATTTACGCATCGTTTTAGAAAAATTCACCTTCGGGAGGATGCCATTAGGCGAGGTCAGTTTAAATGATTAAATGTTATTCTACTTAACTGCTTCCCTATGATGCGCAGATTCTGTTGCAATCTTGGAAGGACATGGTCCATCTTGATGAGAAGAGCTTATTTGTGACTGCAATAAACGTGGTAACAGTTTGGGATTAATTTGCGAAATAAAGCTCTACCCACAGCATAAAAAAATATAGCTTGCAAAACTCACCGGTTATGCTTTTACAATAACCGAAGTTTATCTCCATTCCTAAACATTATAGGTCGAGCAGCCTTGTTTTCAAAAGCAAAGCCATCATTTTTCGCCGAAAATTAAGCTTGTTTAATAGGTTAATGTATAGAGATTACAAGATTATTAAAAAGAATTTGTCGTCACAATAATTAATTACCCTCGCAAGTTGTGGCAAGTTGTCCTTTGCCGGTCTACTAGTTATGGTCTGGTTCATAACTACACCTTGGGTTTTTTCCTTTTTTAAATGCCTTAATTCATTGAAAGGTTTTCATGAGTTCTAAAGCCATATATACAGAGCGCTGAAAGCTTTTTAGGTAAAAGGCTCCAATGGAGCATCCCGGTAGAGAGCGGACAAATTTGATCGGCAAAGATGGGTCAGAGAATTATTTTCTTACTTTCTATTTGCTATATTTCATAGCTATCATTGAATTCTGTAATCTTTGTTATCATTGTTTCCTGATTTTTTTATCTGTGTTTCTGCTTCTGTGGGCATTTTCCAGTCTGTCCGAGTTCTTACTGACTTTCGAGCTTTCCAATTTTCTTTCTCACCTTGAGAAAATGCTCATATTTATTTTAGTCGGCGGGTATCAGAGAAATAAAAACTTAGCCTTCGGAAGAAAATCGTCTCATATGGAGAACTCGATCCTAAGGTTCATAAAGGTTCATAAAGGTTTATTAAAAATAAAATGAATAGAGATATTACAATTTACACTGACCTGCAGGTAGCTTAGCTAATCGTGGCAGGCCAGTCTATTGAAACAGAGGCAATTATATTACAGTACAGGATTAAAAAAGAGAAGAAAAAAAAGATAAATGTATTTGTACGAGATTGAACAAACAAACAAAAAACAACAACAAAAAAACGAAAAGAGAGAGGGAGAGCTTGAGATACTAAGATAATAAAAGTACTTTCACTTGTGTCTTCTCTAATGATTCTTTAGATCAAATATTATGTTATCGATTTCAATGTAGCTATCTTCAGTTTTCAAAATGTCAAATAGTATTCTTTTCATTTCTTTCTTAAAACTATTTCTTGGCAACATTTTTATTCTTTCAGGTATCCCATTTCACACTTTTGCTCCAACACGTGAAAAAGAGTATTTTTGTCGGTCGATTCTAGAATTTTTACATGACATAAAAGTTCTGAGAGGTTGACGAGCGGGTAGCATATTTGTGTATGCTAGAAGTTCTACAGAAAAGATTTAGAATATTTGGCGGTGCTTGTTTTGCATTTATATCATACATTAAGTTTGAGACCGCTTGGACATAAAGAAAACTTAAAGGTAAAACGCTAGTTTTGACAAATAAAGGGATAGCGTGCTCATTTCTGTCTGCAAAGTGAATTAAGCGTAGTGCGCGCTTCTGTAGAATAGTGAGTTTATTTAGATGTGTTTTAGAGGCGTGGCCCCATGTAATAAGTTCATAGGAGAGATAAGGTGTTATAAGAGCATTATAGATATTTATAAGAACACAAAATGGTATATAATGTCTTAGTTTACTTAACATTCCAACAGTTTTGCTTATTTTGGTTATAACAGAATCGATATGGTTCTTCCAGGAAAGGTTTTCATCGATAAGAACGCCTAAATACTTAATACAGTCTTTGTATTCAAGGTTTACATTTTTGTTTGAATCATGATCAAATATACAAATTTGGGGAATATTTTGGATTTTCTTTTGGTAGGGTCGGAAGATGACATAGTTAGATTTCTTAGCATTCAATGTTAATTTATTAGAAGTTAGCCAATCGTTAAGTTTTTCAATCTCGTTGTTTACAGTCACTTCTAATTTTTCAGGTCTTTATCAGCAAATATAATACTGGCGTCATCGGCAAAAAGAAAGAACTTCAATTTGCTAGAACAATTATGGATATCATTTACGTAAAGTAGAAAAAGAAGGGGCCCTAATACAGAGCCCTGTGGTACGCCGCATGTGCATGCGCACTTATCCGAGATGTGGGAGTCTGTCTGGGTTGTTTGGGTGCGATCAGTCAAATAGGATTTAAGTCAGTCATTGATAATTCCTCGAAAACCGTAATGATTAAGTTTGTCAAGTAGAATTTTATGATTATCTAGTATGTTTAGCCAGGGACTACGAGAAGCCCACTGAATTCATGAGGTCGCAAATAAATAAATAGCGCGGGAAAATCATTAACATTCCCGCGAAATTTCGCTCAGCGGAATGACACACGCGAAGTGTGCGCTTGAGCTTGGAATGGAAAAATGGCGGACGGTCTGAATATCTCCCTGCAGTTCAGGTACCTATAATCTAGTGCTGCTCGCAATTTATTAAAGAAAGAGAGTATTTTTCTGTTTGTCTCTCCTTGTTTCAGTGGCGGAGCGGAGCTTCTGTTCGGCAAAGTGAAGGAACACAAAGTTGTCTTACCGAATAACGAGAATCCATGTGAGTTACACAGGCTACTTTCCCTTTGTATATTCACCGTTTATGATGTCGGTTTGGGTAAATGATGGTACCTCAAGAAGGTATTCCCTTGTAGAAATTTTCTTTGATTTGGTGGGAAAGATCGCATAGTGCAATAATTATTTAAAAATTTACTGATGTTTTCTGGTGCACTACAACAAGTTCATCTTTGCCAACCACCTCCCCCCCCCCCCCCCCCCCCTCACCGCTCCATCTCCCACTCCACCCCTCCTCTCGCTCCACCCCTCTTGGAAATATCTATGACCTTTGCCAGGGGAACACACCAGAGCCTAATGTTGACCTCGAAATTTTTGTCATATTTATTGAACAATGTGCTACTAGTGTTGGGATTCTCATGAAAATCCTTTTTTTTTTCTCAACAGGGAACATCAGGAGATTGTTAGTGTGGATAAAAGATAATTTATTAAAAGAAAGACCAGAACTGTTTATTCAAGGAGATTCTGTGTAAGAAACATTCCTCACTTTTCACACTAACATTGATTTGTTTAAAATTCTATCAACAGTAGTGGATGCAGACTACATTACTTGTTCATAAAGAACGACTGTTAGTATATGAATGATCACTCTTATTTTCTTTATTCATAAAGAGGGAGATCAAACTGCCTGGAAGGGGTGTTCCCAAAGGCCTTATGCAACTGAGCAGTCCACTTGAATCAACAGATATTGTTGCTTTTTTCTTTTTCGTCTTTTATTTGGCTTTTAATTTAAAGTGGAGTATTGAGCCTGTCTTGATCCTCACTTTTGCACATCTTCATTTGGTGCCTCAGAGTTAAAGTGAGATCTTGTTGGACAACTACTGTTAATATTATAAAGAACTTACACAACTAGTGTTGGTGAACATTATGAATTATCATTTAAATAATTCATGTTTTATTTCTTTCTAGACGACCTGGAATACTGGTACTGATAAATGAAGCTGACTGGGAACTATTGGTATGAATTATATAGAATTAATTGTTCATCACCCAGGTGATGTCTGTGGTAATTTTAACAGTGGAATTGTTTACAGTGGAACCTCGATTTAACAAAGTGCCAAGGGACTAGGGAAATTGGTTCGTAATATCAGGGTTCGTTACATTGAGGTCCCCTTCCATACATTTTAAAACTCAGGCTGAAGAATATCATTTGTTATATTGAGACTTTGTTATAATATAGAGGTTCATTGAATCAAGATTCCACTGTACAAGGATGGTAAATCCACAATCTCCCTTATCCCTTGCTATTCTTACCCAGGGTTCCAGATAAGTTTTTAAGGCAGGGTGTCAACAGGGAATTCCTACGGGTCAAATTCCCACTGTTCCCACCAAACCATTTTAAATTTTCTATGAATTTGTTGGGTCATGGAGCTGAGCTTGTAGGGTTTTTGACCCGAGACCCCCCTCTTATCTGGAACACTGCTTACCTGGTTCACTGATTATAAATTTGGAACGATTATCACCAAGAATAAAATTGAGTAACTAATGGTCATTTCATTGTTGTTACAGTGATTTAGATATTATTAAAGATGTGGATAGAAGGGCTTGGTGAAAAACTATGCTAAGTGGATTTTAGGGTGTTTTTTTTTTCATTTTGCTAAAGAATTTGTGTTTTTTTGCATACAGGCTTGTTTTTATGTGGTAAACATTGCCCTGTATTTTTTCCCGCTGCTTTGCGCTTAGTCTTCAAGAAAACATGGGCCACAAAACGCAAAATGCATTCACCCAAAAATCCACAGTTTTCCACCAAGCTCTTCAATGAATCATTGAAAACTTTCACATTATTGAGAACTTACCACTGAGTTTATTTGCATTTCTCGTTACTTCAGGGTGAATTAGAGTATGAGCTGCAAGAAAATGACTCTGTTGTGTTTATTTCAACTCTTCATGGAGGGTAACTTTGTAAAGAGAATTTGGGATTGAAACAGACATTCACTTCAAGAAACTGCAAAACAAAAGTGGAAGAGAACTATCAAAACAGATTACAACATCACAACAGCTCAAAACTGGAAATCTGTGTCAGTGAGGGATTCGTTGTGACAATCTGATACAGGAAAATAGTTGAAGGAGGATCTTCAAGTCTCAGACAAGAACTTAAAGATGCAAGGCAATACATTGCTTCATTCAGGGAAGTCCCACAGACACTCTGGCATACAGTAACATCGCTTGCTTTCAAGTACAATGCCATGTATATGGCACAGCGACTTTTAAAATCTGAACATAAGGCTTCGGGTTGCACTTCTTTGATTTATGGGCTTATATTTTTAGGGAGTAATAATTATTATTCTTGGTTTGGGTGAATATGATAAGATAAGTTTGTGTGTTTGAATAAGATTCAGAAAGAAAGGATTTAAAATATGGGAGATAAAAAGAAACATTAGAATGACTGCTGGCTCTACCACCCTTGTCAGTGATGGTGAAAATTATTTTTGTGACGATTTGTATAGGTTGACCACGTTGGTGTGGGGAGCACCAATATGGCCGCTATAAAAGTTAGAAAAAAGTAACCCAGATAAAGCAATCATCATTCCTAAATTCTCTTCATAACTGTTGAGATGGCACTTTTGCTTCAATGTGACAATTCTTATCCTTCAGGCTATGACTGGGATCAAATTTTAAAGTGTTGTCCTTACAAAACAGAGTAATATATTGGCATAACATTTTCAATCTGGTTGAGTTTCAAAGATACAACAGTTTGTAACACTATGTTAACAACCACTTATAATAACCTTAACAGTTCATGGACTTATATCCAGGAGGGTTTATTGAGATTTTGGCAACTCATATGCTAAAATACTTGTGCGAGGCTTCATTTAATTTTTTTAGTTGTCATTAGCCTTCCAAAGCACTACACTTAAGTCTTTTCTGTCAGGAGATTAGTGATAAAATCCAATAATTTAATAGGTTTTAGAAACACAAAAGTCAAGATTGAAATGAAGCAAATAGAAAGCAATATTATTAGGGGGTATTTATATGGCAGTACTATGATCAATACCCCTTGAATCCATGATTTATACAGCATTAACACATTAGTTCTGATTATATTCTGGTGATACAGCAATGTGTAATTAACAATAAAAATGATTTTGTTCATGAAATATGAGAGTTTCAAATGGAGCCTTCACAAGGCAACTTATGAAAAAAAAAACACATGCCAGTTTTGCATATTAGAAACAAATATTTTTTTCACAATAGTCTTACACTGGCGCTACTCATACTGGTAAAACTTCATCCCTAATCCAGTTGCTCCCCTGATCAAGATCATCATTTGCTTTAGAAAACCTCACATCTGTCCAGTAACATGCAGAAGTGGTATGGCTGTTCACTTCGTACACCTTCCAAATTTCAGAATGAAAGTCAGTCCTCCTTGAGGACACTCATTTTAACACCCTGTTAGTCTCCCAAGGGAAGAGAATCTTGAAGATGCAAAAGCACAAAAAATGCTGTCATTAAGTAAAGGCCAAAATATAGAGCAAATTTTGCTGAAACAAGGACCCCTAAACAGTTATCAGCGAAATCCTTCTGTCCTGTTAGATACTGAAATAAGCATATAAGAATAATGAGAAACCTCACAGTTCAGCCATCAGTTTTTCCCACTTTAGTGCTTGACTGAAGTTTCAATAGGTCTGCAACGTTACCCAATTTGCACCTACATGAAGAGTTGTCACACATAATTTGGGATACTTGGCAAAATTCCTGACTTTTCACTGAGCAAAACCAAGTTTCACTGAGCACTGAAAACAAATCCTCAGACAATGAAGCCACATAAATTAATTCCTTTGTGCAACTGTTTTTAAATAACATTGTCTTAAACAACAATTCTGGTAGGTAACAAATTTAGTAAAATTCCCTGTACTTTTCAGTGCAAGGATTCGCCATTTTCCACGCTCCCTTGGCTTACTTATTTGAGGGTTGTCCAATACTCCAACATAATGAGATTCATGATAACTTGTGATAGACATCACAGAGTGTCCCCAAACCATATTTCTTAACAAAATAGTAACAGTTTTGTGACACATGAAGAACGGGACACTTTGTGACACTTTGTGATGTCTATTGTGACATACTATGAATCTCATTATGTCAGAGTATTGGACATGTATGACTTATTCACACCAACAGAATAAACTTTGTCTCAAGATAGTAGTTGACAGTCAAAAATGTTTATCTACACAAGATTTTATTGTTTGACAGTTGATTTACTCCTTTACAGCATATTTTCTCAATGAGAAGTGTGTAAGCTTCTTCTGCTGTTTCAAGGTCTTAAGTGAAGCCTCATGCTTGGTGAGTGCACGCCTCATGGCACGGGTCTTCTTGGGCCTCAGGTCAAGGGGTTTGAACTTCTTGGTTTTGTAGAACTTGCGCAGGTTCTCACGCTGAGAATGACTGATGACCGTCAAAACTCGAGCAATGGATTTTCGAACAAGTTTTCTGTAAACAAACAAACAAATATTCCCAATTACACTAGATGTCTTAGAGACGTTAAGTTTGTTCTGACAGCTTTGCCTTACCTGGCTACTCTCATTATCCTAGGGCAACCAACAAGAAAATTTAACTATCGTAGTTTAAAGATCATGTGAATCTGTTTGCTGATTTCCCCTTTCTGGCAATGTCAGCTGGGTAGCATATGGCAGCGAATTCACACTTCTACATTGCGTTTGTTCAACATAACGTTTCATTAACTGGACAGTAGTCTTCAATCCGATTGCATTTTGAAATAAAAATTGCTTTGCACTACGTATTACCATGATTTTCATATACCTGTTTTCTTTATGCTACTCTTATTTTGTCCTGAGGAAAGAATTCTAGCAGAGTTAATGGCTCATTTGCTATTCGAGAACGTTTCCAGTGGACTTGTTTACATTTGTGATTGGCAGATCTTGTAGTACATGGCTACTTCGATTGTCATGGACGTCAGACAAGCACTTTGATTCAGAGAGCACTCTTCGGCTGGAAAACCTTCTGAATGGTCAAAATACTTGAATAACACTCGGCTGTCAAACAAAGACATTGAATAATCTACTTAACTCCTACTTCACGAAGAAATGCTGGAATTGACAAAACACCATATTATGGCAGGTATGGCACACGTCTATGGCAATTGTGGCTTTCAATGATTGTGACTTTCATTGATTGGTTGTGATTGACATCTTCCTGATTGACATTTTCCTGTACAATCTCCCTAGGCCACCATACTATCTCAAGAATACTTTGTGAAGAGATAATGGAGACATTGAGTGAGAGCTGTGCCTACGTGTAAGTGCAAACGAGCAGCAAACTACAACTCTGCCTGTATCACTGGACAAAAGGCAAACACATGCTTTAGAGCTGAGTGATTCCACTCAATGACTGATTGAATTGCGCCAACGATAAGTGTCCAGAACTGAGTAAAGACGTTATTGATTGGCTTATGCCGATATTCAGTCGTCCTGAAGAACTAACCAATGAGTGAAGTGCTGACCCTGATCTCTGAACACTTGCCGAATAACTTAATTTGCACAAGTGATACCAATGTAGTACTGTTGCATAGCAATAGTAGCCACAAAAAAGGGAATAACCCTGTCACAGAAAAAATGTTTTGGGTATCGTTTCGGCAAAGAGGAAACTACAGTAAAAACCCACAACTAAGAACCTGAAAATTAAGAACCTGTTAGCCTAAAATTTGGATTTTATACAAACAGGTTCTTATTTTCTAAAATCATATTAGTACATTACAGCTGCAGTGCAAGAATCCTATTTGAAGAAAAAAGCAGATTCTCATTACTGTAAAAATGAGGGGTTTTTTTAATAGAAAATAGAAAATAGGCCAGTAACCATCTTGTTTTGCAGCTGAGTTTTATTTGCTTTTCTCCAGAATTAAGAACCTATTTTAAGAACCTAAGTAACCTAAAATTGTGTTAACTACCATTTATATAAGAACCTGTTTAGGCTACTTCCCAAAAATGTAGATTCTTAGTTGCGGGTTTTTATTGTAGTTTTTCATCACAATCCAAATTTCTAAGGCACAGGACATTCAGTCATTGGATGATGCTGAGCAAACAAGATTTTCCCTTATGATATCTGACAAAATGTCCACTTCTAGCTGAATAAAATACTATTTTTTTACATTAACTATAGCTTATTTCAGTACAGTGATCATGTCCTTTCATAGACAGTATAAACCAATTTGTCCTGATACTGCAACAAATTTAAGTTAGGTTTCAAGTTTTATTTATTTAAAACAGACACTTATTTCTGAGTGCAACAGGTAAGAAACAACATGGAATGTTAGATGGCAAGAGACACTTTTACACTGCCTTTCAGGCCAAAAGTGGGTTCTTCAAAATTTTGTCAAGAGTCAGATTTGCAGGTACAACTGTCCACAATTCAGACACCCTGAAACCCCATCTACATGAAACATTCAATGTACAATATTTCAACTCACATTTTGGAGAGCTTTGTAGCAGCTCCTCCTGTCACCTTGGAGACTTCAAGTTGTGAGAGCTCAGTCTTGAGTTCGTCAAGCTGCTTTAGAAGTTCTTCCTTCTTCTTCCCACGAAGCTCGTGAGCTTTTACCTTCACCTTGGGTATGAATTAAACACTGAAACTCAGTTCTTTGGCCAAGAGCACTGAACAAAAATTTTACCTGGTAAACTAGCCAACTACCTTGCCACTTAAAAAGAAAACATATTACACAAGAAAACAGCTGTTTGGCTGTGGTAGGGGCGATGTCAAGAAGCTTTTACTGATTCTTACAGGGTTAATATCAAAAGTTGTTATGATTCTGTTATATACTGACCACTGAGAAGTCCAGGACTGGTTTTTATTATTGAAATTTTAAAAAAAGTTCTGGCAGACCTTTTGCAGAAAGTGCATAATGTACTGTCTCAATAGTATGGCCTAAACTATACATACAAACTTTCAATAATTAACGCATGGTCAAAAGCAAGCACAACACACGTGAATACATAAAGCTTGTGGGATGTGGCTGGAGTACCAAAGATACCTCACAAATTAATGTGACATGGGAAGCTGAAGCCACTCTTAGGGCACTAAGGCCACATGGAAGCGGGTATGAAGCTTACCATATCACATTAATTTGTGAGGTATCCTTGTCACTCCAGTCATATTCCACAAGCTTTACATTTTCACTGCTTATTTTATTGATATGTGGGTACTTGAGCCTGAGCATTAGCTATGCCATGCTGATGAGGCCTAAGAAGGCCGCAACAGCTGTCCATGACTGCTAATGCTTGGGTTCAATCTTTAGTTTGGTAGATTTAAGGGGTAATGCCCGCTACCATGTGGCCTTAGTGCCTAAGAGTGGCTTCAGCTTACTTGATCACATTAATTTGTGAGGTATCCTTGCAAGCACAACACAGTGGTCTTTATGTCGACGAGAACTTTTTAAGCAGCCACAGCTTTATTAAACAAGATTTAACGCGAACTGCAGAAAATCTGGATTCTACGGCATCTAACAGTTATAGTAAGATTTGAAAAACAGCAATGGCAATCACGAGCATATGTTTTTGTTCGCTCCTTTAGTCGACTAAAACAGCAGTTATGTTAGAAAATAGAGCGACATAGAAGAAGAGCGAACATCCATCGCTAATCTAAGAAAAAATATAATGTTGCGAGAATGAAGTGGGATGCGATGCAAAGGGATCTTTACTATCTATTTTTCTTTGCAGACCCACCATTTTGGATGTCGGCTGAGAGAGAAAGGCAGAGGTAGGCTCGAATAGGTTTATGGGTAATAAGAACGCTGAGCTTTGATCCTAATCGCGGGCTCAAAAGCTGAGAGCTAGAGTTCACCCTGATTTTCCCACCTGAATCGAATCTGAAAAGAAATATTGAAGTCACCATTGTTTTACAATGAAAGTCTCAGATGGGATGGAGAAAGAAGTCCCTTGAGCTTTCACAACAGGAAAAAAATTTCAGGCTAGCTAGTCGAGTGGAACATCTTCAGAAATGTAGCAACATCTTACCACTACATATAAAAAATACAACTTACCATAGGCAAAATTTATTTTAAAGGTTGTTATTAAAAAGTAAGGGACACTATTTTGTGCAATTTATTTGCGCTGACATTGTAGTTGGCGCCATTTAAATTCGCTACGGTATGCTGACGACTCCCAGTAAGGACGAAACAGCTGTACATGGCTGCAGCCCTACTTTATCGAGTTTCGGTCATGTTGGTGTCTCGCAAAGTCAACTTTTTTCACGTAGTATCAGCCTTGCATTTATTCTGTTCTATTTTTTGGCTGATTAGATCTCTTGTAGATCCTACGTAAACTAGCAGCATTATTGTTGGCGGTCCTTTGCTGATTACTTTTACATGACAGAAAACACTTAATTCAAGTGTGTTTATGATGTCAAAAGATTCGATTGTTCTGTGACGTAATTGAGCGGAAGCCGCTTCTTGAGTGATGGCAATGAAATTTTAAGTTCAAACAAGCATATGTTAGCTTCATCCATTTTTCTTTTCCACCAACCCTCCCAGTCTTTACTGATGTCCCTGCACCCGAGTGCAGACCCACAGGTGAG
This sequence comes from Pachyseris speciosa, assembly GCA_016490735.1. Classification (NCBI taxonomy): domain Eukaryota; kingdom Metazoa; phylum Cnidaria; class Anthozoa; order Scleractinia; family Pachyseridae; genus Pachyseris; species Pachyseris speciosa. The sequence goes on from JAEMWC010000742.1 coordinate 54,555, forward strand.
CAAATTGGGTTACAAATAGATTGTACATGCGCACTGCACGCGCTCTCAAAACTGAAAAATGAAATCAGCTACAAATCAGTCTCAGACGGCATTAATATTGCGACTGCTTCGACTGAAACTAATAGAAAATTGCACTGGACATACTATCTTTTTAGCCAAACGTTGTATTTGATAGTTTGAAAACTGACATAACAAGAGAGGACCACGGTGCTCATTTTTACTTATTTATTTTTAGAATCTGGTAAATTGAGCATATTCCTGGGCCATATTATTTATTTTTCGTGGTCGCTATCATTTTAGAGATGAAAATTTGTCGTTCACTGAAATTATACTGAAATGACTTAGCCTGTGAGACTTTGCCAGAATTTAGCCTGGATGTCAGGCTCAGAAAGAACATGACACAACATGTTTCTTGTTGCAGAATTATTCGCGCTATGATTGAAAGCGATATACTGTTCCCTTGGCTGGATCCTTACCTTCACGCAGTTAGAGACCAACTGAGGGACTTGAACAATTGCGAAGCGATGTGTAGAGTGAGGAAATTCAAGCAAACCATTCAGCGACATCCGGTGGCCTCTGTCTTCCTGGGAACTTTCATAATCACCGGCTTCCTTCCCTTCTTTTTATTCCTGGCCTTTGTAGCGGGATCTTCTGTTTTTGTCCTTTTTTCTCTCCTTCTTTTCCAAGGTGGGGTCCTTGCAATGGGACTGCTGTCTCTGCTGGGAGTGTTTGTACCGATAGTACTGTTTGGAACTAAAATCGCCGCCATAGTATACGTCATCTACATCATCACCGCTACAATCCTCCGCGTGACCCACGTTCTCTTGAACACGATCGTGTTACTTCCATACGTGGTTGTGTCAAGATTAAATCAGAAATTCCACGACATTTTTTCGCGTCTTGGAGGCGCAGTGAGGGTAGAATTGCATCGCCGATGCTCCAATGCATTCATGTGAAGGCAGATGAGAGAAAGGTATTACCCTTGTACACAAACGTCGCGATGCCGCGAGAAATAAGGCTTGGCTTGGTTGGAGGCTTAGCTGGAATGAAAAAAAGGAAGAGGGTGACTATAGGATGGCCAAATGCCAAGGCGACGTGTAAAACAGTCATAAGTAAGAGCTTAGATCAGTTTAGGCTCAGGAATGAACTTCAATCAAAATTAGGTTGCGCATTCAACAATTCGATGATGACAAGAAAAAATGTATTGGACACTGGGTAATTTCACGTTTGACCCAACCAAATGTACGGCAATTTCCGGCCGGCGTATTAAAATTAAAGACACTTGACCATTTATTCCTGTCAAGTGAGCTGTTACCTTGACACTATGAATACCACTCATTTCACGCAAGCTTATTAAAAATACTGTGTAAAAAGTTCACTGTGCAGAATTCCCATTTCCCGTTTAGTTGTCCTCTTGCGCCATCCCTGTACCATTTCTAGGAGCATTTGGATCTAGCAGTATAGCAGTATTCTCTGCCTTGATGGAAAAGAAACCTTTCCCACTGACATGTAACTTTCTGGAATTTTCAACCGGAAAATTTGGCTAAGTGGAAAGCATCCTTAGCTTGTCCCCGTCGATTTGTGAGCTTTGATACTACGAGGCATTTTCCATTGATATCTGTGCAGTTGCCTTGCTGACTGAAAAAAGCGTGCGTTTTTTAATACACTGGCCAAATGTGTGCGTTTTCAAAGGATTGCACTCTGGATACCGATTCCAGAGGTTTCAATTCTCGATGAGTATTCGTTTGGATAAAACATGGAAACAGAAATTGTCTCAGGAAATGTCGTTGGAGAAAGAAATCCGCAACAACACGTGGATATTATCTGTGAATCATGAGTTGTGGACAACGTTTTTGACGCGCGCACTGGCATACTTTCGCTTCTCTCTCTGTCGATTTGGTTTCCAACATTAATAGAGATGGCAAAGTAGAAAAGGCAAGTCAAAACTCCGAGAGAGTGACTGACTTAAAACAATGACAAGACTAAGGGAAGCAAAATTCTAAGTTAACAATACTTTTAATAAATACTTCATCTCGTTAGAACTCTGTATTTACAACCCTTGGGTTTGTCATCGACTTGGAGTTGATTTGCTGTTTTACCGCCTTTAGGGCTATGTGTCTTTATACACAGTAATCATTGTGTACCGCGTTTATGGAGTACAGGTAACGACGCGAATGAACGAACTAAAAACGTAGATGAAACGAACTAAAAAAATCAACTGAACGGATGTAATTGAATTTGCAGGACACTGAGATACATGAAGAAAAACACTTCCTGTTTATGGTACACAATGATTACTGTACACAAAGAATCAACAACTGCATCAAACTACATTAAGTTTTGCTTGCACACTTTTTAAAAAGTAGAATATCAGCTGTTGAAGATATGTACCCAGTACCAACCCTAAACTGCTTAATGATCACGCAGATTCACAAAATAAGGGCCTGCGAACAAAACAGTTTCTTTAGAAACTAATCGGCTTATTGCCAAAGCTAAGTTGAGCGTCAGTCAATGACAACTGAATCAATGGCTGGTCTTTTTGACTGCATGGCACAAGGCGGTGACACAACATCGTGTGTTCGTTTTCCCAAACGCGTTTGGTGTGTTTCCACTTGGTTCTCAGTAACAGCATTTTTGGAATGAATATCATTCAACATGTGTTGGGGTACCAGCACAGGGGTGTGCCCGTCAGATTGTCCCCCTGTGGATGCTATCAGCCGTTTAGCGTCCTCAATGGTCGGCACAAGAACCACAAGTCCCTGTGGAATGTTCTGCTCGCTGCTTCGAGAGGAGCGCCGCGAGAGAATGATGGGTTTTTTCGTCGTGGGTGTGGTCGGCTTTTGCACTGAAACTGCCGAGGTTTCAACCGCACTGGGCAGAGAAATGACAGTCATAGGTGGTGACTGGGAACTAGTCACATGATTAGAAGTCGACAAAACTGGGGATTTTTCCGAGGCATGCTCCAGATGGGAAACCACTGCTGCTAATGAAACAGGCTCAGATGCACTGCTTACTTTAGTAACCTCTGAATCACTTCTGCCACTAGAGTTATTAGAATGTGAACTTTGTACTTTAGATATGAATGGCATACCAATGTCAGAGTTTAGCGGGCTTGTCCCCATAAATAATTTTTTCTTAGGACTGAGGGGTGACGAAACACCATTTATGCCAATAGTTACGTCAGAATGCTGGCTCTTCGCAAGAGGAGGTGCATGTGAAACACGTCGATGAACATCACCAACAAGTCCAGTAGACCGTGGCTTATCGTCCTGTGGGTTTTTCTTCCTGGAACCGCTGGGACAACAACTGTCAGTTTTACAGTTTTCAAGAGGCTCCTTTTCACTGCAAGGACCTTCCCCTGGTGCATGCATCTTGGTCAAACTGGAAACAACAACAGAGTCTGCTGGGACATTTTGAGAGGATGACGTCACTGTCCTCTTGGCCAAGACAATTTCTGGATTAGTTTTCACCCCCTCCATACCACCCTCTTCACTCGCTGATGTGGGAGGGCTGTCATACGAGAAACTGCTGGTTGGTACAACAAGAAACTCTGGCTCAAGGGTCGATGCTAACACAGGTGCAGGAACTTGCATTAAGTCTGGGTGCTCTCTGATCATTGTTCTCACTGCAAAACAAATGCAGGTTTTTAGTTTTAATAACAGGTTTTGTGGAAGCAAGGGTGTACCTGTTGTTTGAAGATTTTACTGATAGGAAAAAAAACCGGAGGTGCACATGAACCCAAATTATTAGAGGTTCAAAACAAGTACAACCAGACTAAATATGCACCAAGAAAAGTCCAACAGCCAGAATGAAATCAAGATCAAGTCCAATAAACATACAAAATGATATAAACTCAAGGGAGCCTAAGATATATTAAGTATACACCATTCATTATGTATCTTTACCTTCCTTCTTTCATTTCAACCACTCCCCCCCAAAAAAAACTGAAAAACACAAATCAAATCATCATATTTAGTTCTTCCATTCCAAGTGGTGAGGCCCTGCCAGGGGGGTGGGGGTCCCGTGTTGCTTGTCTGAATTTTAAAATCTCCCATGTCGGTGTTTAAATAGCTAATTCTTGGCCTTGATGACACTGTTGGAATTTTGCCGGAATGATGTCTCTCCTTGGGATTTCATTTTATGTGCTGTCACCACTTTTTGGGCCAGGTCGCTTGTCAGAATTTACCCTGGCAGGGCCTCAGTGGTGCATAGGGCCTTCTAAGAGGTTTCTGTGACCCACAGAGGTTCTTTGGGACTGGTGCTCAAGCACTCCATCCAGTAAAAAATGCCATTAGAATGTGATACTAGATGATCGGGTTTAAGGGATAACTGCCAGATTTGAGATTTGTTAAAGTCTAAGTCTTTTCTAGTTCTTCCACTAAGTGGAAACAGTCAAACAGCAAATTTCAAGGTTTTTCAAGGACCCAATGTACTTTTCACAGACCTTCAAGGCCTTGGATTTTGATTTTCAAATTCAAGGACTTTCAAGGATTTCAAAGTGCGTGCGAACCCTGCATATCACAACACACTCTTTTCAATCAGTGTGTGGGTTCTTTTTTTCGTCACCTTCCAGTTTTATGCGTGGAGGTAAAGGAGACAAGGCCAACAGCTTTACATTAGTATCCAGTGACATGATCATCTGAACTAAAGCAGATCCTTAGCACACAGTCAGCATGATCTTATCAATTATTTTAAGACCCTGGTTTGTGGTCCAGTCTGGGGTTTGAACCTGCAACTTCCCTCTCAGCAGTCCAGCACTCTATCAACTAAGCCAACAAGGCAGCGGTGTACAAATTACATACCAAACCAAAAAGAGCTTTAGAGCACCTCCCAGGCACAAATGCTTCACTGAAGCATTACTCCTGGATTCCTCATGATTTAAAAATGTGGAATTTTTCAAGCTATTGAAATCAGTCCAAAAGATACCAACAACATATGACTTGATGCGCTTCTTAAATACTGTTTGAACACATTAACAATGATCAAAAACACCAGTGTTTACCTGAAGAGTGCTTGTCTTGGGACAATGAATGTGAGGATACCACTTTCACCGGACTCATGTTCTGTTTGCGATTGCGTCGTGACATTCTGTGCCAAGAAGATGCACCTTGTCCATAAGGGGTACCCTGGAAACCATGTGACAATGAGGTATGAGGCATTGTGGCAGCCTGACTTGCACGGCCATCGTCATCATCTACTGTTTGCAGGACATCAATCACTTGGAGCAGTTGATGCGCCATGGGTGACGTTGATGCTGACTCTTTCTTTACAGATGTTTGCTTGTCACCTGAGCTATCTTTGCTGTGTTCATGACTTGGGGAACCCCTCCCAGTAGGACTGGGGAACGAAACATTTGCCTGGACACTTGACCTATCTGCTACCGGCGCACTAACAGATCGAGGTGGCGGCTGTATTTCTGGGCTTACTTCCACCAAAACAGCGCCCGGGGAGCATGGCAGGTAGGATGGCATGGATGCATAGTAGCACTAGTAGATGCATGAGAAAGACAAGCTGGACAGTGACAATGCACAGGAACTTGATGCAGAACACGTGGTCCTTGACTGTGTTCACGTGAAGCTGAGCAGTCTGATGTAATTGCAACTGAATTGCCCAACGAGATGCTTGACTTGCTCAATGTATAGATTTTGGGGCCCTCGCTGTCGTGAACAATCACCCTCTGTTCGTCTGAATCGGACTGAGAGGGTGCCCGAGAAGGGTGTGGCACAGTTGATGTTGATGAGGCTGAAGCAGTTTGTGGAAGTGGAATAGCCAGTCCAGCAACAGTTCCTTCGGTTAAAGAGTTCACAGTTTTCTGTGCTAAATCAACTTGGTCTTGCAGAATGGCTAAAGTGTCCGAGGCATGTTTCATTTGGTTATGTAACAGACTCAGACACTGATCTGCAAAGGAGACCTGGTTCTTTAGGACAAGGATGCTTTCTTTGGCATCCTGGACTTGACGCAGCAAGGTTCCCTCAGGTGCTTTGGGTTCCTTTGTACTGTTCTCTGTCTTTGAATTAGTAGTCGCTGAGTAAGTATAGCCTGTAAGGGAGGCTGGTTCCATGTCTCTCTAAAATCACTCAATTGTGGCACTGAAAGAAAACAAAAAAGACTGATGTCAAGCCAACACTAAACAGTCTGACTCAATCCACAAAAAGTCATTTGTACAGTGCAGAGTATTTTGATATTTAAATTTCTTTTATAACATAGCTAGTAAATTTGTGTAATTCAATTGCACAAGCATGCTCCATGAATGCATGGCTGATGCATGAAGCAACATTACTGTTAATTACTCGTTAGTTTTTAACATAATATTTAAGGACTGGTCCTCCTCGATTAGCAGTAAAGCTATTTGCAGCCTAGTCTCCTTCGCAGCCGTTATTAGGGTCATCATATAACGCTCCTCCCCACTAACGGCTGCTCACTTGAGCTCTGCATTCCTTTCCCTCAAACTGACCAATAAGGAGCAGGCTTCCATTTTCTAGAAACCTGGTCCTAGTCCTCGTCTTGTTGTGGTTTTGTGACAAATATAATGAGAAATATGATTGGCACAGCTGCGTTACGTGACGACCCTAATAACGGCTGCGAAGGAGACTATTTGCAGCCTATCAAGAATTTTTATTCATAAAAAGTGTTGAAATAAACTTGAACTTACATACATACATACATACATACCCACCTACCTACCTACCTACCTACCTACCTACATACATACATACATACATACATACATACATACATACATACATACATACATATACTTTATTTACCCTCGGATTTTTAGAGTAGCTTGTGCAGCTAATATCTCCGAGCATTTAACCATCAGATGAAAGATAGACCACCACACTGGGAACTACGTCCCCTACTCTTTTCAAACAGTGTGTGGGTTCTTTTACGTCCCACAGAATCAGTTATGAAGAGTTGTGAGATGGGCCTACAGTTTATTGTCCTTATCTGAGAAAGTCTAACCATTTGCAGATGTTAGTGAAATAAACTTGAACTTACATACATACATACATACATACCCACCTACCTACCTACCTACCTACCTACCTACCTACCTACCTACCTACCTACCTACCTACCTACCTACCTACCTACCTACCTACCTACCTACATACATACATACATATACTTTATTTACCCTCGGATTTTTAGAGTAGCTTGTGCAGCTAATATCTCCGAGCATTTAACCATCAGATGAAAGATAGACCACCACACTGGGAACTACGTCCCCTACTCTTTTCAAACAGTGTGTGGGTTCTTTTACGTCCCACAGAATCAGTTATGAAGAGTTGTGAGATGGGCCTACAGTTTATTGTCCTTATCTGAGAAAGTCTAACCATTTGCAGATGTTATTACAAAGGTAGCACTTTCTCCTCAATTATTTAAAGACCCTGAGTGTTGGTCCAGCCGGGGTTTGAACCCGTGATCCCCCGCACACTAGTTTGGTGCTCTACCACTGAGTTAACCGGTCGGCGCTTGAACTTCTTTTAGTCACTTTTATTTCATAATGCTTAGTGTTAACTTATTTTATCACTTTTTATCATTTTAACATTCCCATGTTTTAAATTTTACCCACATGTGCTAAGTTTCATTTGCCTTTTTTAAACTTAAATGACCTCAGGGAGGTTGAAATGTCATCCATTTTCACTGTTAGTTTTTACTGTCAAATTTCTTAATTTCTATTACAAAACAGGTGGTTTGTTTGCCCTTCATAAAACCCCAAAACTGATAATAAAAAAGAAGTAAGGTTTTGCAGCTTAGGGAAGGTACAATGACCCAGTAATATATGTTGGATAAATCCTGAACTCAGAAGTGAATAAAGTTTGTGTTTGTGTTGTTTAGTTGGTCATTTTAAGTGCATTTTAAGTCATTTTAAGTGTATATCCTTTTTCAATCAATCTTTTGAACCACATACTTATCAGAAATGTTAATTTGTGGTTTGAAATAAGGTAGGTATGCTTCATTTTCATGGGGCTGCCTCAGACAACTAGGGCATGTGTTACCTGGAGCAAATGCTCACACACCTGGCCAGGAGGGTGGATAACAGTGGGGGGAGGGAGGGAGGTCCTTTTTGTATCCATCTCAAATCACATAATATAGTCTAGTACCCACAACAGATTATGTGTGTGTGTGTGAGTTGGGGGGAGGGGGGAGAGAGAAGGTCCTTTTTGTATCCATCTCAAATCATGTAAAATAGTCTAGTACCCACAACAGTTTGAGTGAAATTCTCTACAAACTTGTCCTTCCAACCATAACTACACTTTTTCATACAAAATTTCAAACATTTAAATTTCAAACATTTTAAATTCTGGTAATCTTTTTATATTATATGTAGCTGGTGTATTAACTTTCAATGTGGCACTGTATATTACGTATATCTGGTCTTTTTTCATTATAAGCTTGCACTGGGTCCATTTATCAGATCAAATCCCTGGGATGCAAGCATGACCAAGCATCAGTTGCCCCAAGGCTAATTAATGCACTTCTTATAGAGGGTATGCAACCAGTCTGCAGAGATTCGAATGACAATGGGTTGGCGGCCATGTTGGTGGCCCATAACAAAAGAAGCTAATGAGAAATCTTTTGTTCACTGTACACCAAGATGGCGGTGATGATATAACGTGCATAAGCCCTATAGCAACATGCACCTATGTGCAGCATAGAATTGACAGCTGGTTCAGATGCTGTACTTAACCCAAATTAAAGAATCTGAATTAAATTTGAGACATTTGATCCATTCTTAATTAAAAACCTTCAAAATTTTCTATCACTCTGTATTATAATTAGATCGCTGTATGTTTACTGTACAGTACGTAACATCATGCTCAACAAAATCAACAATAATTAGGAGTTGGAAAATGGTGCACTCATCAACAAGGAAGGGAATATAAAACATTAAAAAACCATAGTTTGACTGACAATATAAAACTAAATTGTAATAATAAAAAAGACATTTACTTCTCGAATGCTAAACTAAAGCTAAACTATACTGAAGCTAGCATTGTAAGCGGAAAATGAGCGTTTTGTTTCGTGGAATTTCACCAAAAACGTTCGAACAGGAATGGGAAAATGAATTGCTTTCGTTTTCTTTTCGTCCGGAGTGCGCAAAGAGCATTTTCGGAATTCGAGAGAAATTAAAGGCATTTTTTTTTTTCGATCTTTAAAATTCAGCATTGGAACCAGACAGATCACGCCGTGTTGGTCTATAAAATTTGCCTTTAAAGGTCGGAAAATACTATCTTGGAAAACACAAATCAACAACTGCAGCATTCTTCTTAAATTTTCTCGTTGGGCATTCATGTGTATACTTACAGACAACTTGAAAATCCATCCCGGATGTCGGAGAGACTCACTCTACTTGTACAAATCAAAAGTCAGCATGCTTTCATCGGAGTGCTCTTTGGACCTCGGCTCCAAATCATTTCTCAACGTCACATGGTCTCGTGTATACGTAAAGCTTAATGCACTAAATTAAACTTTTCTTCCGACGATCTCTTGAAAGAAAGGCAGTCACGCCGCCGAACTGAAAACAATCGAACGACATTGTACCGCATTTTGTAGTATTTCTTCAACTTTCACACCTGTTGAACAAGAGCTTTTGATTCGCTTGGCGAAATAATCTTGGGTGAGATAATTTTTCTTTGCCAAGTCAAACGACAAATCGTGAAATCGTCCAAAAGGGCGAAGCAGCGTGCACGCATGAAATCCTCCAAAAATTCTCAAATTTCCCGGGAATAATCATTCGTTCAATCGAATAAAGGGCAATTTTAGATTCGGAAGCGTTCGAGCGATAACTGTTCTTTTCGAAAAGCGACACGAAACAACGTTACAAAGCAATTCAATCGGGCTGAATTCAACACACACGCGAAGTGACAAATACGCGCATCTTTGGTTGTGGTCATCGGAAATTATAACTAACCTTCACGCGATCTCCGCTGAATCCGTTGCTTCAAATTCGATTCTGTTTCGCGCCCGTCGATGTAAATTTTCGACACCAGACATCTAATCCACGGCAACGTCAAATTAGGAAAGAAATTTCCCCCTCTAAAATAAAAATTTCGTTGAAAATTTCGCCTTCTTCAGGCCTTCGTTACTCCGTAAGCAATTAAAATATAAAGGAGACATATTAGCCGCGGATTTCATTTTGCAATTAGGTGCTATTGTCTCGTGCGCCAATCAGAATGCGAGACGGGACAAGTGGAAAGCTCGTTTGTGTCTTATGCAGACCGCTCATTGATTTTGACCAATCAGTCACGAGAGCTTAACAATCAATGTCAATCAAGTCGTTTTAATCACGGTCAGATAATGAGCTAGTGAGCCAATGGTAAGCCTTTCAGCTCATTAGCTGGCTGAGGTATCAGGAGTTGAGACCTACAACAACAGACATGTTTTTGAATAAGTCTTCGGCTATACGTTTTCAATTTAGATACGGAAAAACATCCAGGGCAACTTTAATCAACTAGGCATCCAGCGAAATAATAAACGAGGCCTTTTCCTTTATTGAAATCGCATATTGGGAGACTGTATGGGTAAATTTGCAATTAAATTCTTTTATTCTCTCAATGCACTTTGCGGGAGATGAAATGTGCTGTGAAGAACATCTGCTCTCTGTGATTGATTAACAGGAAATCATTGATTGTAGAAAATACCGCTGGTCAGGCTGGGCTGGTCATTTAGTCAAAATAAATAGTATGGCTCTTAATGGAGCAAAACTAGCGGCAGATTGCAAAACACTGAGTGGTCAGCTAGGGTTTGAATCATCTTGATAGCAATCGAAACTGAATGACTGAGAAACAAGAACAGGTAATTGCTACCCACTGTTTACAATTTTCTATTATTTTTTTATTTGTGTTACTCAAACTCTGTACCAGCAGATTCACAAATTTACAAAAGAAAGATGAAATGGCGAGGAAACTGAAAACAAAACACGAGGCTTATAAGAAAAAATAGTTTACCTTTCAATTAAGATTAAACTATTCTAATATTACGACTTCTAAATTTTAAGAACATTAAAGGACTTCCTATAGCGATTTTTTCAAAGAAGGAAACGTTGAGGAACTAGTGATCTCGGAATTGAGGGAAGTGAAAAACTTAGGACCTTAACATTGTTAACAGGAAAAAGAAAGTGTGATAAACGAAAAGAATATGGATGCTTAGTGTTATGGCTTTGGGTTTGGTTGTTCAATATAATTGTACTATCAAATTTAAATTAAGGTTTACGCTAAGGGTGGGAGCACTCTCATCTCTGAGCTAGATATATATCACCTATAATTTGTGCCTCCTCCCAAAAGGTCGTCGGACCGTGTTGGTCCAGAAATGAGTATAGATTTAGTCATTTTGGTACACGGTAAGTCTGAAAAATATGCCGGAGATTTTAGGCAAGGTCTGAAAAGAGGAGAGCAAGTATGAAAACGACTTGCCATCCCATGAGGGATGGGTAGAATAAACAGACAGGAATCCATCGCGATAAACGATCATTCGAGTGCTTCCTTTGATTTCCGCTGGTGTTCAGCTTTCGTTTCTATCAGGAAAAATATGGAAGCTCATGGGCTCCGGCTACAGAGGATTTAAGTATCCGAGCCCAGATGTTCAATATCCCAGTCTTACTGAAACTCTCTCAATGTGGACACCCCTGTAAGGCGGACTCCTCTCTGAGGCGGACACTAAGAGCTGCTCCCGAAAGTGTCCGCCTGAGAGGGAGTTCACTGAGGATTCGTGTGATTACTGATCAATAAAGAATTTTCGAAGCTATTTCCGCCGTACAGACTGACTTAGACACCGGCTTCACTTTAAGATTACTATTACTTTTTAGAAACAATTTCAACGGGCACAATAAAAACCTAGCCTCGGTTAAATTGTAATCCTGGGCCCTGGAGGATTTCCACGTCGCAAGTAACTTAGACAACAAGGTGTTTCTTTTCTTTTATACATATTTACACAGTGGGGTCCCAGCTAACTCCCATCCCCTCCCCCCAACCGTGTTATTCAACATGTTCAACATGTCGCAGTGAAACAAGTGTGATAATATATGTCAAGCATTGTAAACAAATGGAAAAAAGAAATTCCGAGTTCTCACAAAAGGATTCGAACCCATGACTTTCCGATATTACAAACAACTGGGCTACGACGGACTCGTGGGACACAGTCCGTTGAACAAGGTCCAAGGCACGAACATCCAGCCGCCTGATGGGATTTGAATGCCGATGTGTAGTCCTCGCAATGAAAATCCTAGCAGACCCCAAGATATCGAGATGACAACAATCAAGAACATTGTGCTTCTTGGAAAATCCTGAGTCCTCAGAGGGGACCCTTGCGATGTCAGGTCACGTGTAACTAGACACAGTGGGTAGAAAGACCGCGCTTATGCTATGTCATGTGTGTAATAAAGTGACTTTCATCAACACTTTCATCTGAATATCGTAAAACCTAAACCAAAGCAATTACATCAGCCAATCACAACAGACGCAAACAGTGTAATGAGCCAATCAGAATTGCAGCAATTTCTTGTGGCCGGTGCCAAGCGTGGGAAAACGCATGCGGGCAGGTCACGATTGGTTTTGGGTTTCACTTCTGATTGGTTGAGAAAATTGCGCAAGTTTTGTCAACCAATTACAGTACAAAGTACAGCAAAACCAAGCAGACGAGGACTACTTTCGACACTCAACTCAAACCACTCTAGCAGTAAAGTAATATAATAACAACAAAGACAACTTTCACGGTTGACAGCAAATAACTTTCAATTTATTGATTGATTGATCGTCACACTTTGATTAGCAGACGCTTGACGTCAAATCTCTGGACTCTTCGTCCTTTGGTTCAATTTTTTTTTATCAAACATCAAAATCCTTGAGCCATTGACAGTTTTTCTTAGACCCTTGTTTGTATCAAGATATTATGTTCTCCTCATCAGCATTATATACAGTGTACAGATAAAGTGACTGTTCAGTTGTTTCTCTTGTTAAAAAAGTGAGGTTACTTTGGTCACGGTTGCATTGCATTCAGATCCTTTTACCCAATGTTTGTAATAAATAACAATCTAATTGACCTTTTTAGAGCGGTTTTCAATTAACTGACTGTCGTAAAACCAAACTCAAAGTAATTACTCTGACCAATCACAGCGGACGCCAGCAGCGTAACGAGCCAATCAGAGTGCGAAGCAATTACACGTAGCCGGCACAAAACGCGGGAAAATGCGCGCGTGTAAGTCACGATTGGTTTTAGTTTTGTTTATCATTGGTTAAAAAAGTGGCGCGAGTTTTGCTGGTCAATCACAGGGCGAAGCAATACAAAACCAAAGCAAACGCAATTTTCTATTCGATACTCAATTGAAAACCGCTCTATTAGCAACATATAGGGTGGTTTTCCGTTGAGTGTCGAAAATATTCTTGCTTTGGTTTGCATTACTTCGCTCTGCGAATGGTTGACAAAACTCGCGCCACTTTCCCAACCAATGAAAAGCTAAACGAAAACCAATCATGACTTGCACGCGCGCATTTTCCCTCGCTTGGCGCCGGTTACGTGTAATTGCTTCGAATTCTGCGCTGTTCGCGTCTGTTGTGACTGGCCAGAGTAATTGCTTTGGACACTCAATTGAAAACCGCTCTATTTTAGGACAGAACTGCGAAACTCCAGTAGAATAGCCGAACATTTGATTAAGATGAAGCCCTTCACATTTCACTGTCTTAACACACCGCACATCGACATCGTTAGAAACAAAACATGATTTCTACATCTGTAGTTCCCATACAAAAGCTAGAGTGCGGAAATTGCGTATTTCCCCTTTGGGTCAAAATATATCGAATATCCAAAATAAATGGAGGATCAAGCGCCATTACGCCTCAGTTATGTGACACTCACTCCGATCTGCAAATAGCTAAAGAATATCTGTTTTTCACCGATTTGACGCGTAGTTCAGATCTGGACAATACAACGTCATCAGTAAGGAATTTATAGGCTCTCGATCCAAACGTCTCCTCTCATTGAACACAATATGGTCCCAAGAGAGCGGCGCCTCTTTCTCCGACTGATCCACTACTGAATATTATTTACAGCCATCTGCTCATTTACAATCGTAAGCTCCTTTGCTGTTTCAGTCTTTCGTATCTTCTTCTCGCCTCCAGTTTGTGGAGTTGATTCTGTTCGAGTTCATCGTGGTTCGGATGACTCATGTTTGCTAGTGTTCTTTCAATGTTGGCCGAGTAAACTGTATGGGAAGGAATCACTCTCCGATGGACCTGAAAGCAAACGCGAACAGGGAGATGAATGAATCAACACAGGCTCTTTTGAGGTGAAATAAACGGGCCCCAGCAGGGAGCCACGAAAGCGGGCCTTGGCAAAATACTGGCTTTTTGAGGTGGACTAGATTTGCAAACTGAAAATTCCACACCCTTACAAAATAGTTTGTTACCATATATTGTTTTCAGAAATTCGTGTCTATTGACTTCTGTGGTTTGAGCTTAAAGGTATTGGTCTTAAACATTTGAAACGCTAGCTTTAACTCTTATTGGTTCCATGTAAGTCTAGTTTTGCAGGTCTGTTAAATGTGAGTATTGATAAGGCATGTTAATACACGTTTTCTTAACAGAACAACAAAACAATCTCTTTGTAAAATTTATTCAACTGCTCTTCCCTTGCTCCTCTGAATAAATAAAACGCTGAATCCAAGCAGGTTCACGTTTGTGTTCTTGAGTAAATATTAAAATTTTACATTGTCTCGTAGTTACTCGACCATCATTTTTGAAGCTCCCGAAATTGAATAAAGTTATCGGTAAAACTATTTCGTTGTAAATTTGATAACCGTTAATTGTAATTCAGTCTTCGGACGGGAAATACTGATGCCCAACAAACGAGTTTTGTCCTTCTTCCTGCACTAAACATGACTAAATTTTCATTTACAATAACTAACATTTTCGGAACCCTTCTAAGATGCACACCTCCTGTATTTATTCAGATTTCCTGAAACAATGGAACAGAAGTTTCTTCGCGATTTTGTAGCGTATTAGCGGTCGAAACAATGGTAAACCGTTCCGAAGAGGGTCTGAGAATTAACTCGTTTTCTACCACGAGGCAGTAGGAAGAGGTATATTATACCAAAGGAAACTGGGAGGAAACAAGCCGTCTCGCACAAGGCCGAATCGGTACTGACAAGCCGCTTTAAAATCAAACAAACGGCGTTAACCTTGAAGAATTGCTAACCAACCGTTTAATACGTTTGTGATGTCTCAAAAAATATCGATTGAGATTTTAAGGCCAAATCGTCACATACGCCCCATTTGGACCAAGGTCTTCACTGCAGACACAACAGGCATCTTTATAGGTTACTAACATTCCGCAATAGTGGGGGAGGGGTGGGTGTGCCCTTAATTCCTTGGTACCTCTTGCCCTCCCAACCCTCAATAAAAATTGGTGAAAGAAGAATGAGAGCAAGATAGGCCTAAAACGAATTAACCGTAACCAAAAAACGATCAACACTTCTCTTTGAGATTTTTGACACTGTCCTCAAATCGTTTTGGACCGTTTCTCTTGAAGAAGACGATTTTCGAAAGCGCGCGTTTTTTTATCATTGTGAATCCGTTCACGTTGGTTTCGCTGTCACTGAGCAACCGACTGAATAAGGCTACTTTTTCTTGACTTCTTGTATTGTTTTTACTTACGTCATCCCTATCGAATAACTCCGTTTAATTACAATTGGTTCATGTGCCAGCGTGTGTTCATCGAGATATGAAGCACGCGGGAAGTTTGGAGAGCACGAAAGATGTGTAAGAGTTGCTCAAGGCGTAGCTGAGAGCAACTCTAGCATGCTGAGTGCTCTCCAAACTTCCCAAGTGCTTTATATCTCGATGAACGCACAGCTGATGCATGAACCAATTGTTTTATAACATTTTCAACGCGGTAGTTTAAAAATTGTGCAAAGAAAAATTCCTCCGCTACGTCATCAGCGTGCACAATATGAATATGAAGCACGCTCGCGCAATTGAATTTGACTACACGAATTCACCGGCTATGTTATAAATTCCTTTTTCACCATCCACACGTTACAGGTAAATCACCGTACTCAAAACTGACCTATGAGCTTTGTTTCTGAAAATCTCAGCGTCTTCCTGGCAGATTGTGGGGAGCGGGCTAAAACTGTTGCGAAAATGAAACATGTTGCTCTTCCTACTGTACTTTCTATAAGAAGATTTTAGACTATTGGTGTGAGTTAAAAAAGACTTCAGGCCACGGTAAAACAACACACCTCAAAAATGGATTACTATGGAATAACTGTAACATCCTTGTAGAAAATAAACCTGTGTTCCATCAAAAGTGGTTTGACGCTGGAGTTTACGCAAATAGGTGATTTTGAACTAAAATTCCACGGCATGAATGTACCATTCACAATTAATATCACGGCTTAGTTAATGTAATCCCAAAAGATTGGAATGTAAAATTTACGAACCCTATCCTGACTGTCAAATCAAATAGCTCTTCTAACATCCTTATACCACCAGCTATATTTACTCCTGTCTTCTAAACGGAGTTTAAAAGTGATTAAATAAACTAAATTTATAATTTAAAAAACAAAATAAAAGGTGTCGCGGGGCAAACGGCGAGTTTATTCTCGCGACGATTTTCGCCGCTCCCTACAGTCTGAACGCTTGGAACAGGCTAAATCTCCATTTTTCGAGCGTTAAGCCTGGTTTTCACTAGCGACGCAAGCACAAGCGCAAGCATAAGGCCAAGCATAAGAAGCTTATGCGAAGTGAAAACGACACTACGCAAGCAACAACAACAATACTTTATTTTACCGTTGCTTTGCTTGTTGCGCAAGCTTATGCTTATGCTTGCGTTAAGCCCGTTTTCACGGTGAAATAAGCGCTCTTGTGCTTGCCCTTATGCTTGCGTCGCTAGTGAAAACCAGGCATTAGTATCCGTTTGGATGGGAGGCTTAAACTCACTTAAAACAAAAACAACGTAAAATTGGGCATTGGAAAATAGTTCTAGTCTAAGACAACCCGGTTTAGATGTACGGCGATAATGTTGCATTGCAATAGCTTACCTGTAGGGCATCTCTGAGATCCATCAGTGACATGGGGGGTCTGGGAACTACTCTGCTTTCACTTGAGGCAACTGTGACGGCTGCCTCGGCTTCCGCTTGTTCCAATGTTCTACCGTTATTACCATTTCCTACCGATCTGACGACATATGGGACAAAATATGTGGCAAGTGAGTCAAAGAGTATCTCAACTAAAAGACCTTAGCTTTTGGTATAATTTGTGTCTAAACTTGGTATTTTAACCCCATATTTTTGAAATGAAAACGTAAAGCTTGTGGGATGTGACTGGAGTGACAAGGATACTTCACAAATTAATGTGATCAAGTAAGCTGGAGCCACTCAAAAGGCACTAAGGCCACAAGGTAGCGGGCATTACCCCTTAAATCTACCAAAGCAAAGATTGAGCCCAAGCATTAGCAGCCATGGACAGCTGTTTCGGCCTTGTTAGGCCTCGTCAGCTATCCATGGCTGCTAATGCTTGGGCTCAATCTTTGTTTTGGTAGATTTAAGGGGTGATGCCCACTACCTTGTGGCCTTAGTGCCTTTTGAGTGGCTTCAGCTTACTTGATCACATTAATTTGTGAAGTATCCATATTTTTGTAAACCTGATTGAATTTTTACCGTGGACAAATATAATTACAAATCGCTCTTTAGCAAACACCATGCTCCAATATTTTGCTGTCACTTCCACTGCCCATAAACCTGCTAGAGTCCAAGATACAAATTTCTGGGGAAATTGACCTTATATGGAGCTCAGAAGAGCCCTGCTGGTGACATAGCCACTCGCTCAAGGAAGCTATGAGTGAGAGAAGTTTGAACCCTGGATTTAGTGCCAGGCACTGTTGATAGTGGGAAGAAGGTTACAAAATCATTGCTGACCTTCGTTTCGGACATGATAACCAGTCTTTAGGCCCAAGAAGAGCGAATTTCAGAGAAATTTGGCCAAATGGTCACATACACTCTTTAGCACCCAGTACAGTATTTTACTACTATAAAAAATAGCTGGGAGTGCAGCGTTGGCCCACTGGTGAGAGTGCTCGCCTTCCACTAATGTGTCCCAGGTTCGATTCCCAGACTCACGTCATAAGTGAGCTGAGTTTGTTGGTTCTCTACTCTGCTCCGAGAGGTTTTTCTCCGGTTACTCCAGTTTTCCCCTCAAAAAAAAAAAACCAACATTTGATTTGATTTGATTCTACTTTATTTAGAGTTGATTTGATTTAGTTTCCTCAATTAGTAGAGCAGCTGTGCTTGGCTAGAAAGATTGGAAGGGCATGAAATAAAGCCAGTCTCTTTGACAGATGGAAAACAACATGCAATATTTAAGGCTAAAATTTGCTTGTCTTTCTCATGGATAAAAGTCTGCACCTTTTAGAATCAAAGTAACATTTACTATGACACAGATAAGACCTTTCTGCATTTGGTGGCCACGGACTTGTACTGTTTCTAAGGTGCATTCTGGGATAGGTGCTGCCCACAGCATAGCGGAAATGTCCATCCCTGAGTCTGAATGAGCTCTTCATTGAACAACAAACCATCAGAATATCTTTTACAAGGTACTGCAACAGAATTAATCAAGCTAAATTCAACAACACAGAGTAGAAAGTAGCCAATTTGCTCTTGTCTATTGCTAAATGTTTCAAATTCATCACTTTAGAACAGGTGTCTATCAAAGATAAGAACAAACTTGTATGAGGGCAATTATTTTGAATTATTTTTTTTTAATATCTACTTTTTACTCAAAAGTAGCAAGATGTCTGTGTAAAGAACTAAGGGCCTTTTCCTTTCTTCTGGGGCAAAAGGCCCTGGAACAGAGGCTATTTGAGTATTAGAGGGAAATTCATAGGCCAGGATTTAATTTAAAACAAAAGCAATAACATGAAAGAAGGCTTACAGTTGTCTTTAAGACAAGAGTTGATTAATGGCCTAAAATAAAGTAACTAACAAGAACTTGAAAAACTCTCTCTAATTAATAATAGTTATTATGAATCATCAGTACGGAAATGTGGTGTCTCCCTTGAAATCATGGACTGTTTGCATATGGCATCACCACTACCACACTGGTTCCTCTTTTACATGTAGTTTATCATGTTATTGTCTACCAACATGGCCTATAATTTTATGCCATTGTCATTTGAGTCTTCTCTCTAGGGGTCATGTTGGTTGCATACAATCTACAGTATAACTTTTTTTTTGGTCACAATGTATTTATTTAGTAAACATGTGGTACCTCTGTGGCATGAAGCATTAGGCTGACTGTGTCATCGGACACATTGTCCAACCCAGCATCCCAGGCACCAAGAAACAGCCGGCCATATATGGTAGCAGAGTCTGGTAACATCATGTCATAAGTACAAAGTCCAAATTCACTGTCTTCTGATAGTTCCTTGAGTGAGAGTTCTGGAGCACTATGCAGTGGATTGCATGGGGTGAATCTTTGCTGTTATCGGGAAACAAAGACATTTTTTGTTTTTCCTCTATTTTGATGTATCCCCCAGAAAACCTCTAGAACTATTTACGTCCCCTCATGTACCCACCTTTACACACATCTCTCACATTACTTTGTGTCATGAATCTATGTGTAACTCACTAAGGAGATGACCACATAGCAGGGAAAAAAATACATCACTTGTAATTGTCAACACTTTTGCTATTACTTAAGAATCCCACCATGTCAACCAAAATCGGAGTCATGAACAAGATGTTCCACTGCGTAAGGTAAGATATAATGGACAACAATTTTTCGTAAGTTAGCAGCTGGTTATTTTACAAGTAGAATGCAAAAAAAATAACTTCTTCCCAAATGAACCTGGCTTGGTCGAAAACTGTGCTAAATGAGTTTTTCATGTTTTTTTTTTTGCTCAGAAATTGCTGATTCATTGTATGTAGGCTTGTTTTCTTGTGGTAAATATTGCCCTGTACTTTTTCTCACTGGTTTGTGCTTATAATAAAAAAAGAAAACAAGGACCAAACAAACTCATTCACCCAAAAAGCCAGTTAGCATAGTTTTCGACCAAGCTCTTCAAATGTTTTTAGCTGCATGAAAAATCATAATCCCTATTGGAGGAGATCAAAATTAATAAATATGATATTGCCACACAATTACCAGTATAACAAACTAATTCATGTCCCTCTTATTAAACTGATAAAACAAACATGAACATTTTGATCCAAAATCTTGTGCAACCTATTTTTCCTCCATGCCTTAAATTTGTGAACTTTTACTAATTACCTCAAAATTTGCCTTTAAGACTTTTTTTGGTTTCTTGATTTTCCCTTTCTTGATAAGCTGTGGTTTGGGAGGCAACTTCTGTGGTGTTCTTGGATGGGATGCTATAGAATAAGAAAGGTTTTAAGAGATAAAATGTGGAAATTTATAGACAATGATCATTGCATAACCAACCTCGTACCCAGGGTCTTCCTTCCCCTTGACCAGCGGTCTTCAAACAAGCAACCCTGGAAAGTTCCAATTTGGAAGTCCAAAAATATCAGACTTCCAGCTGAACTGCACATGCTTAGGGTTCACTGGCTTGTGAGAGTTCTGTTTTACTTCAGTTTACTTGTATTGTTTGAAAATCATAAACCTATCGGATATTCCAAGAGTTGCTCATTTCATCGAGCCTGTGCAGTACGGAGCCAAGACTTGAGGGACAGTCTTGTCCTTGCATTATCCAAGATGACCTTTAGTGTCAAACAAAGCCAAATTTGCTGGCAACTCCCTTATATTTCTAGTGTCTCCAGCATTATCTGCAAACAGTGGCATTCAGGACAATGTACAGCTGTACACAAAACGTGGTAGAAACGTGCAAGTAAAGGGGAATGGGACCAGATTAATGGTACTGATCTTCCAAAAGGAGGTGTACAAAGTATTGTTTGAACAAGAAGAACATAATGTGTGGACACAATACTTAGGAGTCAACTCAATTTCCTAAGGGTAGCTTTGTGAACCCAGCCAAAAGGCATAGACAATAATAATAATAATAATAATAATAATAATAATAATAATAATAATCACGTACAATCTTTGATATTTTGAAAGGTGAAATGGATAGGTTTGGAAAGCAAACTACGTAAAATATTATAAGTGAAGAGGTGATAAATCGTTGCAATCATGAGCACTGCTAAGGCAGTGGCGAAAAGAAAGGCTGAAAAAAGTTCAGGCTTTCTTTTCATTACTGCTTTTCGTTACTGCCACAGTCCAATATATGATTTTCATATATTCATATTCATTTATACAATATTGTAACAAAAATATATTGACATCACAAAAGTAGAAAAAGGCAAGGATCACAGAAAAAAAGCTATAAGAACCAATGACTTCCCTGTCTTTCTACAGGGTTGTCAGCAAAAAGTAAGGAAGTCTGTTAGCTTAGATTAGAAGGTGCCTGTTTAAACAGCTGTTTAAATAGTTAGCAGTAAAGAATTTGAGGGCCCTTTGGTTCTTCAATATTTATCAGTTGGAATAAAAAACTATTATTTTATCACCAATTCTATGACGACAACAACATACCTGGAGTGGCACCAAGAGCCTGACATTTTGCCAAAATAGCCAACAAAAACTCGTTGTGAAAATGAACTGGAAAACAAAGACAAAAAGAGTTCCTTTTTCAATAACAAACACTTTTTTACACATAATTTACTGCACACCACAAGTCACTTCAACAGGACAATATGTCAAAGTCAGCCCTGTCAAAATTTGCCAGCAACCGGCAAATTTGTTGCCTACAGACAATATTATTTGCCACTTACTTCACACTTGGACTTCAGTGTGAGTTCTCTTACTACTACTCAAGCTATACTGCCCACTACTACAAAACATTTTGACAGGGCTGCAAAGTGATAAGGTAACACCAAAATACACTACACACCAAATACAGTACAATCAGAAGTTATGGTGTATGAAGCAGCAAAGAATGGTTGGAACTCTGTCACTCCATATAAAGAACAAAACCTTAAAATAGTACATTGTATATGAAATAAGTCTTACCTGTGTAGATTATTATGGCTAAACACTTACACTGTCATTTTTAAATGCCGCAAAAATACATCAAGTAAAAGAAAATGACCCTTCACTGACTCAGGAGGTTTAACTAAATTAAGCAACAGGAGACAATTTCAGCATTCAGGATTAACTCAGCGATCAATCCCAATCTTCGTGTAAGGGAGATATTGAAGTACACATAAACACATTTCAGCAACAGTAAAAATATCTGCACCTTTCAGGCTTAACATTGACAGAGGTAGGGAGAAGATATTTTTTTAGATAACTTACGGTTGTCATTGCCAAGGCACTTCTTTGCCTGTGTGTCAAATTCCTCTTTGGAAATCTGCAGCAAATCAAGTTATAATGAAAGGGATAGTAATACACAGTCGAAAGGCATTCGAAAGGACATACATGGTAACAGGTTGGAAAGTCACACATCTTGCAAAAAGAAATTTAATGAGCAGATCAAGGAACCACTGTTTGCCAGCTCATTAAGCTCACTGCACATGTGAGGAAACAGCTGAGCAAAATGCCTTGTGAGGAAGATGGCTTAACTGTTTCCTCTTGTGTGCAGCAAAAGTTTGGTGAGAAATTTGCCTTGCAAGGCCCGTAAGATCCATATCAAACATGTTTGATATTTTCCTCACGGCTTGCGAGGCGAAAATCTCACAAAAACCTTGCCTTGAGAGGCATTTTGCTCAGCTGTTTCCTCACATGTGTGGTGGCCTTTACCCACCCTGTAGCTTAAAAAGATTTGAGCATAACATCCATTTGACACATTTTTTTTTGCTTTAAGCATTGTCAAACCAGTTTTATCTTTATTTCCTTTCATTTTAGATTCATTATATCACAATCTGAAACAAAATAAAAGTGGTTTGAAAACACTTAAACCAAAAAGAAATTATCCAGGTGATGGCAATTTTGTAAGAAGAATCCCACTGAATGGGCACAATCTTGCCACCTCCTTCCCCTCCTCCTCCCCCCCAGCATACCAATTCTGTAAAATTTCTTGACTTTGCAGGACTACATTTGTACTATTTTGCAAGAGGTGACCCTCAGGCTTTGCCCTTTCTTCACAATTATTCCTTATTAAGCTTACCTTTTCACATTGCCCCCCCCCCCCCCCCCCACTGAAGGTGCAGGAATTGTTGGGCGGAAGGGGGAGGGAAGTAAGGGTAATTTCCGAGTGGGTAAGACAGTCGGCGTCTTTGATGTTCAAACAAAATGGTCGTTTTTTCCGAGGGGGTAATTGTGTCGGCACTTTGATCTTTTTTTTTTCTAAGGGGGAAAATTCGTAGAAAACCCTTCAATACGGGGGGGGGGGGGGTGCGTATCAAAAATGGAATGGCCCATTTTACGTCAGTTATTGCCACAGCTGTCTTTTGTTATAATTTGAACCCATGAAAACGCCTCATCATTAACAAAAAATTATTAAAAGCACGATTATCCGTCTAAGAGGCTGTATCTTAAAGTCTGACAGCCATAGATCCAGATGGAATGTATCGTAGTGTATTGTCATGTTTTGACATTACCTTTTGTTTGTACCATAACTTCATGTTGTTCCAGTACCTTGAAAATGAGGAAAAAGAACGCAGAAGAACATTTAAATAAAGCTAGATTACAGATAATAACAAACGATTGATCATACGTTTGAGAGAAGTCCCCCAGAGCTTCTCCAAGTTGTCGGCGTGCAACTCTCAAATCCACCGCCATCTTTGTTCAAGTACTCTTAGGTGGGAAACCGCTGAGTAGGTATGACTCCTGTCGACTGTCGCCGGCGTTTCCGTCCTCGCGCGAGAATTAAGAATTATTTAGTAGTGAGCCTGCTCGCAGGATAATGAAAAGCCGGCAAGGCAAGCGGCGGGATTAGCCTGTGTAGCAAGCGATTCCATGGGGTTACCTGGCAAAGAAAAAGTATCGAAACTCCCGTTACTCGGTCTTTCTTTACTCGGAAACCCCACGGCTTGCTACGCAGGCTAACGGCGGGATATAAAGGCGTCATCTATAGGAGATCAATTAAAAGCTAAAACTACAAAATTATACTGCCGCGGTTGTTGATTCTTCTGGAAGTTTTGGGCTTGACAGCCACACCTCGCTATAAAAGGCTCGAATTAAGCGTTTGGGCTGACCAGTTTACCTCATCAACTGAAAATTTCAAGTTGTGTGAATCTCGCCCGACAGTCAATCCCCCCAGCCCTTCCTCGGTTTTTAGCCTTATTCTTTTGCTCCGGCCCTTACCCTCTGTTTCTGCACAGCTACTCTCTCCGGCTGCCAGCTCCCGCTTTGATGTTTTTGCGGTATTGTGTGCCAGGCCGGGGCGCAAGGATGGTGACTGGGCTGGTGCGATTCCACGCCCGACAAAGAGTTCTGCCTAACTTATCGGCAAACACACTTGGCCTTTTATTAACGCAGTCTAACTTGGATCGCGAATTAAGGCAATCATACATCTCTTCATAAGTCGGCCTTTTCTGGTCTGTGTTCTATGCCAAACAATGTTTAGATTTATGGTTAACCGGATTCAGTGAAATTGGCTTCAATAGACTGTGAAACATCCGTGTCTCTCACTGTCTTACTGTTTTTGGTCGTGATTCTTTTATTGGTCGTTATTTCCTTACAACAGGGACAACGCAGTGGGTGGGGCTGCCACCCATCCCCCACCTTTTTAGATGATTAAAAATCATTTTCTTTCTATGCGTTTATTTTGTTGTATTTTAATGAACAATGTGTATTACTTCCAGAAGTAGTTTGCATTACATACACATATTTTCCTTTGTGTGAGTCATGCGGACCTGTCAGAAAACTTTGCAAGTTGGCTAAACCCGGAACATGATCAGTGAAATTACAACTATTTTTAAACTTTTTCTTGTGAATCCGGCAACCTGTGCAGCTGGCGAGAGATCCTTTTCTATATAATGTTCGAACATTAAAAGCGGTAGCGGGTTCGCTGGACAATGACATAAGCCTCATGGCATTACTTAACACCACAAAGAGAGAACAGACAAACTTTCCCTGATAGCCGTTCAGCCGTTACCACCTACAAATTCACTCGAGTCAAGTGAATTTGTAGCTGGTAATGATACCGCAAAAGCTCTCTTAAGCGTCTCCCCCCCGGAGTGGGGGGGGGGGGGTGAGCTTATTTAATTTCTGGCCTAACGAGGGGAAGCTTATTAGAAAGGGGGCCTATTTTAATCTTAGAGGATTAGTTTCTAAAGAAACTGTGGTGCTGCGTCGGTGGGGGAGTGAAACACGAAAATTTGGTTTATCAACGGAGTTGATAATGTAAATTGACCACCGCACAGCAGTTCGATTAGCTGACGCTTCGAGCGTTAGCCCTTCGTCGAAGGGAATTGAGGAATTGTGGGTTGTGTATGGTTATGTATAGAAAATGGAGCTACGCTATTGGTGGTAACATGGTAACGTGAAAAACAGGAATAAATTAGTTGAATGAAAAGCGCTCGTTGATACCGTGACTATCCTGATTCTGTGGTTCAATCGGGCCATCACCGCGCCCAGCAGATTGATCAACAGTCAGCACTACAGACGTCACAAAAGGAAAAGAATGACAGAATTCCATTCACCCTCACATTTCACCCTCATAATAACCCATTTAAAGCCATCATTCTTAATAACTTTAAGATACTGCAAAATGATCCAGAAACTGCTAGAATCTTTTCGCAACGACCGCTGATTTCATTCAAACGCAACAAAAATGTAGGTAACTTTCTAGTTAGAAGCGCATTCAAAACAACTGAACAGCCTGGCACTTTTAAATGCGCGCGCTCGCGATACAAAACTTGTCCTTTCATTCAAAACACTGACAAAATATCCGGCATAGTAAATCGAACCCAATCGACCTAAATTTCAATCGAAATCAATCGAACCCAATCGAACGTTCGATTTTCGAACTCGTGATTCAATCAGCTCTCCTTTTTCCACAAGAACAATGCCTTGTCATCCTCAAGCACAATACTCTTAAGAGCGCGGGGCAAGATAACTCTTGACACTCAAGAAATAAATGTACACGAACATCTGATCATTTACTTTGATTTTGACCTGAGGAGAAAAATAATGTTACTGTTGCATTTACTATTTATGGACATGTCATCGGCTTCCCCTGGGGTCGACCCCCGGGCTAACGAGGGGGATTGTAAAGTCAGTCAAGCAAACTTGAGGAATTTCCCTGGGAGGTCGGGGAATCTCTCAAGACAAAGTCCCCTGGGTTAGGTGTCTCTCAGCTGAAAATTCCCGTGACATCCTTTTAAAACTTGTGAATTCCCTCTCCTCCTAATCTTTGATCGTAGAACAATGTCAAGATTTTCCCCTACCCTTGGGCAAAGAATCCCGTCCATCTATTTGTATTCCCCCAGATATCTCCCTGGTAGGCCCTGGGGTCGACCCCACGGGGAAGCCGATGACATGTGCATTATCCTTTCTATCATGGCAGTAAGATGCTCCCAAACGTCCAATATACTGACGCTCGTTCACATCTTACTCTCTTGGTCACGGTTAATTGTCCAAGATGAATTTGAGAGAATCATGTATATCAGTCGTTAGTAAAATATTTTTCATAATCATCCATCTACTGTACGCCGTTGCCTGTGTCGCGGTTAGTAATTTGCTTGTATTTTTGCATAAAAGTAACCCTTCGAGTTGTCTTTCCGCAAAATGTTGTAAGTTAGCTAAAAAAGGGTACACAAATTTCGGAATACGCCCGCGGGAATAATGATAGCTTTGTTCTGTTCTGTTTTGTTCTCTTAACTGTCGTGGACAGTTTATAAATGGGGTTTCTGTTATTGAATAAATTGTAAAAAAAAAAAAGCACAAGAAAAACTTGCTTTGATGGGCTTGCTTTGGGCTTGCTTTGTATAGGTTTACCAGAGCCAATCGAATTCAATCCATTAAATTGTGTTCGATTTTTCCGAACTCAATCGAACACAATCAGATGGATTGAGTTCGATTGAGTTCGATTTGTTCGATTGAATTCGATTTGTTCGGAAATCGAACTCACTGAAAGTCGTTCAATTGCCGAACTTAATCGAACTCAATCCGTGATTGAGTTCGATTTTCGAACGTTCGATTTACTATGCCGGGCAAAATATCGGGCCCTAAGCGATCTGTTAAGATCACTGATCGTTTCACGTGTATCTCCGCAAATGTTATCTATTGCATAACCTGCACATTATGCAAAAAGTTCTACATCGGCGAAACAGGAAGACGACTAGGTGACCGATTCCGAGAACATCTTCGTGATGTTGATAGCCTGCGTAGCATGGCGGTTTTGGTTGCTAAGTAATAAAGGCGGGCGAGGGCAGAAAAACCGCGAGGATTGGAGGATTTGTTTTGATTTCCTGCCAAACGCGCCACACTTTCGCGCGAAGTTTCATATTACTATCAAGCCTATGATTGGCTGGGGAAATTGAAACCAGACAAGTTGTCACCCCGGGTGTCAAAATGAGGTGAAGGGGGCGGCAGTCAAAACCCCCTCGAATCCGGGCAGGCGGTTTTTATTTTTCTCGCGGCTTCGCCGCTCGTGCGCCCGGCTCGACAAAACCGCCATGCTACGCAGGCTATGATGTTGAGAAAGATGACAAAGATGCATCCAAACTAGCCTCCTACGCCGCAGACGTCTTTTGGCTCGTCACGCAATCTTTGGAGAGGAAAGATTGCGTGACGAGTCAAAAGAACGTCTGCGTAAGAGGCTACATCCAAACCAGTCGCTCGTTATTTTAATCTCCCTAGCCATTCCAAACAACACATGTCGATCTCCGGCTTTTCCCTACATCAAGGTACCACGGAAAGCCGTAAAAATCTCGAGCCAAAATTGATCTTTCAAATCGGCACTCTTAATCACCACGGTATCAACGAGCGCTTTTCATTCAACTAATTTATTCCTGTTTTTCACGTTACCATGTTACCACCAATATCCATTTTCTGTATATAAACCATACACAACCCACAATTCCTCGATTCGCTCCGATGAAGGGCTAACGCTCGAAACGTCAGCTAATCGAATCCCTGTACGGTGGTCAATTTAGGGCCCGTTTATATGGTCTCGGGTACCCGAGACAACCCTCCTCCCCGAGACAACTTTACCGAGCGTTTATATGAGAATTGCGTGACTGAGACAAAGTTGACCCTACTTAGTTATTCATAGCACGTCTCAAATTTACAAATCCTCGTTTGCCCTTCTTTCTTTGTATTTGGTTGCTCTTTGATTGAATATCGTCAATATTGATTGAAAATTTCCTTCCTAGGTTCATTTTTGCTTCGATACTTCTTTTTATAAAAGGACCAGTGAGCCATCAGCCAATTCGAAGTTTACAACGTGTCACATAACTTAGCTCGTACTTAGCTCCGAATCAGTTTCTTCCCCGCTCTATCTGATCACTGTGGGTAATGCTGGCTTTTAAAATGTAATTCCTTGAAATAAATTTGCGTTTTTTAACTCAAAAATTGGACCAAAATAACTTTTTTTCGCATACGCGCATATTTAATTTTCGGCCGTCTCGTCCCGGGTAGGCGAGACAACGTGTTTACATGAGAAAAAGTTGTCCGCTTGCCAGGGTTACCCTACCTGCCGAGGCGAGACAACTCGCCTATCTGGTTTGTCTCGCCCACCCGAGTTGTCTCGCCCATCTCATGTAAACGGTTGGCAGAACTTTTCAAAGAAATAAGTGGAAAAATAGCTCGCCCAGGGTAACTCGGGGGAGGGTTGTCTCGGGTACCCAACTCCGTTGATAAACCAAATTTTCGTTGATAAACCAAATTTTCGTATTTTAAATCTTAAACTCGCCGTTTTCGTCTTAAACTAGTTTTTGTACAAAACTCAAACAACTGCAGTGAAACTTTATTATCTAATAAAGAGCAGCAAACTGTGATTATGTGTGTTGAGTGTAAATTTGTTTAAAAGCGAACCAAATGGGTCGTCTGAAAGTGGATTTAATAGGAGGAACTAATTACAAAATCTCATGTCCTAAACAGGGGGGGTGTTATTAGGGAAGGGGGTGGCGTATTACAAACACCGAAAAGAGAGGGGGTCTTAATAGAGCTTTTACGGTAATCATAAGAGAAATTTTGGTTCCTTCAAAGAATCTGATTTAAAAATCTGCTAGTGACACTCCCGGTGATCGTTTGGTAATGTATTTTTCGTGTTCATCAAACTTTGCTAAGGAGAACCGAAGAATGTCTTATTCAAAAATCTATCTTGATGCCTGCTATTGGTGAATCTGTGGACCAGACTACAGTACGGTCTAGACACTATAAAGGAAACAAACATGTTTTAGTCGACACATTACGATAATTAAACAGCCACATTACTATTTGAGAGAGGATAGGAGCGGGATGGGAGCCGTTTCTATAGCCATTTCCGAAGCGTAAATTTCGAATTTTCTCGGGAAAGCATGTCCCCGGAAGCCCCTAGTGTGCTCCGCACTCCTTACTTTACTTTAGCCCCCACACTCCAAAAACCGTTCCGCCGTCCCTGTGGAAGAAAAAGAGAGCTTAAGCAACGACGACGGCGACGGCAACGAGAACGTCACAAAACAATAGGCTTAATTAGGAAAAACAATGGCTCTGCACGTGTGTTTTACATTTTGTTACATTTCTTTGCCGTCCTCAGCAAAGCAACAACGTGAAATGACCAAATTTTAGGTTTTGTGGAGAACGTGAGTGTATGACGGTGAACTCTTCTTTCTTTTTCCCAACTTCAACGCTGTTTTTGCTAATTTAGCTCCAGGATAGTTCGCCCACATTTTACAAGTTAAAGAAGTTGGAATAATCGCGAAAGAGTTACGATGACAAGAAGTTAGATTTTCAAATGACGTTTTCGTTGCCGTTGCCGTCGTCGTTGCTTAAGCTCTCTATAAAAAATGTCACATCTCTCAGACTTTTCGTACGTTGTAGGAATCTTTGCCTTGCCATTTGGAAGGGCAACTTCTAAGTTCACACTTGAGAAATGATCAAATTCGTACCGAAACTCCTTGCTGGCTAGTGACTTTGTTGGTCGGTGCCGAAATGGCTACAGTTGTTCTTTCAGAGAGTCCAATACTTTCCAAACCTTTTTTGGCTCTCACGTCTTTCCATGGCTGTAGGGAGATTGCGTGACTTTTCATAAATCAACATACGGACTGAGCGAGCTGATGACGCTGTTGTAACTAATCGTCAGATCATCAGTCATCGGCAAGAGACATCGGCCGACTCTCTTTATGTTTGCGCTGTAGTTTTTGCAAAAAATGTTCCTGTGTAGGATAATCGTGTCAGTTCAGATTGCTTCATTTTTTATTGCCTTGCAGACCGAGGTCAGCTCATCTACTGGTGAGTACAGTTGTAGATTCCATTGACTTATAAACAGCTTCGTTGCCGATTAGCGTGGCATCACTACAACGGCAACTACATACAAGAACGATAACACCGACGAGATATTAAATTCCACTGTTTCTCCAGATTTATTGGCTTCAGTTTGTCATCTTGAATTATAAATTTCGAAAGTTTATTAACTCTATAAACGAAATTCATAGATAAGACCATCGGGAGTTCGTCGATGGAAATCAACAAGAATTGTTCCGTTTGGAGATAATGGTGGACGTCAGTGATAGAATTACGGATTATAACTATAACGGGAGATACAATCATTTTCACGATTCGGAGAGAGCTCTAAGAAGCTCTTGTGTGGAAAATGTACTGCTTTATGCCGTTCTTTTTGTTCTCTGGATTGATTTACATCTTTATCTGTGTCGATGTCGTCCGAATGTGAGTATTAATTCCGGAAATAAGTTTTGCTTCGTCTCAGTGTCCTACGTTATAAATTCTTCTGAAGAGATTCAGAAAATTTAAAATCAGTGAAGCCAAGAATTAGCTCATTTGACCTGATTTAACACCATATTCTCATGTTCTTATTGTATATTTTTAAGCTTTTGGCCTGTTTTCGAGTCAATTATGTTCAATCGACGGAATGTCATGGAATGTTCACTTAAATACCAGTTGGATGACCTCAGGGACCGATAGTAGATGTAAAAACTAATGTAACGTAGTAAACCTAGGGTACCCATAGACCCATTCGGCTAACTCAATGTTGTACCCAATTCAAATCTCCTGGGCTTAAGATTCTTTGTGTATTGTATTTGCATTATAATGTAGCATTTATATTTAAATGATATGGAAATACCTGGAACAAAACGTTTTAATCCCAAAGGGTACAACATTAAGTAAGCCGAATGGGTCTATTCCCTCTCAGTACTCTTCCAATACTACAAAGTTTTGCTCTTTTCATTGAAGTTGTTTTTGCTCTCGACCGTCATTTTGCATTTATCAGACTGCGAATATTTCAAAATTTAATTTTGTTTTTAATAAATCATACCAAATGTAAACATGCAAAAAACGTACGAAAGAGCGAATTATTCCTAATCTATTTCCAGGCCAGGAAAAAGCGCACTGAGCATTATTTCAGGCAGCTTCAGGATAAGCCTGATGGCGTATTTCACTCTCATTCTGGAAGGATTTAAACAAGAAGTATTGGTCTTAAATATTTAACTATCAAATCGCTATGGATACCACTGATGTTTACGCTGTCACCTGACGGATGACCTGCCAACATTTGTCGCTGGAGACTAAATGTGTCAGTCGCCGCGTTTCTGCTGCATTTTAATTCAAATCTGTATCCAAGGAAGTATTATTTTAAAAAAAATCTCTCGCAATATTTACTCACTCGCGTGACTGGTGACATGACCAACGCATCAGAGCGAAACGTCTCACACGCGAGGGTTAAATCACATAGAACAATGACAACTTTTTATCATCTTATAATAAAAATAAGCGAAAGAAGTTTTACACAACGTTTCGATGACTCCATGTCATCATTTTCAAGTGAACAGAGAATAAAATTTGCAACATAATATATACCGTGCAAGGCGATAAAACGTAAAATATGCAGGTAACAAGTGACAAGTTTAAATAAATAGTTTTGCACGTATGGAGTCTGATTGTGTGTTCAAGCATGGCCTTTTCTTCTTTATGAATAACATTTCATAAATCAGACAGTCCAGTTTTCCGTTGCACTTCTTTAAGACGGAAAAGTTGTTGGTAAGGTCGCCGATGGTTTTCAGACCGTGGTCGTTCTTTAAGTGCTTGCCGATTGCTGAATAACGGTGTTCGTCAATACGTTGGTGTAAATGCCGGCTGGTGTAGCCGACATACTCTGCATCACACAGATCACATTTATAATTGTACACAACGCATTGTTGGCTAATTATAGGTGGTTTTGGCTCACACATCTTGAGGTCTTCACATATTTTGCGACTCATGAACACAGGTTGAAGAGTGAGATCAATTTTGTTGCTTAGATCTGATAATTGTCTTCTCACTGCGTCAGCTGACTTTTGATCTTTAAACGGCAGAATCACTCGGTGAACAGAATTTTCTTTGGTGGACTGAGTTTGCACTTCAGGGTTTTCAGACCGCACTGAGGTGACAAAGTGACAGATAGTGGACTTGATGAGGGTGTCAGGGTACTTGAGGTTAGTAAACATCACCGTGAGATGATCACATTCAGATTTGAAAGACTGCCAGGTGGTTGACAGGCGGAACGCACGATTTAACATGGTCTTGAGTAACGATTTCTTGTACCTCTTGTCGACATGGCTTTGGTGGTGAAGAAGTAGGCCGGTGTTCGTTGGTTTCCGATAGACACTCGTTTCCAGTTTGCATCCTTTCTTAAGATTTTGAAATATATGGTCTTTGAAATAGCATTTCCAGCCTTCCGAGAGTAGTTTCCAGCAATTTTAAACTGAATAAAACCATTGCTCAGATATGTTACTTCAACCGTCGTTGTACTCTTCTTATTGAACAGGTTTATTATACAAATTGGCATGCAGCTTGTCAGTGTTGTGTGATAAATTATGTTCTGTTTCTGTTTATTGATATTCAGTTAAGAGTTACAAAATAAATAAAAATTATACATAAGCACACATATCAACTTCCTCTGCTCGCATATAGCTTAGCTAATCGAGGCGGGCAGAGGAAAACAAACAGAAGGTGATTCAGTAGGAAGAGATTAAAAAAGGAAAGAAAAGGAAGAGAAGGAAGATAAATCTATATAATCAATACAAAAAAGATGAACTAGAATTATTACAATTCAACTTTACAAAATTACAAGCTTATTTTAGCCACAAATTAACCACATACCTATTACACAGACCCTACGGACTATAACATTTCTTTGCCTAATTCGGATGTTTGAGTTGACTGCGAGACTCAGAGTAAAACAACTTTCGGGGCAAATCGTTTGTTGTAAATTTTCCAAGCAATTATGCTTTCATTTTTCATGTTGTCCAACAAACTCGTTGGCTGCAGTCACTATGTCAATTTTGTCAGTCCTGTCCCTGTAGACAGCCCCTCCCCACGTTACGACCCTGTACTAGTCCCAATTCTAGGGTCGCACAGTGTGGAAAAATATCCCGTTAATGGCCTTGGAGATGGATACTTTCTAGAATGGACTGGTACTTACATGGATTATCGAAACACCATGTGGCTGGCGGAATTTTTCACGTTACCTCACACGTTTGGCCGTGGGGGACAAGACGGCTCTCCGGCACTGACGACAATGTACCACTACCTAATGAATTTTACTTCTCTAGGGTCTCTTTCGAAACTTAAGGATTGATCTTGACACGGCAAGAAGAAACTGTTTTTCAGTCTTTGACCATTTCTTTACATTTTCTTTTGTACTTTCGTTTTAACAGGAATCGCCAATTCAACGATTACACTTAACGCCACAGTCGACTCCACTCCAACAGCAAATGGATCGACTCCGACAGTGATGGTTCCCATGACAACTACAGTTGTTACAGTGACAAACACGAGTGCTATTCAGCCCACGCCTTCATCGACGGCCCAGACTGTACCCTCCTCATCAGGTTAGGGAGTAGCCTGCGAGCAAGCTCTCCCCAGAGAGCTTGCTCGCCGGCTAGTCATATCCATTTTTCCCTCCTTCAACCCCCACCCCCACCCCCACCCCAGAGAGCTTGCTCGCAGGCTAGTCATATCCATATCCTCGTGGGCTTTTTTTCTTTTTTCTTCCGTCTCTCTTTTTCTTTTATAAATATTTTTTTACAAATGTTATTATTATTGTTCTCAATGGTTGAGCTGTAAAGCAATTTTGTAATTTTAAAGGGATATATGTTGATCTGATAGGGGTCTACGGATATACACTGCAAAGAAATAGACTCCACACAAGCCGGCTAAGCGCAATGCGTCCGATGTTAAAGAAAGACAGACTTCTCTCTATTCTTTTGTTTAGCGCTAAATTAGGGATACAATCCTGTTTTTTGCAAGCCCGAGTTTAGGCTAATTGTAACCTCTTGTTCAATAATTGTTTTGCTTTCCAGTCAACGTACCCTCTACATCACCGCCGCCATCTGCAGGGACTGAGCAGGCAGTCCTGTTGACTGTGCGTGGCATGACTACAAGCCAGGTGAGTGACAGGTGTCCTTTGATAATAACACCTACTGGAAAGTTCGTTGCAATATGCTTTTGCAAAATCTGTGAGTGCCAAGGGCGGATATAGCTTTGCATGTAATAATCAATATACGAAACGCATACCAGGAAACGCCCATGCACAGGGACTGAGTAATAAGCCTTATAGGTGCTTTCCTTATCCATCGGTATCCTGAATCTTGAAACAAGTCAGTATATGATCCTACTATCGTCTCGGCATAGCGTGACGTATAATGATGCTTGTACAGGACCTAATGCATCTTGACACGTTCTTGTATTAACCTTATGTACGACTCTGTTATACTGATTTTGTACAACATGAGTGAAAGCCAATATTCCTTCATCTAGTGTAGTGTAGGGAAGGTAAAGGCCTTCCTTCCATTTCCCAGCACAAACCTGTGCCCACAAGACCCCTGCCCCTCCCCTCCCTTCCCCGTTACTTGAATAAGGTCTGTGTCTGCGCCACTGATATATCGAATGGATGGATCGCTTACGGATCTCTTGAAGTTATTGAATTCAAGTTCCACTTTACAAACGTACTCTGCCCGCGTAAGAGTGAGAGATCTGACTTTGTCTTCTCAGGATCTCTAAACAACTAAAGAACGATGGAGATAATGACATTTATTACTCGCCAGAATTTAAACTCGATCACGTCACAATACAAAAACAAAAACAAAGACAAAATTCACCAATACTTACTTGCGGTGTTTGGTGATGTGGATGATTATGTTGATGCCCCGACGTTAATCTTAAAAATTGCTAATTATCATTAACCAAACTCTAGCTATTATTATTACTTCCTTATGTTCTGTGTCGTCTTAAAGGTTCTTGCTCTTCTCGTGTAAATGCTAGCTATCTGTGAATGTATGTGTATACCTATTTATTTATTTATTTATTTAGATATCTACTTGTTTATTTATTTATTTATTTTTTAATAC
>JAEMWC010000742.1:95000-130000 GCA_016490735.1 Pachyseris speciosa
AGAAAGTGCACTTTAGCGAAGCACACACGCAACTTTTTTTTTTGATAAAGACGTTTGTGGGATGCTATACTGTAGTCAGAACAATTGTGCTGCAAGAATGTTTAAAACATCAGTTAGAGGAAAATGTCTTCCCTTTCCCTTTAATTCGCCATCTCCGTCTCTCCACGCCCCACTCCTCCCTCCTCTCCCCCGCACAGAAATCGAGCCTTATTTTAAGGTGGCCCGCGGGTATTTATTGGGTCATGTGGTCCCTTTTTAAATTGAGTTTTTGAAAAGGAAAACGTGGACCGATTTCTTAGAAATTTCAGCCTCCCAAAGAAGAATCCTTGAATAGTATAATAATTTAGATTTTATGGCGATCGGAATCGAATTCTTTCTGCAGTAAAAGGTTTTCTAAGACCCTCTTTTTCAAGAAAATGCAATTATTTCCTATTTGACAAGGTGAATTTTTTTACAAACACATCGAAGAGGCTAAAAAGCAGCGAAGGTTTACTCACAGCAAGTTACATGAGAATCCAAACCGTAGATTTGCCAAATCATCGACTGTTAATTTTGCCCTCAAAACTGCTCTCCTCTCACGTCCGACTTAATTGTTGTCTAAATGTGGGAGATATACTTAATTACCCAAAACCTACCATTTTTACGGCTGACATCATTTACACCTTATGTATAAGAGCCTAAAAGATCGAAGACTTACATCAAATGTTAGCAATCAATAAAGATGTATGGTTTTTCGACTGCTTATTGGAGAAAAGCAAACAATTACTCAAAATGTCTCGATTTGTTGTGCATTCTTTTCGCATAGTGCATAGACCAGGATATTACAAAGGTCCTTGCGGTTTTTGTCGGTACGGTAAGCGGTTTTTGTCGGTACGGTTTGGAGAATTCAGAAGGGAAAGTCGGGAACTTCTGCCCTCCAAATTCTCGCCGCTGTGTAAACCCCTCATTAACTTTGAAATTATTCGATGTTGTGAGGCTCATAGCAGCTTTCAAGTTCAAATTCCTCACGATTTTTCGCCACTTGGGAATCACATTTGCTAAAATGGCAGATCTTGATTTTGCATTTTTAATGTTCTCTCGAGAATGAACTCTTAAGAGATTTCTGTCCAGATTTAGTGTTTTCAATATATCACGAAAGAAGGTTTCAAAGAAGAGCTGCAAGGGCGTTTATGCTTTCTCGTTGAAAAAAATTGCTCTTGGCATCTTGGAGACGTGTCCTGAAGCATGAAAAAAAAAAGAAAAGAAAAGAAAAACAGTTTTTGACTCTGTGATTCCAAGAGGCCGAAAATCGTGAGGAATTTGAACTTGACAGTTGCTGCATCGCAACATCGAATAACTTCACAGTTAATGAGGGGTTTAAGAAGCGGCGAGAATTTGGAAGGTAGATTAGTTCCCGACTTTCCATTCTGAATTCTCCAAACCGTACCGACAAAAAACGCTCACACTTGGCAATCTGTAATATCCTGGTCTATGCACTATTCGAAAAGAATGCAAAACAAATCGAAAAATTTTGAGTAATTTGAAATAATATGATTTATTTGCTTTTCTCCAACAAGCAGTCAAAAACCCACACATCTTTATTGATTGCTAACATTTGATGTAAGTCTTCGATCTTTTAGGCTTTTCTACATAAGGTGTAAATGATGTCAACCTTAAAAATGGTGGGTCCTGGGTAAGCATATCTCCCACATTTAGACGACAATTGAGTCAGACGTGAGAGGAGAGTAGTTTTGAGGGCAAAATTAACAAGTCGATGATTTGGCAAATCTACGGTTTGGATTCTCATGTAACTCGCTGTAAGTAAACCTTCGCTTTTTTAGCCTCTTTGATGTGTTTGTAAAAAAATTCACCTTGTCAAATAAGAAATAATTGCATTTTCTTGAAAAAGAGGGTCTTAGAAAACCTTTAACTACAGAAAGAATTCGATTCCGATCGCCATAAAATCTAAATTATTATATTATTCAAGGATTCTTCTTTCGGAGGCTGAAATTCTAAGAAATCGGTCCACGTTTTCCTTTCCAAAAACGCAATCTAAAAAGGGACCGCACGACCCCATAAACACCCGCGGGCCACCTTAACTCACGTATCAACTTCTTAAGAGTGCTGATTCTCATTAAGTCGTTTTGTGCGTGCTTCACTGGAAAAGGTCATGAAAAGTTTAATGAGCTCCTTTTCAACCATCGTTTAATTTTAGCCTAGCTAGCTAAATGCTTGTTCATGAACTCAATCATCCTTCCAATAGACACCTCGGCGATCGTTTTGTTGTAACTACTGCTGTATGGATTAGTGAAAGCGTGACCCGCATCGTATTCGTAAAACTCGTAATCCACGTTTCCTGCGTCCAGCTGTTGCCTCAGCTCACCGTACTTCTGTGGGTTGGCTGTGCTGGAGACATCTAGTTTACCAAAGTGGCACTGCACTGGAATCTTTATCGTGGACACGTTAGCCAGTTCCGAAGGTGGAATCCCGTAAAATGGCGCGGCTGCGGAGATTTCCGGAACAAGGGCAGCTGCAGCCAGGGAGACGGATCCCCCATACAGAAACCGGTGATGCCAACTTTTTTGCAGCCTGATTTGAGGAGATACTGCGTGGCACCTTTGATGTCTTTTATGGCATCTAGGCAACGTGAAAAAGCCCCATGAATGTTAGGTGAACATAAAGCGGAATTAAGCTTTTATCAGCCCTGGGCTTACAAATCAAGAGATGGAACAGTGCGTTTGTAATATAACAGTCCGAGTGGATATTTATTTATTTATTTTCCGATACAGCCATCCCTCAAAGGTTAGGATTATTAGCTGGGCGCGGTCAGTAACTAGTAGGTAACACAAGATCCGAAAACCCTGCTTGTCGGCTGCCTGTGCATCTTACGAAACCTGTTCCATCAATAAGGAGCAATATCGCCCCTAAGCACTGTGAGCTATCAGCTTGTGCTATACCGCGACCAACTGATGTTTATGCTAGTTTTACTTGGTTAGACTGTTCAAGGAGGCTCGTCTTTGTAATTAGATGTGCGACAAGATAGTCAGAATGAATAAGCCAACTTGACTATGTGAGCACCAGACTCGGTAATTTAACGTAAAAATATTTACTGATCGTGATGGGAATTTTCCAACTATGAACACACATAAAAAAAAGGTAAATGTTGTATCCAGTAAAAATGGATTAAATTAAATTAAATTAAATTAAATGGAAGTCTGCACTGAGTGCGTCTTATTCGAGTAAGGGAGCGCGAACATCCTGCGTGTCACCGACTTCTCTAGCGCTTACCTCGCGCGTTTAGAGGTCGTCAGCGCACGTTTTGTAATATCGAGTACAGTTTTCGTTTTCATCTCGGAAAACCTACAGACATCATGACAGGCTGTATACTGGTGTATCTCTGTGAGGCGCATAAATTCTCAAGTTCTCGTGCATCTGTTGTAAAAATTCACGGGATAGCATTAGGGGTTGGTCAACTGAGATAACCTCACCTGGATAATCCAAGTTCCTGACTAAATGCAGCGCTTCTGTGCTGTTCTTAGCCACTATTCCCCTGTAGAGGTCAGGTACCATGGTAACAAACTCGCCCAGTTCGCCTATATGTCTCGCTTGTTCCTTGATTTGCTCGTTCATGCCCCACCATTCTTGGACAACGATGAGGCATTTGCTGGGAGCTCGCATGCCTCCGTTGAGCGACCCAGGGCAGTCGCCGAGCGGATTCATCGAAGCGAAGGTCACTGGTTGTTTCTGTACGAAAACCGAATCAAACGTTGTGTGCAGTTTGAGTAGAACGGTTAGAAATCCGGGCAATTCCTCGAAAAGCAACATTTTCTTGCTTCTTTTGGTTCTGTAACAGCGTGCAGTGTGTATTGTAGCTGTACTCGCTGTTTTGTCATGCGTGACTTTGCGCTGGAAAGTGACTCAGCAGCGATTAATTTGTTTTCAAGTCACGCTTGACTCGTCATTATTTTCTTTCGGCAGTCATGCTGAATTATCTACACAAATGTTATTGACTCCACTTCAAGAATCACCGTCCCCCACAAAGGGCATGGTGGTCATAAAAATGGACTACATACAATCCAATATAACACACGGCCTTTTAATTACTGTCAGAAATATTGGCATAAAAAAAATGAACAAGTAAAATGGTGGTAGAGTCACGGTAAATTCTCTGTAAAATGAATTCATATACACTAATAACCCGTATGCCAAAGGTGGAAAAGGTCCACGGGGTGGGAGGGGGGGGGGGGGGTTACTTTAGGCCTAGATACAAATATCGCAAAAAATGTTCTAAATTTCTTTCTAGAAATTCTCATAAATTCCTAAATTTCTTTTGAATTTAGTCTAAATTTCTTAAAAAATCTTCTAAATTTTCTCAGAAATATCATTTTTTTACTAATGTTAATTTGACCCATTTTTGGCTTTATATCAATTAAAGAAATGAAAAAAAAATACATTATTATTTGAATAGCAAAAGATGTATATTGCAGGGCTGGTTTATTTTAAGGTATAATAAGTAAATAAAAACATCTAAGCAGCTCGATTTAGTCCATTTCTGTTTATTAATTAAATATTGCAATTTGCCATAAGTCCTTTGCCAGAACACGGATGATCGATAACTTCCGCCATGTTGACTGATTGATTCCACGTGGGGTCGAATTAATTGGTAGGTACTTTGTATATGGTGCATCTTATTGTACTTCAGAATAAATCTGCTGAATTGGTAGTATCGCTGGCTCATAAAAGGAAAAGGGACCATTTTAAACCTGCCGAAAATCTGAACTATAGCTTGTGGACAGGGAAACACGAAAACAACTCGTAAAATTTAATATAAACCTTTTTTTTGTTCTTATGAAGTATCTTTTTTGTGACAATTGCTCTAAATATCACATTTTTTTCTAAATTTCTCAAAAACTTCTAAATATCCCAAAAAATATCGCGATATTTGTATCTAGGCTTAGAATACTCCCTTATAAGGGCTATATAGGTATGTGCGGCCCCAAAGGGTATGGTTTTTAAGGCCCGTTTCAAACGTCGTGCTACTGCCGTGTCGAACTCAATTACTCGAATTAAATTCGACTTAAGCACGACGTTTGAAACCAAGTCGTGCTACTGCCGTGTAGCACGGCAAGGCTTGCCGAGCTACAAGGCAGTAGCACGACTTGGTTTCAAACGTCGCGCTACTGCCGTGTCGAGCTCAATTCATAAATTAACATTTTGGATTTGCTTTGTGCAACGGCTGGTAAGTGTTTTAATTACGGCACCCGACGATTCTGGGTACGAAATTGGGCAACAACTTTTTATTCAACGGAATTAAATTCGACGTCTGAAACCAAGTCGTGCTGGAGTCGTGCGACAGTCGAACCAGCTAAGCACGGCAGGAGCACGACGTTTGAAACGGGCCTAAGCCGTTTTCGTCTGAAACAGGGTATCGATTTTGACCATTTTGGTCTGAAATAGGGTATGGTTTGTGCACTTTATTCCTGAATTGAGTATGTTTTTAAAATGATTTGAAGCTACTTTTTCGTCATTAGGCGATAAGACCATGAACAAAATAGTCACAAATTATGTTTATGCCAACCGTCTAAGTGAAATAGGTCTGAAATAGGGTATGGAATTTTTGGTCAGGTCTGAAATAGGGTAGAGAAAATCGCAGATTTTGGTCTGAAATAGGGAAGGGTTTCAGGAAGCGGGCCGCACACCCCCACCCAATTTTCCCAGGAGTACCCCCGGGAAAAGGTCAGAGTTGCAGACTGCCTTTGACTGGAGTCAAAGTAATAATTGCACCCTTGATAGTCCTGCTTTTAGTACATGCCATCACAGATAGGGCAAAGAATTAGATGATGTCAAATGTTGCTTTTCCTTGTACAAAGATACCTTGGACGCGCAAGTTACCGTACAACGGCTTTAATGTGTGCTAAACTGGACAACTGTCAAAGGCAACACGTCCAACGTTCGCCTGGGGTATAGCAATATTGGACGCGTGACTCTATTAGAAAGGTGTATCAGTATCAGAGAGACGTTTCTCAGGACGCTACGTATCAGTTTAACTTTCAGAGAGTTGACTGTTCTGGGAGAGTCCTCTTAGTGACTACGGTACCATGGTTACCAGTTGTCTAATAGGAATGGATTTCATCTTAGACAATTACAGTCGCCTTTGTTATAGAGGCAATTATAGTGTCCGTTTCAGAGGGGATTGTCTGGGCGAGAGTTGACCGTCTCAGAGGGGTTTGCGAGCAAGATGTCTCCCCAGGTTAACGAAGCATAGGATTGACGCCAGGGAGGGAACGACACGAGACAAGCCAATTAAAGAACATTTTTTTTTAAAGCCGCTTGATTCAGTTGCACGTGAAAGGCCGAAATACTTAGAGGGAAATAATTGCGTTCAAGTACACTTCTCAAGGGATTTCCAAAGCACAAGGACCAAGGGCTTCAGCGCCAGTGGCTCAGCTGTCCCTTTGGTTCGCCCCACTGTACACGTCAATTTGTAGAGTCATCGCCGCTGTCAATCATGAAAGTACGTTTTTTTTCACAATAACATGAGATCATTTATTAATAAACAAACCACCAAACTGACAACCCAAGTTGACAGCAAAAACAAACAAAAACAACAGTTTAAATTTTTCTGCAACTTTTATTGCCGAGACTTCTCTCTCGAATTATGAAAGAGATGAGAGAGTCTACAAGGGGTACATTTATCAGAGGTTATCAGAATACTGAGAGTGTAGCTGTTATCGCCAACAGGGAGATCACCTCAACGGGAAATTTGTGCCTCCTAAGTTGAGGATTTCACTGAATGGAAGAGGTGCGATCAAATTAGTAATCGGGCGGAAAGACCTGCTATGGCAAAATGTCTTTTGCGGTGTTAACATTT
The DNA here is from genome assembly GCA_016490735.1 of Pachyseris speciosa. NCBI lineage: Eukaryota > Metazoa > Cnidaria > Anthozoa > Scleractinia > Pachyseridae > Pachyseris > Pachyseris speciosa. Next base: position 101,851 of record JAEMWC010000742.1, read on the forward strand.
CTACTCAGGTTTCCTGAGACTGAGTGATCTATATGTGCTATACAATAGTTTGTAATAAATACTTCCAATTAGTTTTCACTACTAAAAGTAGTAGGTTTACACTACAAGTGGTTCGCGAGGTACAATACAACTAAAAAACATAAAAATTGCTTAAACACTACGTTCTGAAGAGAATAAAATTTCTGTAAGGAATCAAGTCACTGATTCCAATCAGATTGTAAATCTATTCCCCTGGCTAATATATTTGATAAATCAACTTGATGTCAACCGTTTCGTCTACAATTGAAACCTAAATATTTGTTACACTCATAAAACAGTTAAAAACTGTGCACCTTTTCAGTCAGTCATTTCTGCACGTGAACAGAATACAACGAAAAACAATTGCCAGTACTGATTCCTTTTAGACCATGAGAAAATTTACAGCGACGTTAACAAGAAATGTATATACTTTTATACTTTCAAATTAAAGACATTTCAGTGATAACATTTACAACATTTTCCCATGGATAAAAAAAGCAAAATTTTGCGGTTTTCCAAGCGAGCATCGATGTTTACGATAAGACCAAAGGAGTCGAATTTCATTTTTGCATTCTTCTGGAGAAATCTACTGTTCACACCCTACCCTCCCCCTTAACACTGACCTGGGCTTCTGATTTGCGGCTGTTGTAAATTGGTTTAGGATATCTTTGCCCAAGCACTTACGACTATTCTAAAAAAGTGTCTTTATCTTAAATGTAAAACAATAAAATTGAGGTTTGGCTAAGAACTCCGAAAGAAAGTATCGTGAAAGCAAACTTAAAACGGCTAAAAATCCCCCTGAAAATCAAAGCAATACCTAACCTACATGAGACGGAATTATTACTCGATTTTGGTGCCCTACACCTGTGCGTTCACATGGTGTACAAGGCAATCTTAGAAGTAAACACCATTTTGCTAATGATCAGTTCCTGGTGAATTGTGGGTAGATTCAGTCCTTTGTGGGGGAAAACAGCCATTTTAGGGCGTCATTTAAAATTGCAATTTTGACCGTTTGCCCCCACAAAGGACTGGATCTACCCACAATTCACCAGGAACTGATCATTAGCAAAATGGTGTATTGCCCGAAAATGGCGAAGTCCCCATAATTTAGCCTTTAAACTCTGTAATTTCCTCCTTAGACTGTGAGAAGCTTGAATAACCAAACTTTCAATTCCATTTCCTTTCTCATCCTTCCAGCAGTGTAGCCCCTTCCTTTTGCCTCCAGGCACTACACAGTTGTTAGCAAACTCCCAGATTCATTCTCAAACGTTCATAAACGACGTAGCTAATACTGACTGCGGGTGCAACTTTCATAAAGTTAGGCGCCAGACCTCTATAAAGTCCACGAGGTCCATCTTCTTTGAAAATTCTCTTAAACACTGTAACCATAGTATCGCCTTGGGTAGCAGCCCGCGTACGAGCTACAGAGAGAAAATCATCAGGTTTCATTAAGAATTTGGTAAAACTAGAACTAGAGTATCTTTCGTCCAAATCACAAAACCATACTAAACAGATTAAGGTTACTCTCCTTTCAAGAATTTACCTGGCCCCAGGTGTTCCTAGATCGGATAGCTTTATTCAGCAGATAAAATGCACTGCAAGTAATACAGGATTATTCACTGAAAACGTTATCCCCTCTTTGAACAACTGGGGTCTGACTTCTGAGACCCCATGTTCTTAATGTTAACAGCATCAAGATTCCTAAGCTGGGAATTATTCAATCTTCTACTAGATCTTCTAACAGCAGCAAATTGAAAGTTTCAACACGAACTTTTCTAGCCTGAATTTCGGCCATCTTCTCAATCCCTCACTCACGAGTAAGGCCTCAAGTTCAGGCTGGAAGCTTTCGAAAATCAACCAAATTTCTTTTGCAATGTGCCGACTCGTTATAATTGCAAGGCTTGATTAAAGTCTTGTAGCCTGGCCATAATTGATACCCTGATCCTTCTTACATGTTGATTCACTGGTAACCCGAATTCCCAAGACATGATAATAGTCTTTAATAGCCACTTTAAAAGCATAGGATCATGCCCTTGTGTGACGACACAACACAACACAACACAACATTTATTCAAGATGAGGCCAAAGTAAAATTCTAAAAACATCTTGAAATTGAAAACATGAGGTTGGCCCTATAAGGTTTCCCTAAACAGTAAAGCTACAGTATTATTTACCTTGTGCTTGAAGTTTGGTCCTAACTAATGACAGAGGATAACTAGCTAATTGTCCACATGTGCTTGACACCGTACCACAGGCTAACAGAACAAGCACTCCAGGGTTGGCAGACTCATTCTTGTGGTAATTTAAGTAGAAGTTTTTAAGAGTCTGTTAAATAAAATCAACAGGTTAATAAAGGGTCAAATGTGTCTGATTGTTTTACCCATTTTCTCTTAGTCTTTCTATTTTGATTGTTCTAGGTGTGAAGTGCCACAAACAATGAGTGTATTTAGTTAGATAAAAAGGAACATTATAATCATTTACAAGTATCACTGTTGGCATCACAACTTAAGGGTGCAAAGGGTCTCGGCCAAACAAACCATTCAGTGACTTTCACGTTGACTTCTGATTTGGCAAACTGCCACCAAATTTGGTAACAAGATGGGCACTAAGTTTCTTTAATGAACTGTCGTAGGTCACATGCCAGGTCTACAAGTAAGGGCACAGACTAGCATAAGGCCAGTTAAAAAACACAACATTTTCTTTCAAATTGTCATGCAACATTGTTGCATTGCAAGTTGGCAATGTTTGATGCCTGTATTACTATCAACTCTGTGTGCATGGGACAAATTTTCATGAGCACTGCAGAAAGTTGTTGAACATAGACATATGAAACTGCTGTCAAATGACACTTTGCTGCTGGTGTGAACCACGATTAAAGAAGCATGAACACAAAATAGCAACTATTTCTCCAGTGAGACATTCAAAACATCACAGACAAGACAACAGCTGTTAACTTTACCTCATAAACAGCAAGGTCTATGCCAGCATAAGGAATAATTCCCAGGAGACTTGGGAACAGTCCACGGTAAAAGCTCCTCACTCCCTCAGTTGTAAAAATCACATATGCTGCATGAACAAGTCCTCTGTATTGTCCTGTCTTACGAAGAGCTAGTCTTGTTTTTAAAACCTAAAAACAGACAGAGTATTTAGCATACTCTTTATTCCCTTGAGACAAATCTGGTGAGACATTGGTGACAGGTCATTAACAATGAAAACGATTCTGCAGTTTGTAAAAATGTTTTATACTGGGGGTAAAGCTCTTTACTTAAATGGGTTAGCCTGCAAGCAGGCTATCCAGTTTTTCCTTGCGGCAAAAGTCATGTGAGCGGCACAGCTGCAAGTCATGAGCAACACAACTGTGAGAAGACCCAACAACAAAAAACTGGAGAGGCTGCTCGCAGGCTAAAACAGGGTCTGCAAAAGTTGCTTTAACCTTTGAAGTTACATAGTGATTTTTGCATACTGACAGTACAGGATTTAGAAGCTTACTTGAGACCTGTACACTACAGAGTCTTTACATTGTCAGTAACTGGTTTTCATTAATTTTTTAAGCAGTTGTGTTCAATTGATTATGTTTAATTGGTGTGAAATGGGCACGAGGATGACCTTTTGAACTACAAGTTGTAAACTAGTTAACCATCTTGGAAATGTGTTTGTATTAAAATGTAAATGATTTCATGAATCTTCCATTACTAAATATATTACAAATATGCTACGTTGTACATGTTTTCCATATGTTCTTATGTCATAGAGCCCATGAGTAAAACTGCCATTACCTCCAGTGGGTATATAGTAGTCTGTGATGCTACACCGGCCATGGCACCTGCTGTAAGTCTTTCACTAACTCCAAGCTGCTTCTCATCTGCACCTAACAACTTCTTTGCCTGTTTAAGAAATATTCCAAAATACAGCAATTGACATTTTTACTAACAGCTAGCAAAGCAACCCTCTCCTGAATATTTGGTATTTTTCTTTCTACTGGACATTTTGGATTTGGAGGAAGAGCATTCTGTTATATAGCCCCGAAGCTCTGCAACAATCTGCCCTGTGAAATATCTAGCCTTGACTCTCTTTCAAGTTTTAAGTGTGATCTTAAAACATATCTTTTAAAACAAGCTTTTAACTTATAATTTTATATATTCTAATTTGACAAAACATTCTTTATGTTCTGATTTTATCAATCTTAATTGCTTGTAAATTCATTCATTTTTAATCATTTTATGGCATACATGATTAAATTTTAATCATGTATGCCATGGAAAAATCATGCTACATGTATATAAGTGTATTATTATTATTATTATTATTATTATTATTATTATTATTATTATTATTATCATTATTATTATTATTGCTGTTGTTGTTGTCATTATTATTACATCTACTTTCTTTATTGATGGTTATATAACCAAGAAAACACTATTTAATTAATACCCTGTGTGGTCAGCTACAGTATTTTCAATTAGCCTTAACCAAACATAGTCAAGTGCTGTATTACATATTAGATTACAAATCAAAAAGTGAATGATCAGTGCAGTTATAAACACTAGTTAAGCAGTAGTGAAAATAAAGCCTGACAGAAAATTCAGGCTGTACAAGCCTGAAGTTTTTTCAGGCTTTATTTTCACTACTACTTAAGTAGTGTTGATAACTGCACTGATCATTCACTTCTTCATTTTGAATCCACAATTTAAATACATGATTTTCATATATTCATTCTCATATTAGATTGCATGACAAATAATGTCCTAAAGCTACATCCAAGGAAGAAAAGGAGACTCTAATGTGGGACAAATCAGGCAAAAAGGACCTTAACACAAATGGTGTAATACTGGGAATAACAATAACAAATCCTGCAAGTTATATTGCTATAAAATGGCAATTTCTCAAGGATGGAGTCATTAGTTTTGAGATTGAATGTTCCCATTTTTTGTTCTAGATAATGAAAATCAATGTTCCTTCCACCTTAGGCTTTCCAAATTAGCACTTTTTATGCATGTCAAGTTTCCTTTTCAATTTGTGTGGAGTGTTTGTAGAAAACCTGTTTTTCATAGAGAACAATTCTGCACCTTAACCCTAATAGCCAGCATAAAGATTACCCAACAGATTTGTTCTGTATCTGAGAGAGTTGGCAGCAATGGTACTATCACAACTAAGTTCCAGAAAATCCTCATTATCTTGCAAATCAAGAAGCCAAAACATTAAGCTACATTGTATCCAAAGCCAATTTAACTTGGTGATTAATGCCCTGAGATAAATTAATGATATACAAATGGCAGTATAAAATTCAAACAAGTGCTCCTCTCAATGCACTCTACTGAAGTATGCGAAATCGAGAGGTTGGACCCTGCCTGCCCACCCTGCGAGGAAGCCCAGTTTGACGTCTCCCGGATCTACTGAGCCTGGCTTATCATGAATAACAATACCCAGGGCAGGATATTATACTATACTTCCTGTGGTGCTGTCTACAAAGCCCCGGCAATAATCTGGCTCATCAGTGTACAGCTACAAGATCAATTCACACTCAAGAAGCCTTGCATGAACAAGGCTATCTTGCGTGTGGACAGGTCTTGTAGTTGGGAGCATAAGGATTCAGTGGCAGCTTAAATGACAGAGACTCAACAATAACAAGAATATATGGGGATAATCTAATGATTCCCCTTTTCATGAGGTTTTTAATATTGAATTGTACTTTATCTTGCTTCCTGGAAAACCTATGTTATGTTTTGAGAAAACTTCAAAGTGTAGATGGCAGTTTTGTAGCAAAGGAACAAGGGACATACAAAAAGTAACTATTTAGCATAAAATCAAATGCTAACATTTAGCCAGGAGATCTAATCTTCACACAGCTTCACTTCCCGTTCCACAACTATAATAAGCCCCCTGTATATAGCCCCCCCCCCCCCCAAATTTGAAACACAAAAAAAGCCACCTATAAGGAACCACTACAAATATAAGCCCCTGTAGTGCTTATATTGAGGCAACAATGACTCCGATGAGTGGGATCTTGAAGTATCTGATACAGAGGAAAATGATGAATATATGTAGAAATATAGTAAATTACTCATCATGCATCATAACACACACTGTATGGTATCCAAACTGAAGAAGACTGAAGACCAGATGTGAGCTTTCACACTCTGTGAACTTATCACTACCATTCCATTTTCAATAAAAATAATTTTTCTTGTGTTTGTAGTGGGCATGTTCAGAGGGATTATGTTGTCAGGAATTTCTAATTAATGCCTCAATATTATGATTTCCACATTGAAAAATATTTGACACAAATTTCCCACTAATTATAAGCCCAGTCAAATTTTAAATGCAAATTTCCCTCCTGTAATAAGCACCTCCATATACAAGTGCCTCAAGAAAGTCCTTTGAAAAATATAAGCCCCAGGGCTTATTTTGGAAATTTTAGGGTACTTGTAGTCTATACTCTAGTGAACTACTACCGGTACTTACCCTTTCATAGGCAAAGAATTTTATGGCCGACTCTGGTGCAATCTTAACCACATTAGCACCATTTCCTCTCCACAAGGACTTGATGCCTCCTTCACTTATCATCATGGAAAAACCAGATCCAATTCCTATCCTGTTCTGGCTTGAAGCTTGGACCTTCATGATGCAATGAAAGTAGATACCGGTACATGTATACTGTGTTACGAAAGTCTCACATTCCTTGTTACGTACAAACTCAACCACTAGATATGTTCAGTTGCCCTCACTACTATGGACAGAGAATGATGAATATGAGTCTCAAAGTCTGAAATCAAGTGTTTCTTTTAACTGTGTTAAATCTGAACAGAACCTCATTCCAAAATTTAAAGCTAAAAGGTCACACCTAAATTTTATCCACGTCTGTTAAAATGAGGAATTTCAGGACTATCCCTAATTCTAGTGGGCCCACTTCTCTTGAAAATCTAACACATTTGATACCAAAAATTCAAGATTGAAATACTACAGTCTAAGTTGAATACTTTTTTATATAAACGTTGTGGTGCAGGAGAGGGCGACCTCAGGAAAATGGCCACCCTGTAGTACAATAGACCCAATGCTACCTTTAAAGTATTCTTTTCTTTTCAAATTCAAATAGCCTCAATAACCTAGTCTCTAAAGAATTTGATATCCTGTACTGAGGCTACCTTGAATATGAACAAAAGAATAAGAAAGGAAGCCATTTTGCAAAGGGTTTATAATTATTATGACTGATTATGACTGATCAATTCTCTGTCCCCACTGAAGAAGCAACTAGAGCTTTTATAATGACAGCAACAAATCAGTTTTCTGCTTGCCTGTAGCAAAACTTTTAATCTGTCCAGTGGTGCTGTGGCTGTCCTGGAAACTACAAGGAAACACATACAAATTATATGAATTTTATTTGAGCATTAGGTCTTTCTAATAGCCCAACAATCAAACATTTTCTGTCCAACATTGTGTTGGCAGAACATGTTTGACTGTTTAGCCGTCTCTCTCAACTTTAGATTGAAATGGTCTTCCATGTTTGATCTAGATCACACATTTCCATCCAACATTTCACGTAATGGACAATTGTTCCATTGCTTATCCACCACTGCCAGCAGAGCACAATCAAGCAGCAAAAAGCAACCAATTGAAAACACATAACATTGATATTTCACTGATAATGTGCAAAATTGTTCTGTGAACTCATTTTAGCTGGTATTTGGTCAAACATTGCTTGTCTATTTAGCCACCAAACCTTGTGTTTAGCAACACGAAATTGACCGAAAAAGTTTGCTTGTTTAGCCTGGGCTTAATTGTCTCATTTACAGTAAGTTTCCCTGAAGTAGCTGCCATTTTGCAGTATACATGCACAAATAAGAAACAAATTAAATAACATTAGTTTTAGGCCTTACCAACACCTGCACCACCTCCTGCCACCAGCTGTCTCCACCACATCCCTGATACCTTCTCTGCCTCTGTGAATTCATCAGGAACTGTCATATCCTCCCCAATGTCAATAACCTAAACAAAAACAGCATAAACAGAACAATTCAAACTTTATTCATTCCAATGCCAACAGCCTAAACAGAAACGAAAAATAACTTCATTCAGCTACTAGTTTTTGGATAAGTCCATATAGCCAGGAACAAGACTCCTCTAATACTGCTTTAGTTTTTCCTTTACAAGAATATAAACTAGTAAACTGTGAATATACTGTACCCACTGAAAACCCCTTCACATAAGGCTAGTGGTTTTTTAAAGTTCTACTATGCTATACAAGTACTACATTATACATGAATCTGATAAATGATAATTTCATGAGACTGATTGGCACTGCAGCATGATTGATTACATCACGCAGGTTATGGCACTTACTGTGTGATGCCTCCAGAATTGAATGATATCATGCATACTGTGGCCACTTGGATTCAACAAGTGATATTCCCTCCATTCATTCCAGTTTACTTTCAGTGTTTTGTCCTTATCCATGCTGGATGAGACAGATAGTAATTCAGAGACCACCTTCCATTGTATTGTTTATGGCGATTCTTTTATCAATATTTATTGGGCAGAGACTACATGTATAAATTATATAATGTGTACAAACTGAATAATAATAACAAATAAAGAAGCCCAAAAGTAGAGGGCACGAATGGGACACTCAGACCCATGTGAGGTGCCCACCCATAGGAGTATTATGTAATACTAAATAAAAATACAAAAACACTTAAAAAGTAAATAAAACACAGCCACTTCAGGGATTTCAATAAGTTTTGAAATAACCATCTGAGTGAACTAAAGTAGGTGGGGACCTGATAATTTTTTTTTTATAATTTGAGTGAAAGTACAGACAAATTAGGCGGCGGTAAGTGTAAATTCTGACAAAGTAGGCGGCGATTTTCACCGGTTGCCGGCTTCTAATGAAACCCCTGCACTTATTGACAAATACAAATTGCATGTTGGGTATGTTAAGCTAATTGTGGTGGCACGGGCAACTCTGTGAGATGGACCATGTACAGGCCAAATCTACACCATAAACTGTCATTAAGAGGGACATAAATATTCATCAGTTAGAAAGGACTTAAAAAAACCCAAGCTGGTGAAGCTATATGAGAAAGCTATACTATTTACAGTGTAGTAGTCTTCTCAACTTTAAGTAATTAAAGGCAGCACTCTTTTAGGTCAGGCAAGCCTTTTTGTACCGATAGATCCCATAACTCCTACATCTACAAAGAAATGCATGTGATACAAATAACAAGGCAATGCCACTGAGTATTTATTACCTTTTCAGCAGCAAATCCACCTCCTTTTCTGTTACATGAACATTCATTTTTTCAAATGCTCTCTTCAACTCTGTAGTATCCACAGTTCCTGGACAGACAGAAAGAAAGACACACAAAAAGTATTAACCATACTCTTGTCTCACTATTTATGTCCAATAACATTGGCTTCTATGATTTCCATTATTTAGATCCATGAAAACTTCAGTTGTATGAACACTACTACAATTCACCAATGTGTGTGTGACTGATTTAAACCACTACACGAATCACTCCAGCAATAGCTACGAAAGTCAATTTACCACTGCCATCTTGATCAATGGACTTGAAGACAATCCACAGCTTCTTTTGGTGATCTGTCACATACTTGACAAACTCTTCAAATGACATGTGTCCATCAAGGTTCTGATCACCTAAACTCATAATTTGCTGAAACATACACACACAAACAACTTAACAATGTGCAAACGAAAAAATCCTTCATCCAAACCATATGCAAACACCTTCATTTTACAGTACCTTTCAAATCTTCTGTGCAATCATAGCCTGGTTTTTATTGTCAGGAAAAGTACTGGTCTTGCACTAATGTCATCAGCTAAGTTTATGTTATAGGGTAAATGCTTTAGTGCTGTGTTCCTGATGTGCCAAAAGTTCACCCCCCCCCCTCCCCCCCACACAAACACAACTCCCAATAGCAGCTTTGACCATGTATTGACAAAATTTATCAATATTTTTTCCCGTAGAATGTATTGAACTAGCGCGTGATAATAATAATTGCTTAAGCGTTGCATTTCTTAAACAACATTACAATAAATTAAACAGAAGGAAGTTACCAGCAAAAACTATAGCCAACAAAAAATATTGATGATACATCTATAATACTTTTCCATATTTATTACTAAGCAAGCTACTTCGAAGGAAATAAAAAATTCTTATTGCGGGAACCCTAGCGTGAACTGTAAGCCTATCAAGTACAAGGACGTAATTTTAATATAATCATTCATGCGTCTCAGTTTTCGAAAGATTAAAACCAGGGTTGTTTTTCTCAGCAATTACAAATAGCTCTGAACTTGAGCGAAAACAAAGTTAACAGTCTTACAAACTACCTTATCATTTTGACCGAGCAACGATTTTATGCGAAGTTAGAAATAAGTACACTCAAATAATTGAAGTCGAAAGCAAAATGAAAAACGTAGTCTTCAATATTTACGCCCACGAATATATACGCAACAGTATGGCATTTTAGACAAGAATGCAACTTTTTAAAAGTTGGCTTTAAATTGACCTTAGAGTGATTGCTTGAAATTTGACAAAAGACGAAGTGATTTATGAAGAGAATATAGCTAAATGGAGCCTGTGATTTGCTGAATACAAACCTGTGCTTGACCTGCTTTGTATCGCGATCCATGCAAATGTTTCAAACCTTCTGCGAGTTCGTTCACGTCTATTCTTCCATCACTGTTTTTATCCAGCTTCTTAAAAAGGTCCTCTACTTCTTCCTTATCCATTTGGTAGCTGTCTTCTTCGTCTTTTTCCTTTTTTAAATCGTCTGCATCAGAGTCCATGTTCACATCTTGGCATCCATGATGGCGATGAGGCTTTAGCTCTGTGGCCAGGCCTCGACGCATTTTTTCGACAACACCGTACTTACAGACTTTCCATTCTGTAGGTTAGATAAAAGAGAAGGAAAAGCAACTCCTTGGTGTTTTTGTGGAAATTGGAACAGAATATTCGCCTTCCATTTCTTTCATGAAATTGCTCCATTTCCACTCAAGGACGACCAAGGACAACACCTGGAGGGCTTGAGAGGGAGCCCGCTGGGCACAGGAGATTGCCTGCTCGTCAATAATTAAGACCGGTATGGGACGACTGATTGCATTTTAAAATATTCAGAGCAATGAACCAAGGTAAAGGCTAAGCGTGGACCGGATGTATTGATAATACAACCGCCCGTTATTATAGAAATCAAAGAAGCGTGTAATTGATCGCTTTGATTACGGGAAAAATGCAGGTAGTACTATCTAAAGTAAAACTTACGAAACCATAATCACACAAAAAAAGTATGAACATCTAGGAAACGTAGAAGGGAACGAGAATTTCCAGAAATGAGGTTTTCAAGGGTGTTGTGTTAAGAGTAATAAGGCTCTTGAAGGAGACAAGGTGGACTTTGCGCGCTATTTTCTCAAAGGGAACCGTTGTTCGATTTCGGCCGAACTGGCCAAAATAGTATCAGGAGAAGCGCCAAATTCCTAACATCCTTACGGCTATTGCTTGTCACGTAGAACATATTTGTATCTATAATAATTTATTCTTATTTTAGCCATCTCGTTTATTGTGTGCCCAACTTTAACTTAGCACTGTCTGATTCATGTTTTGTTTTCTTCTATTTTAAGTAACACTCGGAAAAAATGCGTGCAAAGGTCACTTTTTCATCAATGGCTCCTATTTTATTTTTTACAGGGAAGTCAAGATGAAGTTAAGGTGGAAATAAACACCATCTTGGAAAAGTTGGGCTTATGTCCTCAGATTCCTCCCTGGTGACCTTGGCGCTTACTTTCCTCTATTTATTATTTACGGAATGTAAGGTACATCACTTTACTGTAAATAAAATATCGGAAAATCTGGACACTGCCGTGATTTAGACTTTCCGTTTTGTAACCATGCACTGAATATTCCGTATTTATCAAACTGCATTCTTAAGGGTGCACATTTTGTAAATTTTATATAGGGTGTGCATACAATATCTTTAATGCAATCTGGACATGACAATATTAATTCTTTCAGTCTGGAGACATCTCTGAGGCTCACGACAGCGACAGGCGCTGTTTTCCGTGGGTACTCGCATGTTCTCTTTGCAGAAGGAAGCGCTGTCAGTTTTCTATTCGAGCAATTTCGAAAAATACCATGAACACGCTATGAAATAAACTCCAATTCTAAAACATTCGTTTTAATTTGAATCACGTTTTTTGTTTTGTTTCGTTTTGTTTTATTTATTTATTTATTTATTTATCATTTATTTTTTTAGGGGGGGGGGGCGCATTAGTTTTCTACGACATTGACTTATTTGATGAATTGTCCCAAGGTTTTGGCGGATTGTTTACTGTAAGAAACTCATTCTCTTTGTTTTTTCAGATAAACGAAACATTTCATAACTTTCTGGTTTATTGAGATAATAGCTCAGTTCTGCAAGCTAAGTTAGAGGCCTTATTGTTTACTTCTAAGCTGAGTTTACAAAATTGGAGATGGACTTTTTCCACTAGGGAACTATCCCATGTTTTGAAAAGGCGTTATGTGAGAAATACTGAAGCTTAGAAGCTGAAACTTGGCAAAGGAAAAATATAACAATGGAATATTTTTATTAATGACTAATATTGGCACTTTCGCCTGTTTCCATGGCAACGTGGATGTTTAAAAGCCACCCTAAAATTCTCTAGCATTATTTTTATCAGGAAAAAGCCTCATTTGCATATACTTTCAACTCACTAATTTGTATATGCGACTACAAACTAGTTTCGTCTAAAGACCTCGTCAGTTGGTCGTCTTTTATGATGCTTTTATGATGCTTACGTCACTAGATTTTCCCATGAACTTGGCGCAGCTTTCAATAAATAATAATTATTGTTTGAAATGAACGCGAACAAATTTTAACAAGCGGCTGCTCAACTAAATCTTATAGGGATAGGTCTTTTACTGTTGCCTCTGCCAAGTTATGCACCTGGCTTCCTTTAATTACCTCTACGTAACTGCAATTCTGTCAACATTTTTTAAGTCACAACTTACAACCTATCTTTCAGTCTGTGTTTCCAGTTGTTACATTAGGGACCTTTACAGGACGGCGACGGCGGCCGGAAGTGAAGTTTCATTTCCGTTTGAAGTCGTACATTTGGCGCGAAGTCGTCTAGGCTCGGCGCCGACCTCAAAAGGCTTGTTTTCACGGTGTGTAGAAAGCGTGAGTACATACGAGTCTTTTATCTGCTTGTAGTCGTTTTTTTTCTGGCCTTTTAGTTTTCGTAACTTGTATAAAATTTAATCAGAATACATTCTCTTAATTTACTTGAATTGCTTTTGGCATATAACGTATTTTATTCATCGTATTTTAAAAGGGCAGTTGTAGGGTTCAGCTCAGACTAGAGATGGCGGCAACTGATGATCAAGTGCAAAAATCCAAGTCAGTAAAGTTACTTGGCCAAGATTTTAGTTGCTTTGATTCTTCATTCTTATCAAAATTATCATTAGTTTACCTCTCGTTTCCCGTTGTTTCACACTAGGCCGATGGAGTGGAGCGGCGAACATGATGTTTTCTTTCTGAGAGAAATACTAGCCAGAAATGTTTTTGGAGTAAAGAAAGGAAGTCCCGCTCGTGGACTGGCTTGGGAAGCGATAGTCGACCATCTGAATGAAATCCACTCTCCAAAATTCCAACTGAAGGATAAGAAAGCTGTGCGAGAGCGGTGGAACCTTCTCCGGAAAAAGTTTAGCAAAAAGATTAGCGAGGAGGAGAAGGCAAGTGGGATTTCTGTGGAGGAGTTAACGGAGAAGAAATCACTGATCGAGGAGTTAATCGAGAGAGAAGATATCACACAAACAAAGGCGAATCAGCATCGAAACAGCAACTCAAGGACAACGAGACTGTAGAAGAAATCAGAAAAAAGCGATGGAGAGCCTCAAAGAGACCAAGAAACGCAATTCAGACGAACTGTGGAGCTTCTCCAAAACGTCGTAAGTCGAGACGTGCAGAACAACTCGTCGACTTTTTTGAGAGAGAAAGCAGTGGCTGACCGCGAAATTAGACAACAGGAGTTACGCGCAAAACAACAGGAACAGGAAAGTCAACAGCAAATGATGAAAGCTATGATCCTCCAGCAGCAACAAATGAATAATGCATTTTTTACTGTAATGCAAAAGTTACTAGATAAGTAAGCCTAGCCAGATATAAAAATGTTTTTACTTAAAATATGCTGTTGTTGTTGTTGTTGTTGTTGTTTGAGATTTAAGCTGAATGGTCACATGTATTTCAGAATTTTAAAGATGCTGTTTTGGACTAAATTGGAAGCCCCATTTTCACAAGTATACATACTATCAAGAATAAATGTTTCAATGTTTATTTTGTTTGTTTTTATATATATATTTTAAATAGCATGATTCTTTTTGGAATGTCATGATTACTGGAAATATTCCTCTAGAGTTGGCGGCTCCAGGTAAAAAATCTCACACGTTTGGTTACCTTACCATATTAACAAGTTATGGCATTGCGCAGCAAAGCACATACAATATACATTTTCCCTACGCTGCTCAGACCTATCTTTAGATTTTCCTTGTAATACAAAAACTTAAAGGAATTAATTATGTCCCCGAAAACACTCGTACTGCACTCATTTCTTTATTATAATCTTCCATTTGTTGCGTTAGACGACCCTGGCGATATAGCGCCTGAAGATGAATCCGGAGGGGATAAGCCGGATCGCCATAAACGCACATAGGTTGGCCAGTTGGTGAAAAGGCATCTCTATTCCACTCTGTTAGAAGATGATAGTGGTTGTCATAAATAAAATCCATGACTTCATTTGTAATTAAACTCAAAACAGAAACTAGTCTTGGAAAACGTTGAATCATATAGTTGAATCTGCAGGGACACCTTGTTCGTCTCAGCAGCAAACACTGTCCCTCCAAACCATCCCAAATGCTTCTCTGTTTGCAATGGAACACTGCAGGAATATGTAAGGCATCTGCAAGGCGAGGAAGGTCTGCTTTTCAACTCGAAATTCGGCCTTGCAGTCAGCTGAATACATCAGGGTTCGTACTCTTTTTTGGACTTAAAATTCAAGGACTTTTCAAGGACATTCCAGGGCACAATTCCAAATTTTCAAGCACTCCACCCAGTAAAAAAATGCCATAAGGATGTGATACTAGATGATTGGGTTTAAGAGATAACTGCAAGATTTGTTCAAGTCTAAGTCTTTTCTAGTTCTTCCACTATGTGGATACAGTCAAACAGCAAATTTCAAGGTTTTTCAAGGACCCAATGTACTTTTCACGGACTTTCAAGGCCTTGAATTTTGATTTTCAAATTCAAGGACTTTCAAGGACTTTCAAGGTGCGTGCGAACCCTGATACATGTTTTCTAGATCGAAAACATCGCACGATTGATAGCCGAAATCTGGATTTTTTGAACGATAACAATCGTATAATGGAACAAATTCTTCGTCCGAAATGTTGTCCGCATAGCTAAGCAAAAGTATATCTCGCCAAGTCTTAAATTTGTTCATTTTTGCAACAATGATTTCAAAGAACTCGGCAACTTCAACTTGCCGTGGAGTCGCCGTCGGAAAATGAAGGGTGCTAAAGGTTTATATTTTGGCGGGAACAACGCCGTCCTCGCCCCAGTGTCTTTCGTCCACCGACGTCGCCGTCGCTCCGAAAACTCTCGGTGCTAAAGGTCCCTATTCTTTCCCTGTATTGCATGAATTATTTTAGTCAGGTAGTATTTTACACGTGCACTGTTTATAGTACTAGTATTTAAGAGCTAAATTTTAGTTATTACTTTTTTAGGATTACTCTGTAAGAGCATTGAGACTTAGGTATAATGCTCTAAATATATTATTATTATTATTATTATTATTATTATTATTATTATTATTAATTAAAAAATAAAGCTGACCAGTAAACACTGATTGTCTCACAGAATTCCTTAGCTTCCTTCGCAGCCATTGTTTGTGTCGGTCCTATACTAGTCTCCCCACCGACGTCTGCTGACCAGAGCAGGAAATTCCATTCCCAGGAACTGACCTATCACGTCGTGGCTTTTCAATTTCGGTGGCTAAGTTTTCGTTGCCTCCTTCGCAGCCGGTTCTATTCTCCCAACAACAACAAACAGCATTTTATTTTGCTATATATATAGAAGATATATATTACAGCAAAAGAAAGATATACTTAAATAACCTAAAAAAAAGTACTCAGAACAGTTAACAACTATTCACCGAAGTGGAGGTGGCTAGTGGTGGATCGGCGAGGTAAATATCCATGCACCACTAGCCACCGACACTGAGGTGAATAGTTGTTTTAGTATACTGACTAAAACAGTGAGATAATATACACCACAAAAAATTTTCGGTGCATGAATTTTTTGGAAGCCCACTTGTCTGTAGAATTTTTTTCCTCTGCTTGAATTTTTTTAGGTATCACAGCTTGCAGGATGTTTTTTTTTGGGGAATTGTCGCCCCCCCTCCGGTTGGTTTCTCTAATGGTCCGTCGATCCTAAGTGGTTGGTGCAGAGGCCACTTTCATGTCATTTCAACTATAGAGTAAAACCGCTCTACGAACGGGGCAAGATCGAGGGATATATGGAAGCAGGAAACGGTTACAGTTTACAAGGATTAAATTTTGGGAGCCTTTGTTGTGCAAATTGAAGATATTTTGAAATAATCAAGGTGATATATCTTGTACGATCGGAGAGTGCTCCCTTGGACTCGTGTTTGCATTCTGCGTCCCTTAAGCATAAAAATCTTCAAAGACGCAAAATAATTCACGCCACGCGTCCTGCAGGGCGCAAAGATCGATCGGTCGATTGAAATATGTTTTTAAGGATCCCGTTTGTGTGATTTTAAATCTGTAATAAAACCTTCCTCAAGTCAAGAGAGCAGTATCATCTTCCTATAAAATGGTCCAGAAGTAATTTCTGAACGACTAAACAGAAGACTTTCCACGCAAATACTCCAAATTAAAATTTCTTTTATTGTTGAGACCCGTACCCTTGTCTTAATTAATTAAAATGATACAGCCATAAGGTGCGTCTGTTCGAAATATTTTAATTAAAGGCTCTGCCCAAATGACAGATTTCCCTTCCCTTTCATATACCCCTTACGTACCCCTTCCGGGCGGAGCCGCCTCCCCGTATAGGCCACTATAGGGAATACCTCCTGCTCCCGGGCAAAACATAGCCCCAGCGAGAGCAACCCAAGAGCAACCCAGCGCCAAGTGAGATTAGGGCTGGGACTCGGTCCTTGCTGATCAATGCGCTACAACTTTGTTTTTCCCCGATTTAAAGCAAACGTTAAGCCTGAAACTCACATAGGCGCCCTCTCTTTTGGCTAACCTAAGATAACTTTTTCGGATGCAAAAACGTGGGAGTGAGTTACATGTAATTAAGAATTTTAAACTGCGTTTGTAAAAGCCCCTCAACAGCTGCGACCCTCCCGTCCCCCCAGATCGGGAATTGCGCTTCACATGACAGAAGTATCTGTGTCGACATGGCTTCGGGAAATAGCAGAAGCGTTGGTCTGACAATTCTTTGATTTATTAATCAAACTTCTAAATTATTCACCTTAAAGATCACACAATTTGGTAAATTAGGCAGACGAGACACTTTTGGGCTGAAAACTTAGTGACGTCTTTGTGTGGCTGCTCAGGACATTATATCAAGTATTACCCGAAACATTACTGAGCTGAAGTGATTGTTCCCGGCCGGGAGGGAGGTGGGGGCGACAACTCTCGCGACAAAAAGATCTCCCTTACATGGAGGGAGGAAGATCCTAGTAACACTAGGAAGGTCGTAGAAGGCGGATCATCCTAGCGCCATTCTGTATTTGTAGTGTATTGAGTAATATAGCAACAAGAATGTACTATTACTATTGTCCAGTCCTAAAACGAAAGTGAAAGGACTGCATGATGTTAAAATACTGTTCAAGGCTAAGTAGAAGTAGAATAATCATTGATCAGTGAATGAACACATTACTTAGAAAGCAATGGAAGAGTGAGTGTCTCTTTAATTAAGTGGATGACTACATCTACATCTATCTACTTAACAAATAGATTCCATGTTGCCGTGCGTCTGTTCAGTAACAGATCACAGATGACGTCAAAATGTGGTAAAAACAAAGAAGTGGCACACGAGCCGCAGGCGAGTGTGTCACTGATGTTTTTACCACATTTTGACGTCTTCTGTGATCTATTACTGAACAGATGCACGGCACCATGGAATCTATTTGTTTTATATAATAAAGAAAGAAAATGCAAGCGAAAAACTTGTTTAGTTTCACATTTCTGGAAAAAAGTGGGTCGTGATGACGTAATCTGTGCATCTGTCCTCTAATAGATCATAGCTTAGAACCAATCACAACGCGCGAACTATCCACTTTATTATATAAATTACAGTATTCAGTTTGAAAATGAAGAAATGATCCTCACAGCTGTGAACGCAATTTGTGCAATTGCGTAAAGAAGCCTGAAAAAAAAATTCAGGACTTCAACGGGATTCAAACCTTAGTCCCATGATCATCCTAGCTGAGAGGTAGGAAGATCCTAGCACTCCACCGTGTAAACTGCTTTTGCTAGGAAGATCCTAGCACCACGGACAAAAACAATAACCAAACAAACATTGTGGCGACCGGGTGATCAGCGGTTAAAGGAAGAAAATTTCGTCGAAATTTCCGACCGAAATTTCTGCATGTAAAGCAAAAGTTGGTTCGCCCTCTAGGATCGCTCCCCTAGTGGATTGCAGAATACCCGCATCCGGCCACTTAATATTACTTTACACATGTTGCTATCGCGGTCCGCGGTCCGCGGTCCGCGGTCCGCGGTCACTTGTGCGTTTATCAGTTGACAGCCTGAGTTGAAGTTAATACGCACAACAAACAACGAACAGAGGTGTGTTTACCTCGTTCTTAAGCGTTAATGCCCAAAATCACACGGATTTAAGCTTATATATTGACCATTGCTTTCAGATACACAGATTTCACATCAATTAAAGACTTAGCTAAATTACTCATTCATTCACTCCGGGACTGCGGACCGCGGTAGCACTCCAGTTTAATACTCAGAACAATTACTTATTTATTCACTACAGGATTGCGGACTGCGGTAGCACTCCAGTTTAATACTCAGAACAATTACTTATTTATTCACTACAGGATTGCGGACTGCGGTAGCACTCCAGTTTAATTACAGGCCCGCCAGCAAGTTTGCAACTGGGGGGGCTCGCTTCGAACGTGTTAACGTTAGTCAACTTGATCCAACTTGGAGGGTCAGGGAGCATGCTTCCCCGGAAAAATAATGTTTAAATTTAAGTCCTCTAAAATGGCTGGAAATGTATTTAAAACTAAAATGGTGTGGTGAAACTTATACACTTTCAGCAACAAAAAAGTGGTGTTTTAAAACAAGACAAGCTAAGCCCCCCCCCCCCCCCAGCCCCTCCCTCTGCGAGGTGCCTGCAGCTACTACAGCAACTAGAGCAACTACAGCTACTATAGGTACTACAGCTACTACAGCTATTGCAGGTAGTACAACTACTACAGCTACTGCAGCTACTAGAGCTACTAGAGCTACTAGAGCTACTAGAGCTACTAGAGCTACTAGAGCTACTAGAGCTACTAGAGCTACTGCAGCTACTGTAGCAACTACAGCTACTACAGCAACTACAGGTACTACAGGTAATACAGGTAACACGAGTACTACGGGTGACTACGGCTACAGCTACTAACGGTACTACACAGCGATGGCTGCTATAAACGGTATTACACAGCAACGTATGGGTGGTGCTCGGGGCATAATAGTAAGGTGTTACACTAAGTACTACCCGAAATACTATGTCTGAAAGCTAGTCTGATATAATGCGAGCTAGGTTATATAGTTCAAGTGGATTAAGGGCTAATCCCACAAAGATAATATACCTGCCAACTCTCATGCATTATGCGTGAGTCTCACGCCTGCGGACCAAAGACGTCGATATCACGCACTGAGTACAACTTCTCACGCATGACTTAGAAATCCGGATGACTTCTGCTTTAACACATTAAAAACAAAAACTTCAATTCAATTTTAATATTCCCCGCAAATGTTCAAACAAGCGGGGCTTAATGTGGGGTTTGAGTCCTTACTGTATCAGAACAGGCTAAAATGTTGCGTTTCAGTTTGCATTTGAGGTACTGGAAACGAACTGAAATAGCTTCGGAATGTGTTCGGAAGTCATCGGAACATCTTCGGACCTGTTCGGTAGCGTTCAGACATATTCGAGAAATTGTCTGAAGTCGCCGGAACATTTTCGGAAAATCCGGTGATGAGGAGACGAAAATCTCACGTATTTGACTCAGAAAAAGTTGGCAGGTATAAGATAAGATAAGATAAGATAAGATAAGATAAGATAAGATAAGATAGGCCAAGCATTCGGCTTATCTTATCATATTTACGCGTTTGTAAATATTTTGGATACCCTAAAGAACAACTGACTAAATTATTTGATCTTTTAATTATGTCCCTGTTTTTATACGGAATTGAGGTTTGGGGAGCGGTATATCAACTGAAGGTAATAACCTTGATCGCATAGACTGTTTTTTAAGCGAGCGTTTAGATTTGGATACACCAACAACTTGTATATAATGGCTGATGTTATCAGAAATCGAGACCGTAAACTGTGGAACACTATCATGGATACTCCTTCCCATCCCCTTTACCAACTATTATCCCCTAAGAAACAGAGATTTTTGCGAAACAGAGGACATGATTTTATTTTACCTGCTGTTAAAACAGAACGCTTTAAGAGATCTTTTATTAATAGGTGTCTTTTTAATTTTATTTAATTGTACTTGATCTTAAATTAATTAATAAGATTGCATTGTCATGTATGTAAAGCCACACGTATGTTGTGTCTACCTGACTATGAATGAATAAAGACTCTTATTAAGCCAGGAGCGTATCACCTGTGATACGCTTCTGGCCAAGCCAAGCCAAGCGAATCGAAGCGAAGCTAGTCTAAGCTAAGATAAATTTTTAATTAATGAAAGCCTTTGTTTTTCTATACAACGGCCGGTCTGACGAAAGTCTGGATCCGTTCCGATATTTATTTTTATATTGCGTTTTCTTTCTCGGAGAAATTAGCTGTACAGCTCTATACAGCTACTCTTGTAAATCCGAGGTGAAATAAAGGTGATGTGATGTGTGTGATTCGAGAGTCTGTCAGAAGATCACAACAGGGACTTCGTTTGTACAGCCTGAATGTCTCCCTCCGACTTCTGCAGCCGCTGTCTACCACAGCTTGAAATGTAACAGAAAAAATACATTTGGGTGAACAATATTTATGCCTTTCATAAAAAAACATCTTTTATCGACGTGGGTGCCCTGCGGGACCACTCAAATCATTCCCTCTCTCAACTCCCCAGTCTACGGAAGCCCAGGGGGGCCACTGATCGGTTTTCTTTTTCTTTTTCATTTTTTCATTTTTACTTTTCCATTTCCTCTTTTGAGTTTATTTTCCTAATATTTAATTTTAGTTTCAGTTTTTGTTTTAAGGTTTTCAGTTTTGCTTTCAGTTTTTACTTTTTTTATTGTGAGATTTAATTTTATAATTTTGATTATGTAATTCGTGTTTTGGTTTTTCAATTTGTTTTAAGGTTTCGTTTTTGTTTCGATTTTTAATTTTTTCTTTTTGGTTTAATTTTTTTTTGTTTTAAGATTTTTGTTTTTGTTTTTGGTTTTTGTTTTTAAAAACCAAAATCAAAAACCCAAAAACAAAATCCAAAACCAAAAAACCAAAAACAAAAACGGGTGGACTGTAGACTGTCGCAAAAACAAAAACCAAAAAATCGAAAACGAAACTGGTTGACTGACTTGTGCTTACTCCACATGCATTCATCGAAATAGCTGTTTGCTGCAGTTATCATAGGAAAAAAAACTGGAAAAAAAAATCAGCTCACTTACGTGTACAGAGGAAGGGCAAGAGCACCCAGCACATTTGTTTGATGCCTTTGCCTCTCTATAGGCCACACAGGGACACAGGGTACAACGACCCCTCAGCACACCTTTGTGGTCCATGGCACCTAATAAGAGACGCAATACTGTTGTTAGCGAAATGCTCGCAATGAAGCTGATTGATGGAGCAAAAGAAAAAAGAAATAAATTCGTGAAACTAACCTGAATTTTGACCATTTGCCATATTCGCCGTACAGGAGTAACCGTGCGTAGATCAGGGGAGTAGCCGTAAAGGAGTAACCGGAACCGAAGGAGAATGAAGTAACGTGCCGCCGTGTGTTGTGAGCCAACAGCAAAGCATGATGGTCTACCCCGTCTACCCGTTTTCGTTTTTGGTTTTTGGTTTTGTTTTTGGGTTTTAAAAACAAAAACAAAAATCTTAAAACAAAAAATTAAAACCAAAAAGAAAAAATTAAAAATCCAAACAAAAACGAAACCTTAAAACAAATTGAAAAACCAAAACACGAATTACATAATCAAAATTATAAAATTAAATCTCACAATAAAAAAAGTAAAACCTGAAAGCAAAACTGAAAACCTTTAAAACCAAAACTAAAACTAAAATTAAATATTAAGAAAATAAACTCAAAAGAGGAAATGGAAAAGTAAAAATGAAAAAATGAAAAACAAAAACAAAACCGGTCAGTGGCCCCCCTGGGCTTCCGTACCAGTCTCCTCTCCCTCCCTTTTCTACGCCTGCCACGCAGGTTAGGTCAGTGCTTGGGTTTGTGATTGGCTTCACCTTTTCCTGTAATTCTTGTTTTGAAAGAGTCCAACAATGAAGGTTTGGTGTTCATTTCTCGTGAGCATAGCGTAAAGTTACGAAATGTGGCGTCTGTCTAAAGGTTTTAGGGAGACGAAATGCTGGTCGAGCAGTCGCTCAAGTGCGGCTTGTCTTGTGAGATGCGTTCGAAACAATTCCAGCTCATCTCAAGATGACGTGAAAGCCAAAGTTCCTTACAAGACTTTACAGGTAATGTCGACCTCGAAGAGTGTTTTTAGTTACATTTTCAGTCTCAGCGATCAAGGACACCAAATGTTTGAGGTCATTTTTGAGGTGTGAAACATCAAAACAGTCGGTGGCCCATGCTGTCAAAGATGGGCGTATTGGTGGGTTGTCCTGCGATTAAGGCCTGGGAGGCGTGCGTTTCTCAAAACACCGGAAAACATTTCGGGCCCGAAAACTATCTTACATGCATTAGGTTAATTACCAGAAATTCGATTTCTAATATTTTTAATAATCTTTCAAGAAAGTACGCTATAAAATTGAGAAATACATTGGGCTAGTTTTCTCAAAAAGCTAGTATCAAGCGATATAAAACCGACTTGAAAAATACTTTTCGGGCCCGAAATGGTTTCCGAAGTTTTGAGAAACGTACGCCTGCAGGTCTACATGGAGGATATGACTTGGGTGATCGAGCTATCGATCGAAGCTAAAACGTAGCCTTCTTTCCTCATATCTAAAATTTCTGGCCTGTTTGCACGGGCTGTGTTTTGACTACTCCTGGATAATCATGGCCAACTGACCCCCAGGCAAATTAAATACTAACAACCAGCAGCACAAAAGATCACAACATCACTCGGCATTTTTAAGAAGAAACTTAAAACATATCTTTTTAATTTAGCTTACAAAAAGTAATTCTTCAATGGCATATTAGCAGATTTTAGATATATATATATATATGTATACTAAGCGGACTGATAAGCATCAGTATTTATTCCATACATCATGTCACGCTAGGGGGATTAAACAAGGAATTCCATATGCACAGGCTCTAAGACTTAGACGTATTTTTGTTCCACGTCTACTACTTTTGAGTACAGGGCAGAGGATCTTAGAAAGTTTTTAGTTCATAGGGGTTATCAAGAAAAATTTGTTCGTGACCAAATACAAAGAGCTCAGGTACTGGACCGGAATGAGCTACTTGTACCGAAGCGACAGACAATCAACAAAAGAACGCCGTTCGTGGTCACCTATCATCCGGGATTGCCCAATATAGGAGGAATTTTAAGGGAGTTACATCCACTTTTACACATGTCCGAACGGTGCAAGCAGGCCGTTAGGGATGTGCCCATGATGGCATTCCGTCGTCCAAAGAGTATGAGACCATTTGGTTTGCGCAACGTTACGACCTTTAGAGTGTAATAAGGAGGGCAGCAGGGGAACTCACAATTGCGCTAGTAGTAGATGTGAAGTCTGTAGGTATCTTACTGTAGGGGAGAGTTTCGCTAGCCATACTACTGGTACACATTATACTATAAACCATCGGTTAGATTGTAATTCTAGGAATGTTGTTTATCTAATGAACTGTAAGGTCTGTGGTTTGCAATATGTCGGCTCCACTACTACCAAGTTCAGGTTGAGGTTCAATAACCAGAAGAGCCGACTTCGAGCACACTCGAAGATGTCTGCTGCCAGAAAGGAAAGTGACGATCTTGTCTATAAGCATTTCCATGGTCATGGACATCATGGCCTTCAGGACATTAGCATACAGCTTATAGATAAGGTCAACGTAAAGGAGGACCTTATTGCTAAGGAAGGTCAATGGGCATATCGCCTCCGATCCTTGAAACCAGATGGCCTTAATGAGAGTGACTTCTTTTTTAGCCAGAATCGAGAGGCACGTATACGTACTTAGAATTTTGCTTAATTTGAATTTTCACCAGAATGTTGTTGCGTTTTTGGCACTATTTTTCTTCCCATATATGCTCTATGTACGCGTGTTATATCTGTGCGCGCGCACGCGTTTTACTTTTATTTTTGAAATGTAGCACGCATTTTCGTATTTCAGTGGCGTAGTATACATTTGTGTACAACGGTTTCCTTCATTCGCCCTGAAGAAGACCGACAAGTCGGTCGAAATATAGGTGATCCTGAAAATTGTGTCCTGTCTTCATTTGTGTTTGATATATATATATATATATATATATATATATATATATATATATTTAACAAATAGATTCCATGTTGCTGTGCGTCTGTTCAGTAATAGATCACAGATGACATCAAAATGTGGTAAAAACAAAGAAGTGGCTTACGAGCCGCAGGCGAGTGTGTCACTGATGTTTTTACCACATTTTGACGTCTGTGAATAGTTTGCACATTGTGATTGGTTCTTAGCTATGATCTATTAGAGGACAAATGCACAGATTACGTCATCACGACCCACTTTTTTCCAGAAATGTGAAACTAAACAAGTTTTTGGCTTGCATTTTGTTTCTTTATTATATAAAACAAATAGATTCCATGTTGCCGTGCGTCTGTTCAGTAACAGATCACAGATGACGTCAAAATGTGGTAAAAACAAAGAAGTGGCACACGAGCCGCAGGCGAGTGTGTCACTGATGTTTTTACCACATTTTGACGTCTTCTGTGATCTATTACTGAACAGACGCACGGCAACATGGAATCTATTTGTTTTATATAATAAAGAAACAAAATGCAAGCAAAAAACTTGTTTAGTTTCACATTTCTGGAAAAAAGTGGGTCGTGATGACGTAATCTGTGCATTTGTCCTCTAATAGATCATAGCTAAGAACCAATCACAATGTGCAAACTATTCACCTTATTATATAAATGTATATATATATATATATATATATATATATATATATATATATATATATATATATTCTTTGGGGTTTGGGTGGTCAATTGTGTATTTTTAGTATTAGGTTTTATGGATATTTCTTATAATTCGTTATAGTTATTGTATTTTGATATAAATATATCTTTTAATTCATGTTAAGCGCTTTTGATCATTTTTATGTTAAAAGGCACTATACTAAGTCAATAAATTATTATTATTATTATTAAGTCAAACAAAAATACAGTACAGCTCGCAGATAAGCGAACCAAAATATACGCAAAAAACATGTATACAACAGCCCTATAGACGAGTCAAAAAATATATAGATGCGTACACATACGCAAAATCGTTTCTTAGTATGTATGAGCTTACTCATTGTCTTCCTTTGTTGTTGTGTCGTTGTCAATTTTGAATAGACTGAATAACAAGAGTAGGTATACCGAATATTCATTAATTAAGACAGTATTTTTGCCACTTCAATCGTAGCACCTTTGTTGTGACGTGATGGCACAAATTCATGCACCTTCGCCAGTGAGTGATGAAAAGATAAGACTTAAACACTTGAAAACTAATTGCCTCCAAAGAAACAACTTTTCACTAAACGATGCATCACAAGCACTTTTGTAACGAAATTCAGCGTTTAAGAAAGAGTATTTTGTCGTTTCAGTTGTTTCTGTGCACCTTGTAGAACCAGAGATGTCAGGTTTATTGTCGGGTGACCCCAAAACACTGACCCCTGGTCCATGGACCCCACTACTGACCGGGTCCATGGACTACCCCTACTGACCCCCCTACTGACCCCCCTAAAAAACAACGGAAATGAAAAATGGCAACTAGAGATTTGATTTACTTACTGTTTGTCTGGATAGGCCACTCGCGTGGGTGAAATTTCAACAATTACTCAACAATTGTCAGTAGGGGTAGTCCATGGACCGGTCCATAAAGTAGTCTTGGACCCGGTCAGTAGTGGGGTCCATGGACCAGGGGTCAGTGTTTTCGGGTCACCCTTTATTGTCTGTTGTGACAGCACAAATTCAAGTTCACTGGCGCACGATGAAAAGATAAACAACTCAAAACTAAGGCCCCATTCAAACGGTCATGATAGTTGATGATAGTTTCAACTATCATTCACTATCATTGACTATCATGTCTGTGTTCAAATGGCAAAAACTATCATCAACTATCATGTCGAATTTGAACATGTTCAAACTGCATGATAGTTAATGATGGTCGGTGATAGTGTATGATAGTTCATGTTCAAACGCGTGTGATAGTTAAAACTAACATCAAATATCAAACGGCACATGGAATAGTCGGTGATAGTAACTATCATCAACTATCATGTGCGCGGTCAAACGGCAAAAACTATCATCGACTATCATGAGATTTTTGAGCAGGTTCAAAGTGAATGATAGTGCATGATAGTTTGTGTTCAAATGCACGTGATAGTTAAAACTATCATCGACTATCATCAACTATCATTACCGTTTGAACGGGGCTTAATTGCCTCCAAAGAAACAACTTTTCAATAAACAGCACATCATAAGCACTTTTCTAACGAAATTCAGCGTTTAAGACAGACTATTTTTCCATTTCAATCGTCTCTGTGGGCCTTGTAGAACCAGAGATGTCACATTTTTGTTTGTAGTGTCACACAGCAAGAGTGGGATATCATTCCAGATGAGCGGACCTTGCACCCGAAGGAAAAAAGAGTATAAATTTTAGAGAATGAACGTGGAGGTTATCTCTTTGTCTAGTGAAATACTGATAGTAATCAGAGTTAAGGCTAAAGAGGGAAGAGAAAGGGATAGGCAGGACCTTTGCATATGAAGGAATATAAAGCAGGAGACTTGATATTTATAATTTGTATATACTACACAAGTGAATAGTACTTTTCGTGTGCTCTGATTGGTTAACTTGGAGGTGAATAGCAAGTACTATTCACCTCCGAGCAGCCAGCGCACGAGATTTTACAATTTCTGATCACTTGTCAGTATATTGTGACACATAAAGTAATGTTTTGGTCCGCTAATTATTCAGCTTGTGTAGTATATACTAAAACAATTATTATTCACCTCAGTGTTGGTGAAAGTGGTGGATATTTACCTCCACTTCGGTGAATAATTGTTAAATATTGAATGTATTAAGTACAGTAAAAAACCCGCGTGTAAGAACCTAGTGGTTTAAGAACCTGCTGGCAGAAATTTCCCATTTTTATACCCAAAATATAAGAACCTGTTTAGCCAAGCAAAATTTATTAGGTTCTTATATGTGAGTTATGGGATATTTTCATAAGCATTTTTAACTTGCTTCTGCCATTGGTGCAATAAAGCGCATACGACATCAAATCCCTTTTAATATTGTATTAAATGTTTATAATAGCCTTGTTCAGCCTCACTTCGATTAATAAATTGTAGTAAGGTGTGGGAAAACTGTAACAAAGGCCTTTCTGATAGACTTCAAAAGCTTCAAAATTGGGCAGCTTACATTTTGATGAAAGCTTCTTATGACAATAATTTGAATAAAATTAATTGTTCTGGGCACTATGGTGGCAAGAAC
>JAEMWC010000742.1:137500-242500 GCA_016490735.1 Pachyseris speciosa
TACATGTTCGTTGAAGTTGCAACGAAATTTGTTCTTCTTGCGAAAGTCCTCTTCGCCTTTTCCTTTGTCATAAAAAATAGCTACGCAGTTGATAATTTCTTCTTCTTCTGGTTCTTCTGTCTGGTTAACCCTGCTTGCCGCCACTGTCGCTCGAGACCTTGTGGACAGCTAATGAAATCCAAACCCCAGCCCAGAAAGTCATCTGAGGGCCTGTTCAGGTGGAGGTGGGGAACCCCAGCAAAGTGAGGTACCCCGCCTCGGTGGGGGCCTTGCGCACAGTGTTGGTTACCACGAGCGTAACAAATTAGGTGTGACACTAGAAAATAGCCCAAAGCAAGAAGCGTAGAAACTATCTGGAAACTTCAAAAACAGAAAATAAAACTAAATTTTATGTGCATGAACCTGTATACAAGAAATTATCAAGAAAACCTATTATTTCATGTGAAAAATTAAAAACTTAATTGTGTTCGCGCAAAAATGTTCAAATTCAGAAGAAACAAGGTGGACAAATTTACACTTAAAATTGCGGCCTACTACAATATCACACTAATTCTTACCTTTTTGAGATGCACATTAATAAAAAACTATTGTACTTTCTCATCCGTCGCATTAAACTTTGAACAAGTTAATAATGAAGCAGTGGCTTTGACAAGTTCAGTGTCACATGTTTGGGTTCGTCGGCAAGAGATCCCAGCCATGGAAATTATTGTGCACATGGCGTTTGCATCGTGCATTTGGTTCACAGAGTTTAGCGTGTGAATCGTGCAAAACAAATCATTTCTTATTTTTAGCTGCATTTCAAGCATTTGGAACTTTTTAACTGTTCGCTGTCGTCTACACAATCATCCTTAATCATTCAGCCATAGTACAGTACATTATATAAATATAATTCACAACCAGTTGAATTACTTTAGTCGTATGAGAGGTTCCTGTCTAACTTTATCGATCAAAGTCTAAAAATAATTGTACAAAATGATAAATTTAGCTTTGTTGCATTTGTGCAAATTCCTTTTCTTGATCTGATAATTCACTGGAAATTATCCCGCGAACTGGAATTAATTTAGCTCTTTCGATTATACCTCTTTTCAAACAGTTCCAAAACTCAAAACCTTCAATTTTTTCACAATACAACATATCGCTCCATTCATAAATTTCCCTTCTGTGGAAAAAATACCCTGCATGTCATCGCAAACTGGCGTTTCTTCAAGTGTGCTTTGTTGTTGAATGTACATTTTCTGTCATGTCGGAACGGCGCCAAGGAAATTACATTGTTAAATTCCCAAAGGACACGGTCACACAAATTTCTTATTTTGTCTTTGAAAGAGGCAGTCGATCAAAATGTTGTAAGTTTAATAACAGGCAAGTTAAGTAAAAGAAATACAGATTGAATGCTTTGCCAAAAATTACAATCGCTATGACACAAAAAGAGTCAACAACATTCGTCATGTCCAAGGTGGCAGATTTCTTCACTGATCAAATTTCATTAAGAATGAAAATATAAATTTCCAATGTCTTAAAAATTTTCTAAGCTTAACTTCAGCAGCAAAAGTTGGCAGTTCAATATTCTTGTGCCCTGTGTCACAAAAGCTTCTGAATTAAGTTATGTTTTATTTCATGTTGAAACTGGTTCTTTTTTATATTTTGGAGCTGGGACGTGAAGAACATCTTTTAATTTTCGGTGCGAGGTTCAGCGTAAACATTGATTAAAACCTTCGAAACGTTTGAAATGAACCAAACGATTGGAATGATTGTAATGCACAATGAGAAATGCTTGAAACGAAAGAAATGCACGTTTGAAAATGCCTATCAAACGATACGAACCAAACAAAGGAACGCTTCTTGCACGATGGAAATGCTGGTAAACGATACAAATGTTGTCTTCAAGTGTGACGGAAGTAAACAAATATAGGCACAAGTGGTAAAGGCAATTTCCGTGTTTTCTTGAAATGACGCGAACTTAAGTCAACTGGAAAGGTAGTCCTGAATTGTTTAAATGAAAAGCGTTTAGGATCTGTATGCGACATTTCAAATAGTTAGTGTTCCAGCAAAAAATTTAGGGTGAAAGTTAAATATTAAGACTTGTGTACGCATGGTAACCAACACCGTGTGCAAGGCCTGGGGTTACCAATCTCTCCATACAATCTCTCTTTATTTCTTGATCACGTTTACATGTGAGGTGGGGTACCTCACCGAGGTGGGTTGCCCAGTCAGCCAGGGCGGGTAACCCGCTTAGTTGGGGTGAGTTTTCTCCATGTGAATGCTGGAGGTGGGGTGGGGTGATGTTCATACGGGCAATTGTCTCTGAATTCTTTGTTCATATACGTACTTAGCGACCACGTGATAGCATTTTAAACCTCACCCCAGTGTCCTGGGGTTGGATGTGAAAACCAGCTTTTTTACCACGGCTAGGTTGGGTATCTCACCTACCCAGGGGTCTCCCACCGCCATGTGAACAGGCCCTGAGCTGATGTTTGAGCATTGACTAAAGCCAAAAGCATGTCAGACATTAACTGGAAACCACGTGAAAGACAAATAGGCTCAAGTGGGATTAAAAGCACTTGGCAAGCTTGCGTTAGCTAGTGAACTAAAAAAAAGGGAGAGGGCTATTCAAGTGAGAGAAAAAATGCAACATCACAGATACATTTTTTCACCTTTTACCACGTCCTAAAACTTTAAATTACCGCAAACTGCACAGTCTTGGAAAACCACAATACCGCAGGTTAAAATGAAGTTTTCCGCAAAACCACACCAAAAATAATGCAAAACCGCATCACCGTGAACCGTTATGCCCCCCTCTTCACACATAATTTGTTTAGCAAAACTTTGATAAAGAGTTATCACCCACACAGCTTGGCAAAGTATATGGAGTTGAGTCATTTGTTCTTGGACCTAAAGAATCCAAAGAGCTGTATCCATTGTTGAATGTGGATGACTTATATGGCACACTTTACAGTCCGGGTGATGGTACTGTTGATCCTGCCAGCTGGGCCACTACACTCACAAGGGCAGCTACAAAGAAAGGAGGCAAGGTAAGAATACAACCTCACTAGGGAGCTTAAGCATTGACAAAGGCAACAGCAATGAAAACGTCATTTCAAAATATAACTTATCATTATTGTAATTTGTGATCTTTCCAACTTGTTCAACTTGTAAAATGTGGGCGAACTGTCCAGGTACTAAATTAGGGCCTGATTACATGGCGAATTTCAGTCCAGGCTGAAATTTTGTTGTGATTACATTACGAATCTCAGACCGGGTTGAAATGTCATCTTGGGCATTAGGCTGCCCCACCCATCTTAGTTTCACACCCTAATACATAATAATAATATAATAATATAATAATATAATAATATAATAATAATAATAATAATAATAATAATAATAATAATAATAATAATCACTTTACTTAAGTCTCAAATGTATTTAGCCGAGCACAGATGCTCTACTAATTGGGGAGACTAAATCAAATCAACTCTAAATAAATCAAATGAAATCATCCCACCCCACTCTGTCTCTTCACTCTACGAGGCCCAGTTCCTCCTCAGTTCATCCCATTTGTGGAAAACCAAAATAGTGTCAAAAACACCATCACTGTGCATGCCCAAACTTACTTTCCAGCCCGGGCTGAAATTTGAATGCAATTATACATGAGGTTCTTCAGCCCTTCAGTCCAGGCTGAAATTTCCAGCCCATTTTGTGAAACCGGGCTGAAATTCTCTTCACGTAATTGCAAACATCTTTTTAAGAAGATTTGTTCTGGAAGCCGAGCTGAAATCTCAGCCTGGTTAACCGGGTCGAAATTTGCCATGTAATCAGGCCCTTACTGTGACTAGCGTTAAAGTAAAGAAAATAAACAAAATATAACCGTACATACAGAGCAATTGCTTTTGCTCGTTAGACTTTTTGTTTTGTGGCGTTCTTGTTGCCATTGTCATCGTCATTGCTTAAGCTCCCTACTATCCATTCTGTTATCCTTTGCACACATCCTCCAGCCATAAGTGTGCAAAGGATCTGATGTGAGTGTCTAAGATGCATATTTATCTGGCAGTCCAATTATTGGTAGGTACTCAAGGGTATGAGTGAAAGACAGATGCAAATGAGGGCTAATCGTCAGACACAATGAAGTCCAATTTAGGCTAAAGCTGAACCCAGGTGAAGTGCAATGCCTTGAACACAATGAAGCAAATTCCAATTCTTTACAATTAAGAAAAATGGAGAGAGTTTGGCATAGTTATCGTAGATGTCCTTCTTTTTCTCTTTCTAATATGCATCTATTAGCATAAAAAAAGTTACTATTGAGAAATCAGAATAGTGCAGTTTCTTGTTCACCATGACCACTGAATATTAGCACCGAGAACGCATTTGCACAGGGTTAGTCTCGACCTGAAGTAAAATATTCACAAATACCGGCGGGAAGGTGCTACAAATTTGAAAATTAAACAATCGACAGAGCTGTAAACAGATCATCTTCTCGCTGGAATTTGTGAATATATTCACTTCAGATGGAGGCTAACCCTGTACAAATGCGTTCACAGTGCTTTTATTCAGCGGTCATGGTGAACTCGAAACTAGACTATTCAAACATAGTGTCAGGGAAGCTTATCCAAGGTTTCCTGTGGCATTGGGTTTTCGTTTAAATTATAACTTTTTTTGAATTTTTATGGGAAATCAATTACACTACTGAAAAGAAAAAGAAAGAAGAGCAGAATTTCCATTCACAATACAGTTCAATCCTGTTAACATGCTTCCTCTAGGGTAGTCTTTTAAGGCTCGGCTTGAATCAGCTTGACAAGTCTTAATTAAAACTGACTCAAGCTTAACTCCTTTATTGGAAACTACACTTGCAGGTATTTGAAAACTGTCCTGTCACAGGAATTGAAACTAAAGTAGATGACTTGGGATTAAAGAGAGTCTCAGCAGTACAGACCCCCACTGGTACCATCAAAACAAACTGTGTTGTCAACTGTACTGGGGTGTGGTCACCATATGTCGGGGCGCTGTGTGGAGTCACTGTTCCTTTAGTTGCTATGTATCATGCCTACATAGTAACAGAAAAGATTGATGGAATACAGAACATGCCCAATGTGAGGGATCATGATGCTTCGGTCTACCTCAAACTCCAAGGAGATGGGCTCTCAGTGGGCGGTTATGAAAGTAACCCAGTATTCTGGGATGAGGTGAGAAAGATTTCAGCTTTTTCTATGCATTTGTTTTTTACAGAGAAGGATAAAATTGGGAAGTGGTTTTACCTCAAGTTACAGATTCTTTTCAATGCTGTCAGTGTACCTCACTGTTGGTTTGTGGTTTGGTAGGGTTGCATACATATAGCGAGGGTTGTCCAATACTGTCAACATGATACGAGTCGTAAAATATGTTTTTCAACTCGTACAAGTGGACAAGTTGTATCGACTCGATGGACAGAGTTGTCGAGTGGAGAAATGCATCTCATTAGGGAGACTTAGAAATGGCAAGGGTCACTGCGATAGTGTTGTCGAGTCGTACAACTCGTTCGAGTGGAGAGAATGTTTGTCGAGTCGTCAGACAGAGTTGTCGAGTGGAGAAATGCATCTCATTAGGGGGACTTAAAATCTTGGAGCGAGTTAGACATGGCAAGGGTCACTGCGATAGTGTTGTCGAGTTGTACGACTCATTCGAGTGGAGAAAGTGATTGTTGAGTTGACAGATAAAGTTGTCGAGTGGAGAAATGCATCTCATTAGGGGACTTAAAATTTTGGAGCGAGTTAGACATGGCAAGGGTCACTGCGATAGTGTTGTCGAGTCATACGACTCATTCGAGTGGAGAAAGCGATTATCGAGTCTACAGATAAAGGTTGTCGAGTGGAGAAATGCATCTCATTAGTGGGACTTAGAATTTTGGAGTGAGTTTGGCAAGGGTGACTGCGATAGTGTTGTTGAGTCGTACGACTCAATAGACAGAGTTGTCGAGTGGAGAAATGCATCTCATTAGGGAGACTTAGAATTTTTGAGCGATTTAGAAATGGCAAGGGTCACTGCGATAGTGTTGTCGAGTCGTACAACTCGATCGAGTAGAGAGAATGTTTGTCGAGTCGTCAGACAGAGTTGTCGAGTGGAGAAATGCATCTCATTAGGGGGACTTGAAATTTTGGAGTGAGGTTGGCAAGGGTCACTGCGATAGTGTTGTCGAGTCGTACGACTCATTCGAGTGGAGAAAGTGATTGTTGAGTTGACAGATAAATTTGTCGAGTGGAGAAATGCATCTCATTAGGGGGACTTAAAATTTTGGAGCGAGTTAGACATGGCAAGGGTCACTGCGATAGTGTTGTCGAGTCATACGACTCATTCGAGTGGAGAAAGCGATTATCGAGTCGACAGATAAAGTTGTCGAGTGGAGAAATGCATCTCATTAGCGGGACTTAAAATTTTGGAGCGAGTTAGACATGGCAATGCATCTCATTAGGGGTATTTTCAGTGTGTTAGTGTAAGCGAGGGTTACTGCGATATTATTGTCGAGTTTTACGAGTCGTTCGAGTGGAGAGAGCGGTTGAGGAGTGGACAAACAGGGTTGTTGTGTGTAAAAATGCTCTCATCAGGGGGACTATGAAGTTTCATGCGAATTAGATATGGCAAAAAACGGTCACTGGGAAGTGTTCTTCTCGTCAATGGGTTCAAAATTAACAGTCTGAGCAATTTAATTGGGCTCTTTCCATTTCTGGCATTGAAAGAACAAACAAACAAGAACACGAGTAACGCGCGCTTATTTCTGCTTGTGGCTTATAGAATGAGGCATACTCATGTGTAACAAGCTTGTTTCTGCCGGTTGCACCTTCCTGCTCGGGCATAAAGAACGAGGTATACACGAGTAAGTCGAGCTTTTTTTGACTCGTACCTTAAAGAGTGAGGTATATTTTACATGTCTTGTAACACGCGCTTGTTTCTGTTCGTGGCTTTACAGGTTTGCAGGTTTACCAAATATGGTGCATTTTTGCACCTGCTTTGAAAATCCACAACTTTCTCAAATCCCAGTCTATCTTTGAAATGAACCATTATTATTGCCTAATAATCAGTTGTTTAGACTTAATCAGCCTCTAAACTGGTCAAATCTCCTAATTTCCAATGAATATGACTTTTTATTCTGTTGTAAAACCAAACACGTCCCCGGACAACACCGTAAAATATGTAACTTTGTCTTAAATTCCTCTGACAGCTAAAAGTCTACATTGCCAGCAAACTTCAACTCCACGTCGTACCATCTGTTCCACAATTTCCTGCTCACTTCTTTAGCACGGCGTAGATGAGGCGTTTGATTTAGTTACTCCACAGGTCTGTCATTTTCGTGGTTGTGACCCAAAGGAATTATGGGAAACTCTTGTATACCGGGCGAGTGAAAGTCCACCAATTTCCATTTCAGGAATTTTTTATAAGTGTCAAGCTACCCGGTCCCGCTGACAAAATATTGCACCGATTGCGTTATTTACAAGTCAAAACTCAAAGAAATTGCCATGCCAAGTCCCAATATCCACGCACAAAACGACTTAAGACACAACTTCACTCCATGAATTGCCAACACTCGCTTGAACACTTTGAGTGGTACACTTAGTGTGAAATCGCTTCTCACCTCTGTTTTCTTTCAAAGGATTGCCTCTACCCATCAACTCAGCTTTATGATGCCAGGCAGGGGGCTGCTGAGGTGGAAAATGGCTCAAAAAACACACTTATAAATCAAATAAGCAACAAATTGTAGCTGCAGTGTTCATTTAGAAATAAACAACAGCTAGCGTGACAAGCGGGACAACAAAGATAGAGCCTTCGGTGTTGTGGACCAGCGAAATCGCCATGGTAAACCCTTATATGGAGTAGCCAGGTCGATTTGACATCCTACCCTCCGAAAATTGCAAAAAAGGCGACCAAATTGACCGGTAGGGAAAGAGTTAAACAACAAGGCATACACATGTGTAGCACGCTTATTTCTGCCGGTTGCGCCTTTCCGCTTCTGGTTAAAAGAACGAAGTGTAAACTAGTAACACGCAGTTTGTTTCGGCTCGTGGCTTGAAGAATGAGGAATACACATGAGTAACGCACGCTTGTTTCTACTCGTGGCTTAAAGAACAAGGCATGCTCATGTGTAGCTCACTTGTTTCTGCCGGTTGCGCATGTCCACTTGAGGCTTAAAGAACGTGGCATATACATGAGTAACGTGCACTTGTTTCTGCTCGTGGCTTAAAGAACGAGGCATACACATGTGCAGCGCGCTTGTTTATGCGGTTGCGATTTTCCCCTTGTGGTTTAAAGAACGAGGGGTAAACTAGTAACATGCGCTTCGTCGCTTCTTTCTGCTCGTGGCTTAGAGAACGAGGCATACATATGTGTAGCGCGCTTGTTTATGCCTGTTGCACTTTTCTGCTTGTGGTTTAAAGAATTAGGTGTAAACCAGTAACGCACGCTTCGTTGCTTCTTTCTGCTTGTGGCTTAGAGAATGAGGCATACATATGTGTAGCACGCTTGTTTTGATTTTCCGCCATGTTTATCTTTCTGCTAATGAGATGCATTTTTCCATTCGACTAGCTATTTTGTCGAGTCGACAATAATTTTGTCCACTCGTACGACTCTTACAACTCGACAACTGTTTGAAGTGGACCCTTTGGTGAACTAATGAGATGCATTTTCCACTCGACAACTCTGTCTGTCAAGTCAACACAAGTTGTTGACTCATACGAATTGTAAAACATATTTTTCCTTTCGTATCATGTCGACAGTATTGGACATGACAGCATATAGCAGCTATTGTTAGAAAGAACAAGCTTTTGTTTACTTGATTGTTTCAAGTTTCTCAAAAATGTTTCATGTTTAGGGCTCATATTAAGGGGATAGTCTAAAAATCTTTAGTTAGTTATTAAGGCAATCTCTCTCTAACTAAACTCTCAACGCAGTCTAAAGCAAAATAATATTGTTATGGTATTGAGACTTAAGGTGGCTGGTATCAGTTTCCCTCACGTGCAGAGTCTGGCCAGTAGCGCGCGCATCACACTTTATACGCGCAAGATTTGAAGAACAGGAAAAACAAAAACAAAGATGGCAGTGTGAGGCTTTCTTCGAGCAAGGCCATGTTTGTCCTGTTCAAAACGAAATTCGTGTTTATCTGAGGCTGTATGTACTCGATCAACTTAAGTTAATTCAATTTACATAGGAATTTTTTTTTCCGGAGATTGATAATGCATATTAAAGCTCCAAAGAGAAAATTTCCACCTCTACTGCGATCGATCGTGTCGGGAACCGGGAGGATAAGCAGCCGGAAAGTAATCATAAAACTGCAAAAGTGGGATACCACTTCAATTTTTTCACTTCAATTGTACGTTTGGCCTAACAGTAAAAACAACAACTGTGGACTATTAAAATTCACTGTACTGAAATCTACTCGGCGTGTGGACTGCAAACAAGGTGCCCGCACTTGTATGCATAATGGTTAGCGGCATTCAGCAAAGCACATGAACAAATGTCTATCTTTTAGAATCCAGATTTTGAAATGCGTGAAAACATGCGTGGAAATTGCTCAACTTACGAAGGTTTTTGCAAGAAAGCGAGCCCGGTGACCCCCTTTTTTATTGTTCCAGTATTTTTGTCTTGTAAAGAGGAAACATCACTCAAAATTCAAGAAAATTCTATCAGAGAAATTTTACACTGCTCATAAATTGCCTTTTCTCACGTTTATAAAACATCTGCTTGATAGAAATTTTTTAAAAACATTTTGCAGTTTCCTTTTCAAATGGCAAAAGTAATCACATGAAAAAAATAGGGGGTCACCAAGTTAGTTTTCAAATTAAAATTGCCAGAAGTTGAAATGATTAACCGGCGACCGGTTAGCTCAGTGGTAGAGCACCGGACTACCGTGCGGGAGGTCGTGGGTTCAAAGCCCGGCCGGACCAACACTCAGGTCTTTAAATAATTGAGGAGAAAGTGCTACCTTTGTAATGACATCTGCAAATGGTTAGACTGTCTAGTCTTCTCGATAAGGACGATAAACCGTAGGCCCCGTCTCACAACTCTTCATAGTTGATTCTGTGGACGTTAAAGAACCCACGCACTGTTCGAAAAGAGTAGGGGACGTAGTCCCCGGTGTGGTGGTCCACCTAGAATGTGGTTACGGGGGAGGCATTTGCAGTTACAGGCCTACAGTAATTGGCGCAAGCTGTTGTAGTGTCCCTGCCAGGTCTCTGGCGAAGCTAATAAAATAAAATAAAAATAAATGCAGCTCTGAATAACCCTCAAGTACTGTTGTCATGGTAACAGCTAACGACGTAATAATAGTTATTTTTGGTCAAGAACTAAATGTATAATTTAATCATGCAAACGTTTTCTTTCGGCCTTGGTTTGCCTTTGTGTTCTCTCAAAGTTAACGTTGTGAAAAAGCTGAAAACTGGTACCAGCCACCTTAAGAAGATTGGATACGTTCATTAGTAATCACATAATTACCCGGTATGCCGATTTTTTTTATCATCATCATTTTCCTCTTTACGATCACTTACCATGCTAGTAGACATAAGACTTTTAAAACATGTTTTCTCTTCATCGTGTCCCAGCTACCAGTCATGTAGCTCTCCATTTGAACCATCCTCCTACCTCATCTCTGCTTCCATTGCACTCTGACCTCAATTACAATGTTTAGGTCTCCCTTCAGCTTTTGTTTCCTCTGGTCACTACTGTGGCTAATGCCAACTGTGCAGTAACAGGATCTCTATCCTCAAATGGCATCCTTCTTAAATCCATTTCCAGCTGTGCATGTCATTATTTTACCAGTGCTTCATTCTTCTTTCCTGACTGTTTAAGTGGCCTCTGTCAGGGTTGTCATAAATAGCCGGCAGCCAGCAAAAATCACCACCTACTTTGTGTTCCTGGCCGGCTACTCTGCTGGGGTATTCCTCTCATTCTACTTCAACAATAAAGTTGACAATGTAAATTGAACACCGTACAGGGATTCAATTAGCAAATAGAACCCCTGTATGGTGGTCAATTTACATTATCAACTCCGTTGATAAACGAAATTTTCGTGTTTCACTCCCCCACCGATGCAGCACCACAGTTTCTTTAGAAACTAATCCCCTTACTTCAACAATAAAGCTGCCTACTTTAAAATTTTCTAACAACCCTACCTATGCTCACTTAATTCTCTTGAACACTTAACATTTCAGCTCATCTTATTTTCAGGTTAGCAACAAGTTTGCATTT
This sequence comes from Pachyseris speciosa, assembly GCA_016490735.1. Lineage (NCBI taxonomy): Eukaryota > Metazoa > Cnidaria > Anthozoa > Scleractinia > Pachyseridae > Pachyseris > Pachyseris speciosa. The sequence goes on from JAEMWC010000742.1 coordinate 148,703, forward strand.
TCGCTCTTTGATCTGGACTGGGATGTTTTCAGTACTCACATTGAAGGAGCCTGTAATCGAGTGCCTGTGATAGCAGAGACTGGAGTTAAATCGACTGTCTGTGGACCTGAATCTTTTACGTCCGATCATAAACCACTGATGGGAGAAGCTCCTGAGCTACGTGGGTTCTTCCATGGATGCGGCTTTAACTCTGCAGGTATCATGCTTGCAGGAGGGTGTGGTCGAGAGCTGGCACATTGGGTGGTCAATGGGTACCCACAACTTGACATGTATGGATATGATATCAGGTAAGCAGAAATTAGTTTGATCTTAATAATACATTCTCCAATCAATGGTGACAGAGCAACCAATTGCTGTTCCAGATTTAATGGTAACGGTAATGTAACTATTTATATACCACACATATCACATAGTTTCATGGTGGGTTTACAATTCTTCTATGGTGTGAGATTGGACATGACCATATAAAAGGTGCCACTTGCAGCCGCTATCAGTCCATATCAAATTGAAGGCCTCGGAGCATAACCATCCTATGTCGAATTTTGAGTCGTTTTTCGATTTTTCTTGGATTTGTCTGAATTTCTGCATGTGAACTGCAATTCGATGGAAACACATTGTATGGTATTTTTTTGACTGATTCATCCAGAATCCAGAAATGCATTTTTTCTTACGTACACCAAGAAACCAACCTTCCATGGGAGTGGTTTGCAAGTTGCATTACATCTTCTTTCAATCGAATTGCAGTTTACATGCAACAGTTCGGGCAAATCCAGGCAAAATCGAAAAACAACCCAAAATTCGACATAGGATGGTTATGCTCTGAGGCCTTCAATTGAAGTTAAGCTCATTTGTATGCGTACCGTATTAATATTCATACGTTAATTATGTGAACATTTGTGAGGAGTACAACTAAAACTGGACGTGAAATGATTGACGGGTAGAAAGTATTGTTTGATAGTGTGACGTAGACTATAAATTTGGCGGTTAAAACATCGATTAAGCTCATCGGATACGAAACTTACGTGAGTGCTGGAGCTGCGGATCGCTACGTATTAACTGCATTATAGGTTTGCCTTCCCGCCTGGTGATCGAAAGACGTCATGAAAAGTCTGGAGATCCGCAAGTTCTTAACGCTTCTGAAAGAATCCAGTTAGCGTTTTCTCTGTGCTTACCAAATCACGATGAGATATTAGCGTTTTGGAGTACAGAGTAGAAGCCAGGCGGAAAAAGTCTGAAAACAACTCTCGTCTCAAAAGCGGCGCGTCGTTGCTAGTCTTGTTCCATTTCTCAAAGGTTGCGGTGCTAAAAGCTGGGAAAGCGAGAGTGGTTTTTGGAGTTTAGGGCGAAAAGTGTATGTTTGAAGAGTTGTTGTTCTTCGCGCTTGGAGCAGACAATGATCCCAGAATTCATTGCGGTCAAAGAGGGCACTGTCTGAAGTCAAAACCTCTCGCGGGGGGGGGGGGGGGGGGGGTGGGTTGGGGCAGATTATTACTTGTTTTCAGTAAAAACTCTACCTTATAAAATAACTTTGAAAACTGTGTAGCTGCTGCACTGAGGTTTCCATTGTTCATTAATTTTGAAGAGCGCATTTTTTGAAACCACTCGTGACATGAAATCCCAGCTTGCTTTTACTGTTAGCCGTGAAATAGTTGGTCGAACTTCGGAAACGCTACCGAAAATTCATTCGGCACGAAGTGAAGTCTGCCCGTTTTCGATGAGTATCTTGAACACAATCCATGGAAAAGTTGCATTGGCACGCACGGCAAACATTCAAAGCAATATTAAGCGGTACTCCTCGCGATTCGTCTGTGTGAATCAGACTACGTAAACAACGGATGATAACGTGAACGATCGCCGCAGTTATGAACACAACTTAAGCAGTAGTGAAACCAAAAAAAAAACAAACAAACAAAAACAAAACAAAACGGAAAAAAAAACCCGCTTGTACGGGATTCGAACCCACAACCTCTGCGAAACTGGTGAATTGCCGTAACATCCACGCTTGTTGGTTCGTGACATATCCGTGACTGATGAACAAGTGAGAATGAATATTTGGTAAACACGCTGCCGAATTTTAACACATAAATCACTTTGCGTTGATCGCCTCGGTTTTTTGCTTCTATGGAGGCTAATAAACTACAGCAAAAAGTATTCTCACGCAAGATAAACATTTGTGCGCGACTACAGTCATTGTGATGAGACAATCCATCACGCGTGATAAAGGGATTGAATTTCATGCAAATTTTTTTACGTTTTGGAGCCAAGTTAATTTCACAAAAGAGTTAAGTATTTCTGTCAAATTCTTTCACTGTCGTCATTTACGTTAATTTTTATAAGATTTTCATTCCATTGTTTTCCACTTGACGATGAAAATGAATCCATCAAAAACGTTTCAACTGACGAAACCACGCGCAAGTTTTAATTTACTACGCAACACAATGTTCTGAGTAAACGAAACATGACGGAAAACAGCGTACTCAAATTTTTGCTGTTGGTCACCAATAGGAGTTGTCTTGGCAAAAAGTTTCTTCAAGTCAAACAAGCCGTCTTTAATATTTTGTGATTTTTCAGCCATCGGCAAGCTTTTTGCGCACTGATTTAGAATCAACCGAGGTTTTTGTACGCTGGATTTAAGATGTACGCTGTATTTAAGACAAACAACCAACTTTAGCGCTGTGTCATATTGGCCAAAGCCTTTCCGAAAGAACTTAGAGTCAACCAAGGCAACTAGGCGCTGTTTTCGACTCTGACGAACCCTTAAGTCAAGCTGATTCGGACTCAAACAACCGCGCTTTAACGCTAGCGTTGACACTGACATCAACACTAACCCTAACCATGTCCCTAACCCTATCCCTAACCCTAACCCTAGCCCTAGCCGACGCTCTAGCCCTAATGTTAAGTCCACCCTAAACCCAACGATAACCCTGAATCTCTTCGGAGTGAGTGCTGTTTTCAGGTCAGACAAAATCTTTGCGCGCTGACCTGAGATTAACCAAGGCTACTGTGTGCTGTTTTTTTTTAAGTCAACCACGAATATTGTGCACTGTTTTCGTGCCAAGCGAGCTTGTCGAGTGTTATGATTAAGCAAAAACGACACATTGCGCATTACGTCTAACTGAACAGAAACGTTCTGTGTTCTCTTAAATCGGTTACGAGCATTTGGCGCTTAGTCTTTCACGCAAAGAATACCCTTGGGCATTGTTAATTAGCATACTCCACCAAAGATATGAAGGCCTCGGAGCATAACCATCCTATGTCGAATTTTGAGTCGTTTTTCGATTTTTCTTGGATTTGTCTGAATTTCTGCATGTGAACTGCAATTCGATGGAAACACATTGTATGGTATTTTTTTGACTGATTCATCCAGAATCCAGAAATGCATTTTTTCTTACGTACACCAAGAAACCAACCTTCCATGGGAGTGGTTTGCAAGTTGCATTACATCTTCTTTCAATCGAATTGCAGTTTACATGCAACAGTTCGGGCAAATCCAGGCAAAATCGAAAAACAACCCAAAATTCGACATAGGATGGTTATGCTCCGAGGCCTTCAATTGTAATCTCACCGAGCCACCCAACCCATGTATGAATGTATATGACTGTATGAATATAGAGAGGTTTCATTAGAAGCCAGCAACTGGCGAAAATCGCCGCCTACTTTGTCAGAATTTACTTCTTATCATTATACATACATATTTATTTATCCTTTTAGTGAAGACACTATACAGGATGCTAAAAAGGTCAGACGGGTCCGATGGGAGTACATTTGCTTTGTCCATAATTTCACTCAAATTATTAAATAAATTCATCAGGTCGCCGCCTACTTTAGTTAGCTCAAAACTAATCAAAAAAATTACAATTTCCTCGATTGTGATTGGTTTAAAAAACTCCCATTTTCCACTAATTCATGTGCCAGGTTGTTATTGGACAGTTTGTTTTTGGACAGTTTGTTATCGGACAGTTCAATAAGCCAATCACATTCAAAGTAGTATTCTAAATCAACCAATCACATTCAAAGTTGTAGTTTAAATCAACCAATCACAACCTTGGTTTCAATGGCCATACATTTTGATTGTAGTCAATTTCAGAGCGACATTAAAGAATTTACGCTTCCTTTGTCAGTCTTTTAATGCAAAATTTCACTCCCTTTTATAACTTGGCTCTTCCTCTTTTCTCGGAAATTGTAATTTTTATGTCTTTGATTAATTGGTAATAAGACTTTGTGTTGTCCAATTCAGTCTGTAATCATACTCATGATAAACAAATCAGACTCCCACTGCGTGGTCGTCCGATTTTGTTATCACTCGTATGGTTACAGACCGAATTGGACTCCACTCAGTCCTATTACCATTACTTATTGAAACCCCTGAATATATGTTGTAGTTCAATTTTATACTTGGTTCAATGCTTATTTTGTTTTGTTCTTGTGTATGGTAATGTATGATAATGAGTACAAAACAAAGGAAAATAAATATTGAACCAAGGATAAAATTGAACCACAACATATATCATCTGCAAAAGACTGGCCAGAGGTAAAGGTGGTTTGTTACAAATGACATATTTGCGTATTACTTACCAGACTGGACAAAATAATGTTTCTGTGAATTAAGCAAAACATTTAAAAATGACCCGGCCAAATGGACATAACTTTGGCTTACATGTAGATCCCAGCCCTGAACATTCTAGTATTATGTGATTCCTCCACTACAGGATTTAGGTGCTTTGCAACATTAGGGAACCTCCATTCCCTCTATTTAAAAAAAAATTCAGCAAAAATAGCTTGAAATGAAATATTTATTTGGTTGGAGCTTTTCCTGGTCGCCAAAACATGAAATTAATGGTAAGGTTTGGTCATCATGCTGCTTTGGCAAGCAACAAGAACACTCCTTCCCCCTAGGTCTAGGGTGATGTTGTGTTTGTGTCAGAAACTAAATATTAAATGACTTTTTGTAAATTCTGTTTGCATCTTTGTAGACGCTTCCACTCATCCATTACTCCCAATCAGAAATGGCTTAGGGAAAGAAGCCATGAATCATATGCAAAGAATTATTCCATGGTTTTCCCACATGATGAACCTCTAGCTGGCAGGAACATGCGACATGATCCTTTCCACAAGGTAATACCAGTATCCCAACTGTAACTTTATTTGATAATAATTAAAATTAAAATTTGCTTATTTGTTGTGACTGTATAATTACTTCCTACAATTTGATAGTTTCATTGAATGTAATGGATATGGTTGAATAACCGTTGTGCTCAGATAGGAAAAACCAATTAAGCTACGAAAAAGATGGTGCTTATCTGTGTTTGTACTCCCAGACATTGATCTTACATGTACAAAATATGATTCGAACTTCTGGTTGTTCAAGATGAAGAACGACATTTGGAGTACAGGAATATGGTGTGCTTTAATCCTTGAACTTAATGTTCAGTTCAGTGTTACTGTAGTCAAACTGTTATTATTAAACAAAAAAGTTACTAACAACAAATCTGTTATTTGTTGGCTTACTAAAGAAGAACATTGGTGCATCTTCTCCTGTTTTGGTTTCTTTGTTAGTTGTTCAACGAACACAGTCACTTTGAAGCCTTGCACAAGGGTGTGGCGGTTACTATGTATTCATGTGTCCCTTAAGTCTCAAGGGATAAGTCCCAGTCCATTTCTTTTCCTTGTACAGCACTTAAAGTGTAAAACACTTGCCTTCTCAAGTTTGTTGTGTTTGGCACATGTAATTGAGACTTGTGATATCAGGTGCTGTTGGACAAAGGATGTATATATCAGGAACGACATGGCTGGGAGAGACCAGGCTGGTTTGTCCCTGATGCAGTTGCTGAGGTCAGTTTATTTAATTGTGCTAATTATTTTGTGATTGTCAAATTTCTTTGCATACCTTGATCTGGTTGAGAGTCAATATTTGTGCCAAATATTTTGTTTGAATTGATCCAGTCTGGTTTCTTGAAAAAAGTTATAGTCAGGCAAATGGACTGTCGACAAGGGACATTTCTATCTTAAACCAAAACAGTTTTGACAACAATTTTAGGTGCAGAAATATTTTGTCTCTCATGGTCTGTGCCACCCTAACACACTCTTGACTGTAACATATCAGTTGAAGTACCTATGAAGCGAAATTTGTTTCTCGCTAATTTTAAAGTTTAATCCATAAAAATTTGAGGTGCTCTTGATTAAAATCGGCGATTATACAAGCGTTTGAAAATGGGCTATTTTGCCCTCAAAAATGGCATTTGAATCGCGTGGCCAAAAAGACACGTGACAATAGCTGTGACGTAATTTTGGGGACAAGTATTCCAACTATTTCACTATAATTCATAAGCGCAAACACATTTTTGTACCCAAAATGACGTCACATCATAGAATTTCGCGAATAAACACGACCCAGACCCCTGACCATTTTTAAAGGCAAAATAGCCCAACTTCAAACGCTCGTAAAATCAACAATTTTAATCACAAGCACCTCAAATTTTGAGATTCTTGCGTTTTTAGGGGTAAACTTTAAAATTAGCAAGAAACAAATTTCGCTTCATGGGCACTTTAATGACCAGAAATTTAATAACCCCGGACTGGTGTAAACCTTGTTTTAAGAATACACATCAAGATTGTTTATGGCCAATGTAACATTGTGGATTGTTTTTGTAATTTAGCTGAAGGAGTATGACTACTATGGGGCTTACGATGTAGAAGAGAACAAGGATTATAAGTACAGTGAGTTGCTTGGCCAGGAATACACCTTTGACTTTCCACCACATCATGATGTTGTAAGTAAATGTGTGATGTTAAAAACATTGTCTAGCTTAGCTAATGGCACAACAATAATATTGGAAACCTCCCTAGCCTTCCATATAGGGTAAACTTTGGCTACATATAAGAGTTACAGTTGAACCTCGATTATCCAGACTCGTGGGGACTGAGCTGAACAGTCTGGATAATCGAGAGTCCAGATAATAGAAAATATGAATATTAATAAGCCAAAACGAAAACTGAATGACTGAACAAGTGGAGCGTGAAATTTCACTTAGAAACAAAGAACACCTGAGCAAATCAGAGCTCAGTGAAATGCATTGCAGTAGTACGGTGCACATGAGCTCAAAACGCATACAGATTTGTGTTTTGAAGCTAAACAAATTCAGTTTGAACCGGAGTTTCATTACTTAATTTGAAGGGAAAAAGTTTTGCTGTGGATCTTACATATAGCTAATTAATATTCATGAAAAACTGGGACCAGCTAAGCGAGTCCGGATAATCGAAAAATCTGGATAATCGAGGTCCAGATAATCAAGGTTCGACTGTACAAGGTGGGGTCTTTGTTCTCAACTTTGCAGTGTTGTACTATTTTGGTTACTCACTCAAGTTAGGCAGAGTGATGGGGATAAGCATGCTACTGTCTAACTTATTTATAATTAGGATACCTTTCACTTTTATGGGAAATTAACATTTCTCCCAAACTGCACTATGCAAAATATTATTAATGTTCATCATTCAACAAGGAGATTATTCACATTATTTTTGTAAAAGGAAGATGATTAATCTATTTTTGTGGGCAAATTAATCCTACCTTGTCTTTGTTGTTTTCAGATTGGAAAAGAATGCCTTGGTTGTCGAGAGAGGGTGGCAGTTTTTAACATGTCATACTTTGCCAAGTATTACCTGACAGGTCCTGATTCCCAGAAGGCGGTGGATTGGATATTTACCAATAATATGGCCAAACCACCAGGTGCATGTTATGGTGTTACGTATGGTATCTTACCTCAATTTTGTTTCTGGTTTAAGATTTCATTTCGTTTAAACTAGTGTAAAAGGAATTGAAGGGCTGAAAGCGAAACTATCGTATGTGACGATTTAGCCTCGAAATTTCAAATTGCTCGGAATTGGCTGAATTTTGACATGTGGACTCCATTTTTGTCAAAGATCATAGCCCTGTATTTTTTTGCTGTTGCGCGCTTCATTTTCGAAAAAAAGGGCCTAAAGCACGTTCACACAGACCATCACATACTATAGTTGCGCTTTCAACCCTTCAAAAATTATCAATAATAACAGAGCTAAAGGGCAAGGGTTAGCTGGAAGTGTGTGTAATCTGTTTGATAAACAATGCATCTAGTGTATGTGATCTCTCACGTGAAAATGCACACTAATGGATTACATTTGAATGGCAAAACACACAGCTACTGAATGGATGACAAATGCGTGATATGGGCAAGCCACTTAAAACAGTTATCATGAAAGGTTGATTGACTGAAGAAAAGAATTGAATGGATGTAGTTGAATGGCAGAACAGCTGAAGAAAGATTTTGAACAGCCCAAGGTGAACAGCTGAACTGCTACAAAAAAAAATTAAATATCTAGCTCTGTTTTGTATGTTGAAAATCCCTTTCTTCAGAAATTTCAATGACTTTCAATTAGGTACAGTAGGACCACTATGGACATTTTCAGGAGCCACATGCACTGAATGATTTATTGAAGTTTAAAGTAACTTTAGTTGTTCTCTCATTGTGGCTTGTATAGCATGAAATGCTACAAATAATAATAGTAATGATAATGATGATGATGAAGATGACGATGATGATGATTATTGTTGTTGTTGTTTATTATTAATGATAATTTGACTTCTTTTAACTGATCAGTTGTATATTTATCTTTTGTCCAGGAGCAACTACCTACACATGCATGTTAAACAAACATGGTGGTGTAGAGGCTGATATTACTGTCAGTGTTTTAGAAAATGGCGATGGTTCCAGTGTCATAAAACCAAGCTTTGAAGGTAGTCATTTTGATAGATACAGCAAGCTTTGTACTGCAAAAGGCCTCAGTTTAGGCTCACAGAAAAATGTCTATCTCGCCCATCATGCTGTCTTAGATTTACCATTTGCTTCATGTGGTTCACCACATACATGATTTGTCATGTATTTTACTTTTCGTGATCCTCCAGAAGCATATGATAATCTTATATTTCCGAACCACATTCCAGTTAACATTACATTGCAATGGGTATAACTGTTAGAGGAAATAACCAATTTCACTAAATTTGTTTTTCAATTTTGTGTGAATAATTGATTAGTGCTATACTTGTAAAATTGTTTAAATAGGCGATGGATTCTACCTTGCCATTGGTGGTGGGATTGGTCAGCACAGTTGGTGTCATATTCAAAATATTCTTCATGACAAACAATATAATGTCAAGCTTCAAGATCTCTCAGAGAAGATGGGAATGCTCAGTATACAAGGGCCAAAAAGGTCAGATAATTTAAACGAAACACTTCGCAGTCCAGTCAAGCCTCCCTTATCTGGATCTCAATTATCTGGTCTTCTCGATTATCCGGACCTCCATTATCTGGACTTCTTGATTATCCACAAGACAGACTATTTCCTCTTGCCCAGATTTTTCATGAATATTAACAAGGCATGACGGAATGTCCCTAGAAACTATCATTATGAATTATTTTTTTAAATAAATTCAGGTCATTACAGTAGGTTTAGGTTATGGTTACATATGAAAGGTTTATTTCCTTTCAAAGAGCAAACTTTTTAGGCCAAAGTTTTTGCATGAAGTTCAATTGTACAATACAGTAGTACACTTTTACATTAAATTCCAATTTCCAAATTAGTTCAGTTTTGTTTTGTCTCGTTAATATTCATATTTTCAATTATCCGGACTCTCAATTATCTGGACTATTTAATCCAGTCTCAGCATGTCCGGATAATTGAGGTTTGACTGTACCATAGTGAGGGAAATTTATTGTATTGAATATTGGTGTGAAAGATACCAGTACCTAGTGACTTCATTGGTAATAGGTATATTTTAAATAAACAGGTCGGCTTTCACACAAGAACATGGTATCTTCACATGTGGCAATAATATGTTATCTTCACATGTGAAAAGATCACTGTTGCAATGGTTACATAATTAATCACACTTTTTACAGCGGTAAAAAATATTAAAGTAAAATTGTTTGGTATTTCCTTGGTGTTTAAATCATAAATAGAACATAACATGGCCACTTTAAGATATACAAAATTTCTCTTCTCATGTTAGAAAATATTTCATGAGTGAGCACAGCGAACGAGTGAATTCAAAATATATTTTTCAACACTCGAAGAGAAATTTCATATCTCCACAGGGACATGTAATATTTAAATTCCCCAGTATTCTGTAATTGTAGAGTGACATACCTCTGCCCAATACACCTTGGAACTGGTTTAAAAATCCAAGTTCGTGTTTTGTGTTTCTTTTCAGTCGAGAACTGCTTCAGTGTTTAACCATGGCTGATCTCAGCAACGAGGCATTCCCTTTCTCCACCCACAAAGTCATCAATGTTGCTGGTCATGACTGCCGAGCTCTCAGAATCACGTTTGTAGGTGAACTTGGCTGGGAATTGCACATCCCCAATGACTCATGTGTGCGTGTTTATGAGGCTGTGATGGAAGCAGGCAAGAAGTTCGGTATTGTTAACGGTGGCTACCGAGCTCTGGATTCACTAAGTGCTGAGAAAGGTTACAAACATTGGCATCAGGATTTGAGGCATGATGACACACCTTTGGAGGCTGGACTGGGGTTTACTTGTAAACTTAAGACAGAAACTCCATTCCTTGGGCGAGATGCCATTGAAAAACAGAAAGCTGAAGGCCTCAAGAAAAGACTAGTGTGCTTTACCATCGATGAGTGAGTCCTAATAATTTATTATCAAATGAAGTCAATCAATCATCAAATGAAATCAATAAATTGAAGTCAATCAAAAACCACCATCAAAATCGAACGCAATTGAACCTAATCAAACACAATCAAACTCAATCCAATGTTTGCTTGTGTTCGATTGCTCAAGAGTTTTTGTGAGTTCAATTGAGTTATGTAATCGAACTGCAATCGAGTGATTGTGGTTCAATTACATTCAGTTTGGTCCTTGTGTTGTTCTTGAAGATTCCTATCACTTTTTAAAAGGTATCATGCACCTGAGCTGAATTCATATTAAAAGATAACTAATAATTATTGTATTAACCATCATGGAATTCCTTTGGCATCATTATGTCCCATTAGAAAAGACTGACAGTGATGACTAATGGTGTCAAAGGACTCCATGGCGCAGACATCACTCCATGGTGATGTCTGCACCTCTTTATCCACAATCTCTTATCCTGAAAAGGTTAAACTTAATTTATTGAGCCAAAGCCTGATGGTAAGACTAATATTGGGCTTGTATAAATTTGCTATAACAGGGTTTCCCTTGCCACTTTATGTGAGTTTACCAAATCCCTCTTTTAATAACCTGTTAAAATTCTTAATTTTCCACTTTAAAGTAGGATCCCTTGTAGAAATTCCAGGTTTTCTTAATTATCGTCATGGGTTGCCATCAGTTTGGACAAGGTTGTCCCTTTAAGTTTGTGTTTTGACATTGCCACTTTATGTGAGTTTACCAAATCCCTCTTTTAATAACCTGTTAAAATTCTTAATTTTCCACTTTAAAGTAGGATCCCTTGTAGAAATTCCAGGTTTTCTTAATTATCGTCATGGGTTGCCATCAGTTTGGACTAGGTTGTCCCTTTAAGTTTGTGTTTTGACATTTAAAACTGTTGTTTCCAGTCACAAAGCTCTTCTTGGTCTAGAAGCAATCTGGCGAGATGAAGAGGTTGTTGGATTCATCCGGAGAGGAGAGTACAGCTTTGCACTGGGCAAGAGCATGGCATACGGATATGTTAAAGATCCCAGTGACAAGCCAGTGACAACAGAGTTCTTAAAGTCAGGAAAATACAGCATTGAGTCAATGGGACAACTGTTTTCAGCAAAGTTACACATGAAATCACCATTTGATCCAAAGAATCTTAGGGTTCAAGGCATCTATGAGGATGAACAAGTAACTGCTGATAGGAGCTCTGTACCCAATTAGACAGGTTTCATTAATTACAATTTGTCTATCTAGATAATTTTCTGTGGAAAATTTGTGATAGTCACTGGTCTTATAGGTTATTTAAAATATTATTCATGATGTAAAGAAAACAGTTCCTTGAAGAATTAAGAAAGATATTTTAGGGGTATCTTCTCTTCTTTAGGCCAGTTTTTAGAATACAAAGAAATAAGTACTTCAATTTTGTACTATAACAGGGCTGTCATTCAGTTTTGAAGCAGCTGTAACACAAAACTTGCCTGTAACATAAGACCTTACTCTGTGAACATTGTTTATTTACAAAGCAACCATCAACCGTAACACTGACTGAACTCAGTCATAATAGGTGTTAGTACATACCACACAAGTGAATAGTGCTTTTCACGAACTCTGATTAGTTAACTCGGAGGTGATTAGCAAAGTACTGTTCACCTCCGGGCAGCCAGTCTACAAGATTTTAAAAATTCTGACCGCTTGTCGGTATATTGTCACACGTAAAGTAATGTTTTAGTCCGCTAGTTATTCAGCTTGTGTGGTATATACTAGAACAATTATTCACCTCAGTGTCGGTGAAAGTGGTGGATATTTACCGAACCGCCTCCACCTCAGTGAACAATTGAAGGGTGCTCCACAAAAGGGGCGTACATCACTTTTTTGCCTTAAAATCCAAATCTCTCTAAACTCATTCTACTTTGGCATACAGACTGGTTATGATGTCAGAAATGAAGTTCTGTACTTATTTTGTGATTAAAAAGCCAGGATCCGAAGGATTAGCTTATGACTTTTGCCTACAACTGGACCAACTCAAACAAGAGAAATCAATCATGCATCAGATCCTTTTGTTTCTGTTTCTTGAGTTTTGGGGAAAAGTCATAAGCTAATCCTTGGGATCCTAGCTTTTTAATCGCAAAATAAGTACAGAACTTTGATTCTGACATCATAACCAGTCTGTATGCCAAAGTAGAGTGAGTTTAGTGAGATTTGGATTTTAAGACAAAAAAGCGATATACGCCCCTTTTGCGGAAAACCCTTCAATTGTTAATTATGGGTTATGGCCCCTAATGGCAGCCCTGCTATAAGGAGTGAATGAAGGTGCATTCACGTTAACTAAAGGTTTCACAGGTTTGGTCATTGGTGTGTGTGCACTTAAGGAAAACAGAGAGAATTGGAAAAGAAAGCGGAAAAAGAATACCGTAAAAGCTCTATTAACCCCCCAGGGGGCTTATTTGATTTCAGGCCTCATTGTTGGGGGGCTTATTAGAGAGGGGGGCTTAATAGAAGGGGGGGGGCTTATTTCAAATCTTAAACATACCGTTTCGTCTTAAAATAGTTTTTTGTACAAAACTCAAACAACTGCAGTGAAACTTTAGTATTTAATACAGAGCAGCAAACAGTATTATGCGTTTTGAGTGTGTATTCGTTTAAAAACAAACCAACTGGGCTGCATGAAGTGGATTTCGTAAGAGGGAATAGGAGGGACTAATAACAAAATCTCATGTCCCAAAATGGCGGGGGGGGGGGGGAACTTATTAGAGAGGGGGGCTTATTACAAAAACCGACTTCCAAACGGGGGCTTATTAGAGAGAGGGGGTTAAAAGAGAAGGGGGGCTTAATAGAGCTTTTGCGGTAATGCTTTAATCTAGCAAGGGTTTGTAAGATTAACCCTTTCACTCCCAAGGGGTCTCCATTTGACAAGTAAAATCGTCTAGCATTAGACAGAGTAAAATCTATAAAGTCAGTCTTGGGAGTGAAAAGGTTAAGGGAGATAGTTTTTAAAATAATATTGTAGTGCAAAGCATCTTTAGGATAGATGACACATAATATAGCACATAATACCAATACAAATAGATGGCACATAATACAAAATGTGTTATGTGCTTTTCAATAAAATTGATGTACAAAACAAACAGAAGTACAACAGTTGACATTGAGTAATTGCCCTGATCCCCACTCACATGGATTCTCTGGGACTGACTGGATTAAAGCTGCATCACCATAGCATATTAACACTGAACAGGACACGGTTTGAACGTGTTTTCACTCTATCACAGACATAATCGTAGATGTTTATAAGGAAACTAAACAGCAGTAGAAACATGGCTTATTTCTAAAGGTTTGTGTAAATTAATATTCTGAAGAGTTTTCTCTTTTATTCTCCAAGACTAATAACTTAAATTCTGTCAGTTACAGATGTCAAAGTGAATCTTCCAGGGTTCCATCAGAAAAATAATGCAGCTCTGAAGCTCATTCATTTCCAAGGACTGCAGGCATAAATCTACAGTCATTACTGTGGTGCAGTGAGGCCAAAAACACATTTCCTGCTCCAAACTTAAGTTTATTTTCTGGCTTAATTAAATTATGTAGTATAATTCCTTACTTTAGAGTGTAGGACACTGTAAAAAAAATATGAAACATCTACTGGTACTGGTAAATTTCAAGAAAAACAGTTTAACTTACAATCCAATATTTAGGGCCAAAAGAGCTGTTAAGTTAAATTAAACTCAACCTTTGGGGAGTTTAAATTTACAGTCAAAGGGCTTGGTGTAAGAAGCAAAAAGATGATTTGTTGCTAACTTTAAAGTTAACAAAGTAAGTTCTAAAGCAGATGGTGCTACTGCTGATGGTAGCCCTTTTAAAGAAAACTGGCTGTAAGACAGAAAATGCTGAATTGTCCTTACAAGCACTCCCCATGTTGACTGCAGTTCCACTTGGAGGTTGGAAACTAAAGCCTTGGCAATGGTTGATAGTAAATGACCTTTGCCACCGAAAACTTAGTCAATGCAGAAATTTAACAAAAATAAGCTTTTAGGTATAATGATTAAACTCTTTTGAACTGCTGACTGTCATTCGCACCAAGCCCTTCAACTGCCTCTCATCCCAACATGTTACGCAGATACCACAGAGCATTTTGCCAAGATCACCTAGAAATGTTCACAGAAACTGGTGACTTCTAAAAATATTGTGGTGGGTAGTAAGAGTTCAAAATCCTGTAAATTTTGAAAGTAACCCTCTACAAGAACCAGATTCATGCCTTATTCCATTGCTTCCTTTTGGAAGTCACTACTTTTGAGTAGCTAAAATGTAACATACATAGTATGCAATTCAAGCTGATCTGTCTCTTGATAGCACATCCCAGACAAAAAATTGAGCCAGATTGGAAATCTATGAGGAAGCAGAACTTTGTAATGATTTTTCTCTAAATAAATTCAAAGAATTCAGCCATTTCCCAGGCAAGTCTTACTCTCTTGCCTCGTACTCTTGAGCAGAATTCGTTAAGATTGTTCTTGGTGAACCGCATCTTTCAGTGTTTTGTTAATCGCCACGGGAACTTTACCAGAGAACTTTACATTGTATTACAGCTTTTGCTTTTATTAAAAAAAGTTACGATAACTGAGTAATACATTTTCAGTGGACTAAAAAATGCTGGTGGATATTTAAAAATATATTTACCTGGGTTTTAAGGATCGTCCAATTTGACTGCTTAGTATATCCCGCTGCACCTTTATCTCATACAAGAGCTCATAACAGTGTGTCCAAAAAATTGAATAAGACAGTATAAAAGTTAAACATCACTAGTTTAAGAAAATTTAAAGCAATTCTCTTGGATTAATCTCACAAGCCCTGATCTAAGCCATTTCAATATTTTTTTTAGCAAGCGATGAGGGGCCGGACCTGTCAGTTTGATAGAGTAACGCAAATTTAGTATTGGTGGTGCAATTTTTCCAACGTGGACAGTCAGTTGTAGAGGTGATACAGTTGGGACTTCCTTCAAGTTTGCATGGTATTCCACCCAAGAGCTGACTTATCTGGAGTACTTCGAGAATAATCAGAAAATGAGAATGAGATTTCTTTCATGATAGTAGCTGCTCTTGTATCATCAGAGATCAAGATGTTGAAAATGATAAGCAGATAATTGCTGATGATCACAAGACATGCTACCCAAACTTCTGTCAACTTTAGGAAACACACTTTAATTTGCAATTGCCTGAGATTGTTTTCGATCTTGTGATTATGAGTGACGAGTTCTAATCCTTGCAACAGTCTGTGATCAGCTGCTGCTGCACTATCACACAGAAACCAATTTCGGCAATGGTGTGATTGAAACCCATCCTAAAATAACCATTAGACGGTATACACTAAACCAGGGATTAGTGTTTGCCAAATATTCCTCATTGACCACTTAACTCCAGATAGTGTTTTCCATTCACCTCCCAACACCATCCTTGTTTTTCCTGAAATATCCACCACCTACCTTCACTTCAGTAAACGTCTGTTAAATTTTCAGGACAGTTTATTCTGATGGGCCTAAATGTATTCAAAGAGCACTGATCACTCTCATTTGTGATTGTTCTCAATCCATTGCTGTGCTCACGTGGAAACAATCCTTGAAGAAACCCACTTTGCATGATAGAGTGTGAACCTAGAATATTGTCCAAGTTATCTCTTGGTGGAGTGGAGAAGCTCCGACAAAGAATTACTAGCATTTATCTGTCCTGTGAGACTCAACATGAAAAGACGTTCCAGACTTTTTGTTCCAATGGATCGCAGTTCTGGCAACCTTAGTAAAATGTTTCCAAAGCGATTAGGCTCATTAGGGTGAAAATTGTTGTTATACTCAAGTAATGAGGCATGGACTTTGTCCTGCAGTTGTTCAACAAGCTGTTGTTCGTTGAGCCCTTTGACATCTGTAAGATTAAATAAATCAAGTTGAGCAAAACATGAAGCATTCTGTCACTACTGTATTTACTTGAAAGAGTGCCACAGTGTTTAAATTTTCCAGTGCACTTATATGGAACTTATTCAAGGATGGTGCTTATTCAGGGGTGTTGCTTTTTTAAAATGGGTGAGATAGTTTGATACACACATTTTGAACCGAGAAAAATAATTTCCACTTTATCTAAAACTTCCCTCCGTTTTTATTTTTTACAAATGCAAAATATTGAAATTAAGAGTGTCAAAACAACACTTCATAAAAGCGTCACTCTATAACTTAACCTTTTGGAATAACAACCACGTTGTTGAGAAGTGAGCAAGCACTTATTTGAGGGTGGTGCTCATTAATTTTTTTGCTCCTGGGTAGAGCAATAATTTGGGGTGGCACTCTCTAGAGTAAATACAGTACTTTGGAGAATGTAATACATGTATTAATTTTAAGACATCTTATAGCCATGGGTAATCATTTAAAGGCCTGAAGACCCAAAACACAAAGCTATGGGGCAATATTCCTCGATTGAATCAAAGGCCACATGCAAACATTTGGACCAAAAAAGGCCCTAAAAGTCATTTGGGTTGGTTAAGCCCACAGCCCTTCAATTATTTTAATCTCTAAATCTTAGTGCAGGATTTTAAGTTCCAAACTAATACTAATACAACCACGGAGGAAGTTTGGATATGCGATCTTAAAAAAGACAAAATGCGTTGAACTTTTACTTTGAATCTCTCCAAGAATCACCAATGGTTTGAGAAGCTATATCAAAAGCTTGATAGAGTGATTCTTTAAATACCCATTCAAACACTTTGAGGTTGGTTAAAAAAACCGTTGGTGAAGCCTTGCATTTTCAACCCATGTCTCAGTGTTTGGACAGCAGATGAAACTCAGTCTCTTCCTTGCTTCTGACATAACACCAACTCTTTCCTTCTAGTGTTAACTAAAAGAAGATCATGTAGCACAATTCCTATGCTGTTTATGGTCCCCCGTTTTTTTGTGTTTTTGTCAAGATCATGCTAACCGTAAAAACTCTATTAAGCCCCCCATCTCTATTAACCCCCCTCTCTAATAAGCTCCCCATTTGGAAGTTGGTTTTTGTAATAAGCCCCCCTCTCTAATAAGCCCCCCGCCCTTTGGGACATGAGATTTTGTAATTAGTCCCTCCTATTCCCTCTTACAAAATCCACTTCATGAGACCCTGTTGGTTTATACACTCAAACACATAATACTGTTTGCTGCTCTGTATTAAATAATAAAGTTTCACTGCAGTTGTTTGAGTTTTGAACAAAAACTATTTGAAGACGGAAATGAAGGGTTTAAGATTTGAAATAAGTCTCCCCTCTCTAATAAGCCCCCCGTTAATGAGGCCTGAAATTAAATAAGCCCCCCAGGGGCTTAATAGAGCTTTTACAGTAAATCAAACTGCCACACCCCGACTCCAGCTAGTCCTTGCTAATTTTTCACTCTTCCCGGTAATGCTCATCATTACAAACTAACAAGCAATGATGGCAGCAGCACACTTTCTTGACAATCACATTGAAAAAAAGTAGAAGACTACAGACAGCTAAATAATGTGATTATATAAGTTGGGGCTGGATTTCAGTTGGGACACCATCCTGTTTTATGCTCCAGTTGCTGATATCTATTTCTTTCTTTATCCATTATTTATTTATTTATTTATTTACTTATTTTTCATCACTATTATACATATATGTATGCAACAAATTCAATAAAGTAAAGTAAAGTAAAGATTACATATCATCCGAGTTTATTTTAATTAACCCTTTCACCACCAAGGGCCTCCCTTTGACGAGTGAAATTGTCTGGCATTGGCCAGAGTAAAATCCAAAGTAAACTCTTAAGACCCCCTTGTGGTGAAAGGGTTAAAAAAACCTAAAATCTGAAAAATAAAGAAAGAAATTACATGTGTTTTGAAAGTTTCCTTACCTGGATTTAAAAGAATTATTACTTTTAGGCACACAAATTCTGCATCGTCTAAATTCAGTTCCTTGAACTTTGCTGTGAGCTGCATTACACGGTGCATTATGTCGCCAATTCCAGTCGCTTGTGCGGTTGAGAAGTCCAAAACCTGCCCCTGACAAAGCCGTACTTTGTCATCTAATTGCAGAGATTGTTTAGTTAGGTTGACAAGCATGAGTTCAATCCATGCACTTCTGGAAAGAAGCCTTTTGTCATTTTCGTTGATTTTGTGAAGCAGAGGAAGGCATTTGAACCATTCCAAATTTCTCTTGATCTGTGATTCGGCTTGCTGAGTGACATGCGCCAATGTCTTCTGCCCAGTGTCTTCCAACTGGCAGCCAGCACACTCTTGTGATTGTACTTCAGACGTAGGTTCATGTCTCAATAATTCTTTGATAAAAGTAGGGAAAGTTCTTGATGGTGTTTTAATCACTGGAGATGCATCTACTACATCTGAACTTGAGCTACTGCTAGAAATTGTCCGAGCCTGTTTGGCCACTGGTTCAGATTTAATTCGTGCATTCAGTGAAAAGTTTGTGTTCTTGTGTTTGCCGCCAGGTGTTCGATCTTCACGCACAGCTGTAAAATGTCAAATTAAAGGCAAACTAATTATCAACCAGCAACAAAAACTATGATTCTTTACTCTAATAAGAACAATATTACCAAATGAAGATCATCATCAGCAGCAGCAGCAGAAGAAGCAGCTGCTACTACTCCCAAACTACTTTCTTCCATTTGTGTACATAGCACCCTTAATTTTAAAAATCTTGAGGTTTGATTGCACTCATCAATGCCCCTCTGGCCACATTTCAGTAGTGTCATTTCAATAGTAAATGGCTCAATTACTACTAAATTATAAACAATTTTGAATGTGGTCACTTGACTAATTATACAGGTACTAATATTGTTAGGTACAACTTTACATTTAATCTGGCAATGGAAGGGGAAGCGGTCGCTCAATAATATTACAGTGTACATGGTATCAGAACAAATGAAAAACAACAATGTAAGCCAAATTAATATGTTAAGTTAGTAGACACTCTTCTGATGAATTCTAGGTATGATGAAGAACTACAACATCAGCTGGCAATGCGTTCCATATGGGGATTGATCTTACATAAAAAGAGTGTTTGAAAGCATCAACTGAAGAGGATGGGAGCCTGATCTTAAAGTCGTGACTAGCCCTTGTATGGCCATACGCAGGCACGGAAATGAGGCCATAGGGAAGGGAGATGCTGACTTGACCTCTATGTATTATATAAAACATGCCGAGAGTGCACATCCTGCGCCTTGATATCAGAGTGTGACATCCTTTTTTATTTAAAGTGCTACTATAACAAAATTCACATCTTTCCTATCTAAGCCATTTTAAAATCTAAACAAGAGGCTACAATTAGCCTAAACTCGGGCTTGCAAAAAACAGTACTGTATCCCTAATTTAGAGAAGAGAAGTCTGTCTTTCTTACATCAGATGCATTACGCTTAGCTTGTGTTGGGAGTCTATTTCTTTAGACCCCTATCCACATAATTATATCCCTCTAAATTACAAAATTGCTTTACAGTTCAACCAATGAGAACAATAATTATAACACTTGTAAAAAAAAAGAAGAAAAAGAGAAATGAAAAAAAAAAAAAAAGCCCGCGATATATGCCAATAATAGATATCGAACCCTGGTTAGCTGAGTATGGGCAGGAACAATGACCTCTAGGCCACAGAGGTTCATCGTAATGTAATACGATAAAAATAGTGTATTGATTCCAAAAAAACTAAGCTCACTTGTTTTCACTTCGATGGATAATTGTTTGACAAAGGAAACGCTTATCGAACGATGTAGGATTTTTTCACATAAACATTAATGGCATCTCGGTGAAATGTGAGGAGAAAAATAATCAGCAGAGTGAAACTGTTTACAAATACATCAATCCAGGGTCATTTGAAACATAAGAAAGGAACGTTTCTGTGGTCAGTTTTAAGTCATCCAAGTAAAAACTAATTGCTTATCATTCAAAAACTAATGTCCAGAAATTGAGATATTGTGGTAAAGTAGTAATTAAAATAAACTACCTATCAAAGTCTCAGGGGTGTGTGATATCCTGTACTTGAGTTATTCAACAAAATGTACATCTCAATGGAGCAGACACGAGGAAACATGGCAGTCCATCTGGAGTTAAGTTTGGTCATGTTAAAAGCTTTCTTCTCGCAGTTGAACTTGCAAACATTCGTATAGACACTTCTCTTAACATATTAGTTGTTCAGACTTCAAAGACACAAGGTGAATGGACGTTTTCCGATACGTGACAACAGGCATCATTCTTGCTGTTGTGAGTCATTTTTAGTTAGCGCTTGTGCAAAAACGCTGGAAGTGAGCTTTGTGGATGAAACTCAACAAAGAATAAAAAGAAGAATGGATGGTATTTTTAACCTCGGGCGCTCTACGAGCCCCGAGTAACAAGTAGTCTGTACAAGAAGAAGAATGCTGTTTACTATTTTCAAATCTCTCTTTTTGTTCCAGAGATATTCAAGTTTTTAAAATATGCAAATTAGGCAAGTGATGACGTCATATACTCATCAGAATTTTGATCAAATATGATGAAAAAAAATCTTAGCCAATTTGTATCAGAAATGCTTGATTCTTTGCAGTAAGATTATACTACGCATGCTTTACAATATGAGCTTACCAGTATTGTTACCAAGCCTGTCAAGGTTGTTAAAATGTCAAATGACTGGCACTCCAATTCAAAGGAAGCAAAGAATTTGTCTAACATAAACTTCAAAATTTTCATGAAGATACACTAAGCAATTTGGAAAACCTTTCTGAAAACCTAGACTGCTAGACAAGTCAGCCAAGAACTAAATTGGTGTCACAACACATTGCATCATATTCTTTCTTTCAAATATACAGTGTAAATCTATTTGTCACTAGATGTAATAATTTGACAATCTCCCCCAAGGGAAGAAAATTGGAAGGAGACAAACCACAAACCTTCTTTCAGCATTCCTGCTTTAATACATTTCTGCAATCTGCAGAACTGGCATCGGTTTCTGTGACGCTTATCAACAGGACAGTCCTGCGTCAAGTTACGGCAAGAATAAACTTTCTTGTTTTGAACACTTCTTTTGAAGAATCCTTTACAACCTTCACAGCTTGTTACTCCATAATGGTGACCAGTAGCCTTATCAGAACAGATCACACAAACATCATCTTCCATTGGGGAGGGAACCGCTGGCTGCGGAGTGCCTGGAGTCGACGGAGTCCTTGGTGTCAACGGTGAAAGTGCTGGTATCACTACTGTGGGTGAGACAGAAATTGGCTCAGGTCCTGAGTACGGTTGCTCTCGACTTTTAGCCGAAGGGTTACTTACAATCACTGATTCCTGAACAGAACAATGGCCCATAACAACTTCCTCCTTTCCATTCACCTTAGGAGAGACACTGCGAGTCTCTGTGAGTCCATTTTGTGAACAGATTCCTGAATGACTTTCCCTTGTTAATGACGAGTTTCCATGTAACTGTAACAGTGGAGGAACCTGAGCATATTGGTGCAATGAAGCACGTTGTGTTGCAGCTAGGTGTTGGGCAGCAATGAAGTGAGGAGTGTAGAAAACACTCGCTTGGGTCAAATATGGTGAAGTAATGATGCCCCTTTCACCTTGAACTAAGGTCTGAGGTACAAAAAGAGGTTGTCCACTGGATGTCATCAGCACAGCAGCGGGAGGAAACATTTTGGGCTCCGTAGGTGAGAGTGCACCACCTATGTGAACACTAGAACCTATAGAAAAAATAACACACTGTGATTTATGACTGAAGAATTAGAATATGCTTGGTACCTGGCTTCTTCATAAAGTACTACAAAATGTATCTTAGCACACTCACTGAAAAGTTTTATCAGGCTTTAAAACCATGTTGCTTCAAGCTATCTACATGTACCCTTCAAGCACTTAGTTCACTGACAGCTCACCCTGCCACAATATGTGTTCTGACAGAAGACATTTTTTCAGCTGAAAGCCAAAGCTATAAGATATAGTTTGATATGCTTACATTTTGCAGACATTGTCCTCACAAAATTATTAGAGCTTATGTTAAAGGAATGAACATAGGATAAAAGCATATGTCAAGACAAACTGGTGGACTGATGTATCTCTGCGGAAGTTTCAGTGAAAGTATTATCTCAATACACCCTACAATGACGTGACGTCAAGTTGTACACAAAAAATCCAATCATAAGATCTTAACAGCAAATCCATGTGATCAACATCCTCTCCCTGACAAAGCACATTAACAGGTGCATGTGTTTTTTTTAAAAACAATTTTGCAAAAGGAATAGAAACTATTAATGGAAGAAAATCATAGGCTGCATCAAACAAGGCAACCCCTTGGTGTTCTTAAGTAGATCAAGCTGTTCATTCTACCTCAGGGGGGCACTTCCATCTTTTAAATTCCACATCTAAGATTAAAACAATCCAGGCAACTGTCATGCAATGACCAGTGCACATGATCACACTGGGTCAACTAGTGTTGTACCTAATTTTAAATAATGTACAACTTTGTTATGTAGCAACCACATTACACTTTGCACCACTGGACATTCGATAGGCTTTATCCCATTGCACTTCCTAATTTGAAAGAACTTTTCCAACCAATCACCTTTTCTCAAGTACATTTTTGTCAAGAGCTTTGTTTGTGCTTATTCAAGATTGTGAATTACATGAAATTACACTGAGATTTGGGAAGGTGTTCTCAACCTAGCAAGTAAACATTGATTAAATGCAGTAACAATGCAGCAATTTTTGGTAGATTCTCTAAAAGTTACCATTACTCTTCTAAACACTCAACTTCACAAGAGCCATTTTGCCAAGCTTTACAACAATATTCTGAAGGAGTTCTCTTTGACGAAATAAAATAAACATAAATGGGCTAAATTATTGTACTACAGCACATTTGGTATAAAGAGGAGACTGTAATATTTCATACAAATACTTAATATCACATTATTCCCTATAAATCTTCTCAATACAGATTTCTTCCAAACAAAGATGATGCTCAAATATTACGGTTTATGTTTTACTTTTAAAATGATTTCATCAATGATGAAGCGCCACTCCTACAATTTCAACAACAATGGGAATGAATTGAAAAAACATAATGCACAAAGTTGCAAATTTTCCAGATTAACTCTCTGGTGACATTAAGATTAAGTAACTAATATTCTTTTCAATTACAAAAAGAATAGTAATTGAAGATTTAGGCTGAGCTGTAAACTCCATGATGTAAGCTTATGTTTTGACTTAAGATCTACTTTCAACTTTGTTTCAGTCCTTAACAGATGTGAGCTGGGCATAGATATTTTGACAGGCAATAAGTAAACAAAAATAGTGCTGATCTAAGAAAATATGTGAAGTACATTCTCAAATATCCATAGTTAATTTTGTAAATAACCAAATAGGACGAAGTACGGTGCCGTTGAAGTCAAGTGTTTGAAGGATCAGTTTCTTTACTTCTTTGTTCAGAGCGTTCGTAATGATGTTCTCCATCACAACATTGTTTGACTGTAGTATTCAGCCATTATTGCCAACCCCAACTCTTGATGAAAAACGGATCACTAAATGAGGCAGATTAGCTACGAAAATGGTATATCGCTTTAATCAACCTTCGTTCACCTTGTGTCGCCATTACGTTGTAGTTCAAGGTTAAAATACCCAGATAATGTCACATTAGAACGCCTAAGCCTTCACTTCTCTGTAAAAGCACCAACAACGAGCACACCTTTCTTTGGAATTCTTGTACGTGCTCCACGTCGATTTAACTAAACTACATATTCATGAATGTGCTTATTGCATAGACGGAAGTCTGTCATTCCCGCATTTGATATAACATCAACTTTCGCTCCAAGCTTAGCGCTTCGCCCTCCATTTCCCATTCCTTTAATAAACTAAAGGTCTGTAATAATCATGCTAACATTACTTGCATGCAACCGTCCACTGGAACAATCCTTAATCTCATTTAGCAAAGAAATAGCAGCAAAAGTCAACACAACAAATCGCTGTGTCGTCCAACTTGGGGAAGCTGCATTTTCAAAACATGACGCAAGGAAAACAAACAGGATGCAACGTGTCTTCTAACCTGATTGAATATGGTCGTGAAAGCGACTGTAATTATAATACAAGTATTTGTTACAATTACCAATTCTTTCGCGATGATCAACGTTTCTTTCTTCATCGACGGACATCGTTCCAAGGATTTCAACTGGTTGCCAGTGTACGCGAAATAGCTTTATGGCGTAGTGTCGGAATTCTCCTTCCACTGCATTACAGAGGGCAAAAGAGTTGGAAAATCACAAGACGACGACAAAATAACCACAGAATATGTTATAACTTGAGACCAGACAGGCAAACACAATCCTCCATCAGCTTTGAGGAAGAATAAAATATCACGAGAACATCCGGGGTAGGTGCTTGCGCATGCTCCTTTTGCCGATTGTTGTCAGGGGAGGAGATTTATTTTGGCCCCCTGCCCCCCTCGAACGAAGAAAATGAGGGGCTCCGATGGAACAAAATGGACGATCGATCACCATGGGGTGCAAATCAAGTCTCTTTGAGCAAACGAAGCAACGATTCGTTTATGCTCAAAGCTTTGAATAGATAACGAAGCACCTGGTGGTTTCCCTCAGGAAGCTTATAGGGTGGTTTAGGTGGGATGGGTAAAGTGAGTTCGGTGTAACGTGGGTAGAATATCCAGGATGCCTGGCATTAGGGGTCATTTATGGTAGTTTTGTGCTATGAAACCGTGTGATGGGGCACTGATTCAGTTTGTTTTCATATGTTTTGCCTGTTTATCAGTGACCTAGCTGAGTACATTTGGCTCGTTAATAATAGTTTCAACAATATACTGTACGTCTGCAACCTTACGTGTAAGCAGGAGCCGGCTCCTGGTGTAAGTCATCTTGTCAATATACCCGGTTGGAACGTCTATTTTCCTTTTTCAGTCAAACTGAGGCTTCCTCGTCCATTTCCCTTCACGTTCAATACCACAGCTCAGATTCGGCAAATGTTCAAGTCGTGACAATGAAGATTCAAGTCGCTCGGCCGTTGCAAATGGTGTACATGATACTTTTAATGTCTTGGGGAATAGGTTTTATTTAACAAGAAATAACACACAAACTGCGGTGATAAACATGACAATAAAACGCATTGTTGGAAAACAAAAATAAAACTATATCGTTTAACTTGACGTTTCGTATGTTTCGACATTCATCTTCAGAAGTGACCGTTAGGAATTAAAGTAACAACTAAATTTGAAATTTAAGATAAGTAACTAATTAACAATAACCTTGACAGAAGCTAAAAATAATTTGCATATAAAAGATGCAAACTAATAGAGATACAGCTTTTCAGTTGACGTCACGCCAACTGGTCACAACTTAAAATGGGACCACTTTGAGATATTGGCGAAAGGTCGGTCAGATACCCATTGCAAGATAAAGGAGACTCTACTAATTAGAGAATTGAAACCTACCTTAAATGAAAATGTAAGCAGCGAAAAGCTGTATCTCTATTAGTTTGCATCTTTTATATGCAAATTATTTTTAGCTTCTGTCAAGGTTATTGTTAATTAGTTACTTATCTTAAATTTCAAATTTAGTTGTTACTTTAATTCCTAATGGTCACTTCTGAAGATGTATGTCGAAACATACGAAACGTCAAGTTAAACGATATAGTTTTATTTTTGTTTTCCAACAATGCGTTCTATTGTCATGTTTATCACCGCAGTTTGTGTGTTATTTCTTGTTAAGCTACGATGGCCAAAGTATTTACGATAGGTTTTATTTGTTTATTTATTTTTTGCTCAAGTGCCGAAACTTCAACACGAAGAGGACAAGTCAGCATATTTACTAGGGGTTGGAACTTTAGGGCCGGGCTTTAGGGGCTGTATTCATCTCATACGAGCTCACACCGGTGGCCAAAGTTCCCTTCATTGACAACCTCGTTGGCAAAAAACCCTGGAAACGAGGTTCCTTCATCCAGGAAGGGCTTTTTAAAAAGTCATACTAGTGATAGCTCTATAGTAACGTTTACAGTAACGTCTGGTTATATCCATCGGGATCATCATCATCTTTATTACTCGGCCGACTTCTACGGGAAGGCCAGGTCAAAATCTGGGCTTCGTTTTTCGTCGTTTTATTCTTTGTCGTGTTTCATCCACAAGCTCACTTCCGGCGTTTCTGCGCAAGCGCTAACTAAAAATAGCACATTGGGAACGAGATTGCACAATAACAAGAATGCCGTCACGGAAAATATCACGCACACTAAAGGCCATGTTACACGAAGCAATTTTTCTTGCAACTTGCAACGCAACAAACGTTGCGTTGCAAGTTGCAAGAAAAAATTCACGTGTAACACCCCATTTTGCAACTGCAATTGTTGCGTTGCAGGTTGCAAGAAAAGTAGAACGACCCTCTACTTTTCGCAACGTTGTGAGTCAAGTTGCTTGCGTGTGACACCCCCTCTGCAACTTGAAAGGTTTTTTATTCGTCATCGTTGCGTTGCAAGTTGCAAGAAAAATTGTCTCGTGTAACATGGCCTTAAAACGTCGATTCACCTTGTGTTAATTTATGAGATTTGAACAACTAATATGTTAAGAGAAGTGTGTATACGAATGTTTGCAACTTCAGCGAGACGAAAGATTATAACATAGCCGAACTAAACTGCAGATGTTTCTGGACCGCTTCATAATAAACTCTGTAATTTTGAGTGGTTGAATGAGTTTTCTGATGTGGTTTAAGCTTATACAATACAACAATACAATGACCTTCATTTCACCTCGAATTTAAAATAGCAAAAAAAACAAAATGCTAATATCTTCCAGAAAATAAATAAATAAAACAAGGTAGGTATGGAAATAGTAAAATAGGTATATAAAATCACAATATGTACAATTCCGTAATTAATGCAGTAGCATCAAACAGTTCACAACTATCTGCAGAAGGGACAACAGTCAGTATCAAATTCTAGTCGATTTGAAAGCTGCAACTGTTGGCAGTGACCTGGTGGTGTTGGAGAGGGAGTTCCATAGTTTACTTCCATAGTAAGATGAGAGTGCAGGCCATATCTAGTAGTATTGACACGAGGGATAACAAAAGAGTGTGTACCACTACTTCGTAGGTTAATGCTGTGGGTTTTTAGACTAAACATATTAGTAATATATTCCGGGGCCAGCCCATTAAGAGATTTGTATACTAATGTAAGGATATAATGTACGCGCCCATTAAATAGTGATGGTTATCCACACATCTTGGGTGGGAGCGTGCTATTGGTTTATTATGCCAATAGCATTCCGTATTATTATAAGTTAACTTTGAGCGCTTGCCATTTAGCAAGGAACCACCTACTGAGAAGCCGCAAAGACTGCACAGGCTCTGAAGAGCAGGTAAATTCAATCATTTCTTCTTGCTTTAAGTCCGAAAGTGCACCGGAGGTAAGACCGTCCTGATTGAGAAAAAACGCTTCAAATTACTTGACGAACGTCTAGATGTTCCCTTGAGACATCGATGTGTTAATCTAATTTATTCCCGAAAACATGTTGCAAGCTTGACGTGAAAATATTTTTACAATCAAGAATGAAGCGCGGAAAACGGCCGGCTGTGACAATTTTTTTTCACAGCGTGAGGAAAAGATATGCACAGGTTTTGTAGGGTAAGCTCTGCAAACAACAAAATGTCTTCCATGTCGGCTTGTTGGCTCTGAATCAGTTTCCTTTGCCACGGCAGTTCGTCTACTGAATCAATGTTCGCTGATATGTTGTCAACAGTCACTAACTCTTGCAACACTTTGCTTGCATTGTATAACCAGAAGTCGGTGTGGAAGCGGACGTATTCTCAGAAATATTTTTCTGAATCAAAGGTCTTTATATATTAAAGAACACAAGGTTATTTTATTGGAAATCAAGAAAAAACATCTTAAAACAAGAGAAATTCTGGATTTTTTCTTATTTTTAACAAGCTCTTAATATTAGAAATTTCAGTAACATTAAGAACTTAAAAATGAGAAACAAAAACTTTTTGTCCTAATCATAGTAGCATAGAAGGGAAAGGTCATGCTAATAAAAGTATTACATGGGGCGAGGGGACAAAAGGCGAATTACCAGTTAATAACACTGACAACAATCTTTATTCTACAATCTTTATTCTTTATTCTACAATTAGCGTTACATTTTTTAACGGAATTTAGATCTGTAAAAAGAGGAAAAGAAAAGCTAAACTATTACAATTTAAAGGTGTCTAGGGGCTAAATAAACTAAAGTTTTCTAGTTAGCCCCTAGCTAAGGACAGGTAATTAAACAAATTGTAGCGGCTACAACAACAACAACAACAGATTCATACATATACAAAACAGATATACACAAAATAATTGACTTAGCTTTTCCTCGTGAGAGGAAATGAGGTTGTCGTGGTTTGATGCCACAGACACTCTGGACTGTTGCTTTGGGGAAAATGTTAAAATGCTGAGAATATTACCTGAATGTGAGATACGAACAATAACTGAGTTTGAAAAGCTTTGTCTGTCATAACCTAGGCGTATAAAATTGGCTCATGTAATCAGAAAATCAAAGAACGGTATCTTGGCGAGATTGATTTTGCTGAGTCAAAAATCGTATAGCAGTGAAAAAAGTTTAAAACTCAGGGATTATAACTGTGGCCTTTAACTCGAAGAGTACTTTTTCGATTAAGGAACAGTGTCAAGTAAACCACTAGCATGCGTGGCAGGTGCTAGAAAAGGGAAGCGAAGAGGAGAGAGCGCGCGCGCCCCGGCGTTTCTGCCCTCTTCCCTTTCCCTTTCTAGCGCCTGCCAGGCAGGCTAGTAAATCACAAGGGATGTGTATGGCGTTTGTATAGCAACATATTGTCAACGTAATTGTAATGGACCAATAAGAAATCATAATCTGAATTCTACGACCTTCGTACGGTATCACATGAAATCTTCGCGATTTTTATTCACTTTACCCGGCATACCACAAAAGTACGTCACCCAAATTTACCGCACCGTGCCTTTAAAATTACATCCAAGCCGGTCTTAGAAAGTAGTTGTCTGTACTGATTTTAGGCCCTGTCCAAACGTTTTCTTTCTTGATTGTTTATAAATAAAAGCAGGGAGTTTTAGTCCGGTTACATTGTTAGTCCACAAGCATAATAATGTGCGGACGAAAATTTGATATGAATAGCACTGCGCACTATTACTTAAAATAGATTTTGACAGATGAGACCCCTCGCATGACTCAGATAAACATTGAGACGCGATAGAAGGGAATGTATGAGCGAGCAGGGCCGTAGCGAAACAAAAAAGCGAATTTCAGAGTTAGTATACAAGAAGGAAAATTCATGGTTACTACTAAGCACTGCTGTTGGGGTGAATGCAAGACTGACTCCAGATATCCTCAAAAATGGTCAAAATCTCTCCGAGAGAGCTTGCTTTTTACAGGCTCTACTTTTGACCGCGTGCAATAGCGCTGTGCAGTAATGACGTCACGAAAAAAAAGAGTTATAGGGAGAAATACGTGAATGGCGAGCAATTCGCTTCAATCTTTTACGGTTCTCACCGAAGATGACGGCGTCCCTGGCTCTAAATTTGAAAGAGAACCTGATGAATGCGCTTTCGACCAGCTGAAACGGTGGTTTAAGTAAAGGGGCTTGAAATTAAGCGGAAAACGCGACGAACGATTGCATAAAGAGTGGAGATCACCATAAGCTTGAACCAAGCATTGATAACGGTAAATGGTTTGCCGCAAAGGTTCTCAAAGAAAAGTTCAGAGTTGCAAGAAAATAGCAACTTGACTTCGCCTCCGTTTATTCCATCCACCGACTGGTGTTCTTTTCCATCTAACAACATTCCTAAATTTTAAGGAGTTTAAAGAAGGGATTGAAATTTGAAATGTTAAAAAAGTGTTTTGAAACGCCACCAGACAGTTGACACCCCCAAAAGGGCACTGCAGGTTGGTAGGGAACTGTTTGGCGTCTATCTCCTAATTTTCAACTTCAGATTTTAAACCTTCATCAAATCTTCAATATTTCCTATTTCCCTAAATTTAACAAATCCTATGAGAAAAATTATCTCTTCCTAAATATACCCAAAAATTACCAAAAAATTCATACAATATTCCACAACATAGCTTCATGAAATGAACATAAGGATTTTTGATTGCTTAAAACGCAAACGAGTTATTCAATGTTCAAAATCCATGTTAAGCGACGAAAAACGGTGTTCAGGTGTACCCTCGCCTTTGCACTGTTGCATCATCATTATAATTAGACATAAAATGACGATTTAAAATGTTACAAACATGTTTCGGCAGAAACTACTTCTACCTTTTTTTAGTGCAAGTGTTACAGCAGATGCAAATCAAAATATTATTATTATGCCATAAGATAATTTCTTAGAGTATTTTTATAATTATAGGTCCAAATAGCCTCCTTCGCAGACGTCTTTGGGTTCGTCACGGTTCCTTGCCCACGAACGTCTGCTGAACTGAACTGCCACTTCCGTTCGTGGTGGTTAGCCAATCATAGTTCGTTTTCCAATTTTTTGAAAGTAGGACTTCGACCCCGGGATTATTTTCACAGACGATGCACGTGAATTGGGTGTCGATTTCCATACTTACGCAGCTCGTTATTGGTTTGTTCAAAACAAAGGCTAACCGCCGGCGAAAGGAAGTGGCAGTTCAGTTCAGCAGACGTTCGTGGGCAAGGAACGCGTGACGAGCCCAAAGACGTCTGCGAAGGAGGCTAAGGTCCAAATGGAAACTGAAAAAGATGGGTTCTTTTTATTGAACAACAAGATGACAGTTATAAATATCTCATGTTTGGACTTTCGAGTATCGGGAAATATTTCAGGGAGAATTGAATTCTTCGGTAATAGGCATTTACTAGTTGCATTTTTTTTTTCACATTTACCGTATTTATTCACTTATAAGGCGCACCATTTTTTACGAGAAAATATTCTTGCTCCATCAAAATCTGCTCTAGCCTGCGTAGCCTGCGTGGCAGGCGCTGGGAAGGGGAAGGGGCAAGGCGCGCGTGCTTGAAGCAAGGGTAGCGAGGGAAGGGAAAAAAGGGAGCGCCTGCAGCAATCACATTGTTCTTCTCGTATTTTTCGTCCCGTTTTGGGACGAAAAAATCGCCATTGGTCAGAATTAATTATATGTCAATCTCGGACTTAATCCTGTGTTCTGATTGGACAAATGTTATTACCGCAAGATTCGCTTGCTTCAAAGTTAAAAACAATATGGCGGATGATGCCAGAGAAGAGTTCGATCTTTCTTTGAAGAAAACGTTGTTGAAGCTGAAAAGTAAAGGCCTGGAATTAAAACTGAAAGAGCCACAGATAAAGGAGGTAAAGCAGCTGTTCGAAAGGAAAGACTTGGTGGCAGTTTTGCCGACGGGTTTCGGAAAGAGCCTCATATTCCAATTGCTCGTGTTGATGGCCCAAAACAACGAACAAACCGAAGCTGCCTGTGTCTTGATAATCGCTCAAAGTTCTTCTGGATAGCTGGATCTGGCAAGAGATCTTTGTATTGCAGGTCTGCTATGGACAGTTGAGCTTTTTTTTACTCTAGAAATGGGTCTGTTACCATGTCAACCACAGCATACTGGTGTGTCCAGTGCAGTGAACGATTGACATGGTCTTTGGTTTGAATGCAAGCACTGACGTTTAAATCAATGTTGTCTGCAACAGTCCTGTTAAAGACATTTTTTACAATATTGTTATTAACTCAATAAGCCCTAACAGCGACCCCTCGCTTCGCCCACGCGCGCGTTCCCCCTTCCCCTTCCCAGCGCCTGCCACGCAGGCTAAATCTGCTCAAAACTCGGGGTGCGTCTTATAACCGAATATTTTCCCGCAACAAAATATAACTTTTCCAAATTTCCCTAATAATTAATGCTAAACTGAAATGAGTATGTAAATAAATACCAGTAAATGAATAAACAAAAGACAAACAACGTTAATTATTGACTTTATCTGATTTGTTGGTTCTAAAAAGAACCGGGGTGGCTCTGAAAAGAACCGTTTATTTGAAAGCTCGGCTGAGCTCAGCTACTCGTCGTCCTCGGCTTCGCTGTCTGTCTCGAACTCGCTGTCTATCGGCTCTTGTGCGTTTTCTGCTTCTTCTTCCTCTTCGTCCCAAACCGCGGTACTCGTCAGAGAGGAACTTTTGTAACCTCAAGTTAATCTTGTTCCGCTTAGCCACAAAATAAAACAATCTCTGAAAGTGCATTTAGACATCGCAAATATATTACCATAAGTTGTTTGCATTTAAATTATTATTTGAATTCAAGTTTCATATTATATTCCACCGACTGGATGAACAAAAACAAGTCTCTTATGTCGCAACGTCTGATATTCATTTATGTTGCTCAATCTTTTCAGTGTTCGACAAGTTGTCCAGCCTGAAATTATAATGACGTCATTCGGTCGGACTATTTCATGTCACCTATTATTTTAGATAAGGGCCTATCATCAGGCAAGGCAGAGGAACTGGCGATGTTTTTTTTTAGAAACTTCTTGTTTCTCATCAGTAATTCTTAATTCTTTTTAATATTGCTGTCGAAGATACTCTTAAGAACCTAATCAGCTGTCTGAAAATTGTATAGGTTTCCCAGTGATCTCAGCGAGCGAGTTGTCTATCGGAAACTGTCCTTGAATTTTAATTGCTATTTGGTGCGTGGGAGGTTGGACATAAAATATTAAGGCTATACAAGTGAGCCAGGATATATATGCATTTTCATCAGTGTAATACAATGGACTAATCTCCAAGCACTACTAACTTTTCTTGAAAAATTTCACCCTATTCATCTGCTTACGCAAGTCTCTGTTCCTGACGACTAGGCCACCAAATGCAGTAGTTGCAAAAGGGACAGAGAAGTACTAGTGTCAAAGCCTTTTCGATCGCTATCAGATGTAAATGCCTATGGGTCTGTCAAGATTGTTCGGTAAGCTTCGCTTTCGCATCACACCATTCTCGCCAAGTTGGCGCTTTCGTCGTCCTGGATACTGCGAAAAAGTCTCCAGCAACGAAGACGATCCATCGATCAAAGAAGGTTACATTTGGAAGCAGAGCAAATCCACTCCGCTGAAACGTCGATGGAAGAAGAGGTATTTCGTTCTTTCAGGGGACAAATTATATTTCTTAAAGGAGAAGAGCGAGGAGTCCGTTTCAGTAAAAATAATTCGCATCTTGGACATTGTGTCGCTGATGGCCGAGGACTTTGGTTTTCGAAGGAAGAAATTTGGCTTGCGTCTTCGTGCGAACAACAAGGAATCGTTTATTGTAAGTTGCAGCAGTGAAGCGGAGAGAAATGACTGGCTGACGGCAGTGCTGACAGCAAAATCGTGCAGCTTAGTTGAACTTAAATAATTTTACTGAAAAAATCCGTATCGCCTGCATGGGTATCCCGTGTTGTAACTCTTTCAAACTGCTCTAATTTTGCTGATCAATTTGATAGATGGAGTTTTCGTTTTGTCCAAACAACCTGTGAAGTTGTTTTGACATGGCAGGTGATTTCCTGGTCTACAGCATTGAAGGACAATCCATTTAGAATAAATAAAACCCGACTTTGTCGATGCGAATGAAAACTGACTATTTGCTATCTTTCCAATTTTTTTTTGGCACTCGGCCGGATATTTGACTGACAAAATCGTACTCCGTTTTATTTGGTGACCACTGATTCCAGCGACGATCAGCGATGTTTCTTTGATGTCCATTAAAATCTCTTGTAGTTGCGAAATACAAGATTCAAATTTGGCCATTAAAACGTTTTCTGGCGGCGATAAAAGCCCTTCTGCCTGTTATCTGAAAAACCGCGATTCTGTGCGCATTATATAGCCGGTCTATTATTTCTCTTTTCTAGGCAGTAAATGTCAATTAAAATCTCTTGTAGTTGCGAAATACAAAATTCAAATTTAGTCATTAAAGCTCAGTTTTTCTAACGATAAAGCCGTTGTGCCTGGGATATCTGCTCTTCAAATGTTGCCACGATTCTGTGCGCATGTTATAGCCTGACCATAACTATGGCCTGACTATGGGATATTTTTTAAGCAGAATTTTAAAACCCGAAGAACCGAATTCAAATGAAAAATTTTCTTTCAAAAGAATAATAAATGGTATATGTTTGTTTGTTAACTAGTGTTCTGGCTAGCGTTATATTAAATTTGAATCTAAATCGACTCCATTTCTGACGAGAACCATGATGTTTTGGTATATAAAAAGCCGCAATTCCAAAAAAAAAGATGAAATCCGAATACTGATTATATCACCATAGTCTAGGTTTTTAAAGAGCCTATAGAAAAAAAATTAAATGTAGCAGTAAATGACGAATCGGTTTCAATTTGCAAAAAAAAAAAACAAACATTGACCCCCTCCCCCCAAGAATTTATTTCAAAATGCCGATATTGGAGAGTTTTTAAGTACTAAATTCTACTCTCATTCTTCGTCCATCCATCTAACCAGGTTGACTTACGTCATATTTCCTTTTGAATGAAAGATATGTATTCAATCTCAGAACAAAAAATTGTTGTCTTTCTTTTGTTTGGGAAATTCCAAGCTGTGATGTATTGAAAAAAAATTACCACCTCCCACACAAAGCACGCCATATTTGCGTGTTAGACAAGCTTCTAAAATTACCCATTATCGGCGTCAAACATCAGGTGTAAAATTTGCCATCATATAATGGGTAAAGATGTTCACAGTCACATTAAATGAAATCTACAACCCCTTGAAACTTGATAGATCTCTCCTGTTTTCAACTCAAGCTGAAATATTGGTTTTGCTATGTCAGAAAAACTGTCAGATCTATTCGATCAATCTCACATGGACACTGAATCGATTTTTAAAAATAGATGAACATAAAAACCCAGTCCGCCTATGAAAGTAATTCTCAAACATCAATCTGCGGGTCACCCGAGTTAGTGGACATAAACAAAATGATGTTTCGCGACTTTCCTAACGAGATCACCTTAATGTTATCAATTTTCATCTACATCCAAATTTAAAAGCTTTTTTAATATAAAATGAGTGCTGTATTATTGAATGGATTTTTAAGAATCCCACACACTTCGCGAAATTGTTTTTGCAATAATTGGTTCCGTTGGCGATGGAAGTGAAATGGATTTTTTCGTTTATTCCAAGAAAAAAAGGGAGAGGTTAACTTCGGTTTCTGTTTATCGATGCTGTAAGAGCGTTTTGCTTTGTTAAATTTACGATTTTACTTCAGTTCATTTTTAACAGAAAACTCGAACCAGCTAATGGAGTAAAATAGTAGAGAAATAAGTCCATGGCATAGCTTGAAGATTCCTTGCCGGCTTGCATCATATTAGCGTAGAATGTTTGGCCGGGGTCTTTGGGCCTCACTTGAAGGTATGTTTCCAATTAGACAGCGAAGGACACCAACGGCAGGTTACCGAACACTGAAACAATGGGGCGAGTTAGTTTGTGACGCGCACGCGAATCTAATGAGAAGGGGCTGAGAGCCGTGGGACAAACATGTTCCATGGGCCGCTTTTTCGCCGCTCTTTCCGTCGGGTAAAAGTACGGAGAGTGTTCGCTCACGTGACCAGCAGCCATATTGGTTTACTGAAACAAAAGATAGAATTTGCACCAAAATAGAGTTCAATTCCCAAAAGAATCTTTTTCTCCTCTAACATGGCCGCCGTGACGTCAAGTGAATACACTCTATATTGAGAACCAAGAGCCATAATAGGACAGAGAGGGAGACTCCCAGTAATACCCTTGGGATATCTTAATTTCAAAAAATCTTTGTTTAGAAACTAATGCAGATGCATCGGGTATCAAATTTCCGGTGACAGACTCGTCCCAGGGCACCAGCGCATCGCTAGAAATGACGACTTTAAAGTTAAAAAAAATCATTAAGGTCCTTTCAGAATAAGCCGCACATCTGGAATCTTTCGATTTCCACAAATATTATTGAGAGTCGTTATCACGACGAAGGCTTGCATCGAGTACCGAAGTTGCGAGCTTCTAGCGGGATCCGGGGCCATGCTCACCGGGAAATTCTTTTTACTGAAACCTCTAAAACGCCATTTCATGCATTCCTCAGACTCGAAAAGTGTTACATACTTATACTTATACTTTATTTCATTCATTGAAGCAATGGATTTACAACAACAACACAACAACAACAACAACAACAACAACAACGTTTGACAGATACAAAGTACCCACCCGCTGGTAGCAAAGGCCAGTCGAGTCGGGTGGGTCAAAAGGATGTTAAAAGCACAGAAGGAAAATAACACAAATTACAAAAATTAATTAAAACAATTCAAGTACAGATTACAACTGGATCTTTTGACTAAGAACAAGAAAATAAGCTAATTTACAGCAACATGATAATCTACAATAACAGGAGCTAAAATTTAAAGGTGAAGTCAAGATATATACCCAGAATTCACCATACTTTTGAACCAGAGAACCAAAATTTTCATAATCCAGTATTTCCTAAGCAAGAAAGCTCAAGAAATGGCCATTTTGTTTGTCGTGAAATGCAAATTAACCGTTTTATTTCCCTTAAGTGAATGTGATCTAAACTCCCCTTTACCAAGCACACACCCTTTACCCCCAACCCTACCCCTTTATCCGCCCCTGGCCGCTTTTAGATATATTAATAGAACCACTGATGCCACTAATCATTATTCATTTGCCGCTTGGCTGTCGCCGTTTTGCTAAGGTGAGATCGGGAGTACAAAGGGTTGATATGGCAACCTTTTTCTCTTGCCATTTGAGAAAGTAGAACTACTTGGTAGCCTAAAAGAGGAGCTTCATCCTCCTGCTTCCACAGGCTGCATGCCATGAGGTATAGGAAGCATTCCAATGTCACTCACTCACTCACTAAATTCTGATTAATTTATTCATTAAACTTGGATAAAACATTTCTTCTGTCCCTTCCCTGGTAAGTATTGTATTTGTCCCCGTAGTCTTCTTTGCTCAAGGCTTGCAAGTTTCAGGGGGTAGTAGAAATGCGTAGATTCTTGCTCGACTTTTTATGTATCTTGAAGCGAATATGAATGGTGTCGATCAGTGCTTGTGAAGATTGTTATAAAGCGGATGATTTTTCGTCTGATCCTCTTGAATGTACATTTGTGGAGTTGGAAAGTGGAAAGCTAATACGATTAAGTACACAAGCTCCGAGAGCTGAAGATGGAAATCCACGAAGATTGCACGCTGATATCTTAGAGCGATGATGAAATTGCTTTTCCTAACTATTGACGATTTTTCTTATCACCCGATGGAAGAATGTAGCAGGGAGGAATGAATGTCTCAATAATCAAAACAAGTTATTTCGCGCCACTAACACTGAAGGGCACGGTTGGAGTTCAAGACAAGAGGACAGAGAGAAAACAACACCAAAAGCATATATTTATATAACAAAACTAGGCATGCTATGGCCACCGAGTGTTTGGAAATAAATTTCCTGCGACCGTAGGCAAGGAAATAAGACGTTTCCTATCCTCAGGCGCTTTAGACAAGAACCAAAAGCAACTAATTCGTTTGAGCAAACGATTGGAATCCCTCCCCCGCCTCCCGTCGCATGATGAGCACTGTAAGTTGTTGCATATCAGGTTAAGGCTCTGAAAACTTAGTTCTTATGTTTGACACAACACACAACGTCGGCGGCAATCGCTACACCGGCTGAATCAACATACGCAAAGTAACCAGCAGAGCTTTTCTACAAAATAAAACTCATACCTAGACATGCAACACAGTTGTTTTGGGAGAAAAATATGATCGATTTTACTGCTTAAACTGAGACAGGCACGTATTGAATTCTTATCGAAGACGAAATCACAAATTACTCATGATTACTAAAATGACTTAAAATGTCTGAAATAGCTTTCCAAGTCGGAGGCATATTACAATGGACGCTATTGTTATTCAATGGTTTGTAAATGAAATAGCCGCGTATTCTGAGATCTAGCCGCCAAAACACCGATCTTGTTCAGAAAGTCTATCCTTTGGCTTAAATAAACATTTCCATTTTTGTTTGCCATTAATATATAGGACGTGTAGGCTGAAAATTTGTAGGCCCGGGCCTACAGGCCAAAAGGCTCGCTACGCCGCTGCATTTGATGCCTCAACTACACGTACACGCAAATGGACAAGAAAATAGTCACACATCTACTAGGGAGAACAATTTCTTTTTCTTTTTCTTTTTTTTTTTTTTTTTTTTGTTCATCCTGAACATAACAAAATAGTCACTTGATGAAAATCTAACTATTGCTCTTGAAAAGGCATTTTGGAAAAGCAAAAAAGGTCATTTCAGTGTTATCTTGCTATCCATCAGAAGCCTTGTGTGTGTGATTGGAGACTTTGCTATTTTTGATCCCTCAACCGTGAATACTATCCCGAATCCCGAGACGAGTGTACATCCCGCTTACCGCTGTTGTTTTCGTCCCACATACTTCCCTTTTCATAGTATTCTCATTACTTCGATCTGCAAAGGAGAACATGGACATACCTCTTTCCGATACAGACTGACAGATAAAGCCGATCGCTTTGTTGATGTAGTGACTTTAGACAAAATACTATACTTATCTTTGAATATTGCCTACTAGGAGCCCTACTAATGACCTATCGACAATCCTGACTCACTTCTTCGTTCCCAGGTCTCTTAAGGAGAGCCCCATACGCATGCGCAGGAAACCCTGTGGCCTGGGTTGTCTGCTATTTCCGAGAAATGCGTGCGTAGCTACCTGGTAACAAAGCCAGGCAGACGCGTTAGGGGAGTAGTTCACAGTACGTGGAAAAGACGGAGATCTAGAGTGCCGCGCGAGGGATCATGGAAGTGTTCAAGGGGCGGAGCTAAGGTAAAGGGACACGTGACGCTCCTTGTGCTTACCATTTGTTAGAAAAATCCGGAAATTTCGGTGTGAAGTCAAATGGAAAGTAATTTTCCAGAAGTCTTTTCGGAAATTGTGGACAACCTCCAAAGGAAAGTCTTCTTTTCCCGTTCGCAACAGAATTCCGGAAATTTCCTTACCATTAGCGCGAATTGTTCCGTTTCCAGGTCCTCTCTCAGGATTTTCGGGACGAAACGCCTGGTAGTAAATGGTAAGCGCCAATCTCATCCGGTTGGTCGGTAAATTCAGAAAACAGCTTACCACTATTCAACGGTCATTCCATTCCTATCTTTTCTGACTAAAGGTAAGTCTCCAGCCTGATCACCAGATCCTCCTACATTGCATTATCTAAGACCTCGCACAAATGCTATTTAACACTGCGTTTAAAAATGAAAGAATTGTCAATAGGCGTAATTGCAAAGACGTACACGTTTGAAAATGAGCGACAAGCTCGAAGCCAGACTTTCTGGTTACCAAAAAGGTCCAACACGCTTGCATTCAGTGCTAGGCACCAATAGCGCGTTTTCAGTCACGCAAGTAAAAAAATAAAATCATCAACCATTCAATAGATAAAGTCAAGAAATTGTGATATTATGGAAGAGTAAGAAATAAACATGCCAACGTCTCAGGGCCGTGCGATATCCCGTACTCGAGTTATTGGGCAAAATGTACCACTCAAAATTATAGTGTCTTGTATGGAAACGCCATCTTGGCGTCCCTCCGAGGGTCACCAAGATGGCCGCCGGAAACAAGTTAAAAGATATGTTTCTCACTTTAGCTATCTGAAAGGCTTTGTTCTGTCTGTTGAGCTTTCAATCATTCACATAGACGCTTCTCTTACCACGTTGACTTTTCAATCCTCAAAAACACCGTGGTTAATCGATGTTTTCATGTAAGTGACAGGCTTGTGAGCAGACATCTAAATGTCACGCACTGTGAAAAACTCTAAAATTCAAACTGTCTATTTTCAAAACAAAGCAAGCCACCGAGCTGTAAACATGCAAGCAGATACATTTCTAAAATGTCTTTTCCATGATGAAGATAAAAATGCAAAAGTATGTTTACTTTTGAAATTTAGGTTTTTTATGACGTCACGTGAAAACTCTATAGTGGAAAACGAATGGATTACAATCTTCCTCAACGAGCTTTTGTTCACACAGCACCCAAATGGCTTTGATGGTGTCATTTTCTCTCCATAAGTATGAGTGAATTTAAGTCAACAACGAGATCTAATAAATTTATTTAACCATCGGCTAAGAGGCTGAGAACTGAGTCATGTATGATAACTTACGGTTACATGTAATTATTTTTGCTGCGTTGTCCCATATTTAGAATCAACTCAAGTATTTTACCATTCTGTATTTAAAACGGCCACCTCGATCAAAAAATAATTTAAACCCTTTGCACAATTTTAAAAGTTCTATCAAACTGTTGCAATTTTCTAACTAATCTTCCGAATATGCTCAAATCTCCGCGCAGTTTCTAAACGAGAGCCAACTGTCCGAAGATGAGGCTAGTATAATTTATTTTCTTATTGACACGTCATTTCTTTTTCTTTCAATTTTTGTCTAACTTTTGGCTCCCTACTTATCAAAATAGATTAGAAATCACCAGTAATAAAATAATTTTTGTGTGTTTTTGTAACTAAATCAAACTAAATTATTAGTATTACTTAAAATGAAACGACTATATCGATCAAAATTCGTTGAACTGTTTTTAAAATTCGTCTACGTTAATATCATTTACCAGTTTCGTCTTTCGCATTTGCTCAGATCCCCTACATGGCAGAGTTTCTGAATGAGAGGCGAGTTGACTACGAACACAACCGAAATCTTATGTCGAATGAAAGACGAGGCATTACCACATGCGGCCACTAAAATAGGTCGTAATCACTCTCTGTTGGTTCTAAGCTGAAAGGAAATGGCTAGAGAAGATAGCGGGCGAAGCTAAACACACATGGCCGGAAACTACGGCCACTGTATAGGAAACTGAACAATTTAAGCGGCAAACGATCACACGAACAACGACAACCACCTTTGCCCATCGATGCTAAAAGTCTGCGTCGTGCCCTAAACAGTTAACTACAGAAATATGTCATTATCTTAACAGGGTATTTGACGGGAAGAGTTTCAATGGAAAAGACCAAATGAGCATTGTGCCTCAGTCGCTCTACACATTAGACTCGTAAGAGTACACTTGTCGGGCGTTCTTTTGAAACGCAATTTCAATGTCCGTGTTCTTGGTGCTGTCTTTCCTAGCAGTCTTCCACCAAAGCGGCCTCAAACCATTTAATACCACGAACAACAAACCCAGTACATCCGCCAATACAGCCATCCACAGCGAAGCCTTCCAAGCAAGCGCTGCAATCACGATAGCTAGCTTGAGAACCACAGAGAAGCCAATGTTTTCAACCACAATGCGGCGACAGAAGCGTCCAAGTTCAACCATTTCTGGTATTTTGGCTAAGTTGTTGCTCATCAGTGCTACATCTGCCGTTTCCACTGCTAAAGCTGTTCCTCCAGCGCCCATTGCAATCCCGACATTCGCCGCGGCCAGTGCTGGACCATCGTTGACGCCATCACCGACCATTCCCACAGTGCAGTTCTTGGTACTAGTAACATCGTCGCCGCAGCACGAACAGCAACTGGGTGGAAACCGCTTTCTGGGTTGATCAACGAGAGACATAACTCCGTAACTTCTTGTCTTTTTTCCAGCTTGCCTGTCTGTGATCCAGCTCAGCTTGTTCTCCGGTTTCATTTCGGCAATGCACTCGTCCAAGCCTAATTTACTCTTTACTGCCAGGGCTGTCCTCGAGTTATCCCCTGTGATCATGGCAGACTGGACACGAAGTCTTCTCAGCCAATCAAGGGTAGCCAAACTGTTTGATCTGATCGTATCAGCAAGAGCAATCATCATTGCTAGTTTACCGTCCACACAGACGAAGATCACCGTCTTACTTTCGTTTGACCACCTGATGTACTTGTCTTCCGTGTATTTGTTCAGCGTCTTGCCGGCGATGTGATGAAGAAATTCGTAGTTTCCAATCTGAACCACATGACCATCTACGACACCAGAAATACCTTGGCCTTCGTGAAGACGAAAGCGTGATACTTCGGGTAAACTGGCGCTTTGCGACTTTACCATTTCGGCGACACAGCCGGCAAACTCGTTTACTATGGCTGCTGCAAGAGGGTGACTGGACTTGCTCTCCAGGGCAGCCGCTAAGCGCAGGGCAGCTCTATCATGCACACCAAAAGAACACTCGATGTCAACAACTTGGAACTTTCCTTCAGTCAGAGTTCCTGTTTTATCAAACGCGAGAACTTCTAACTGTGCAAGCGTCTCAAGGTGAACCCCTCCTTTAATCAGAGCTCCTTTCCGTGCAGCCGCAGTGATGCCGCAGACCACAGCTATCGGGGTGGACATAACCAAGGCGCAGGGGCAAGCTATGACCAGAAGAACGAGTGCTCGGTGGCCCCACTCTTTTATCTCCTGTGAATAGGTACCCACACCTGCAGCGCCGAGAATAGCGGGAATAACAACTACTAATGCTGCCGCAATGACTACAGCAGGTGTATAGTACTTAGCAAACCGGTTTATCGCAATTTCAGTCCTTGCTGAACCGGTTTGGGCCTCTTGAACAAGTTGTGCAACCCTGCTGACTGTGGAAGAAGTCGAGTCAGATGTAGTCTCGACTTCCAGGTACCCATTTTGATTGACAGTTCCGCTGAAGACTTTTGAACTTACTGTTTTCTCAACAGGCACAGATTCTCCGGATATCGAACTCTCATCGACAGCAGCTCGACCACTCACCACCAAACCATCCAATGGAATCAACTCCCCCGGTCTGACGGCGATAGGTGTTCCTATGGTAACGGATTCTACTGGCACACATTCGCCAGACTTCGCTAATATGGCAACTTGAGGTGCTTTGAGCATGAGCCCAGAGATAGTCCGCTGAACTTTGTGCATGCATAACTCCTGCAGTGCTTCAGCTAGGGAGAACACGTACACTACGGCTGCACCGTCCAGCCACTCTCGGATGGCCATAGTTCCCGCAATGGCGATGAGCAAAAGAATGTTTATATCTACTGTACAGGTCTTGAAAGACACGAACGCTTTCCTTAACACTGGAAAAATACCAAACACGATTTCTGCAATTGCCACCCACTTGTACCAAGATGCCTTAGCAGAGAACGTCACAACGGCTACCGTCGTGAGGATGGTTTGGATCAAAAGATAGATTAAAAAAGACGACAGCGAAGGAGGTAGGCCTTCACTCTTGTCATCGGGATGGGACCCAGTTTCCATGATACTCGCTCCCAGGTGTACGCGGTTGAGTGTGTTGAC
This sequence comes from Pachyseris speciosa, assembly GCA_016490735.1. Taxonomy (NCBI): domain Eukaryota; kingdom Metazoa; phylum Cnidaria; class Anthozoa; order Scleractinia; family Pachyseridae; genus Pachyseris; species Pachyseris speciosa. Next base: position 192,524 of record JAEMWC010000742.1, read on the forward strand.
AAGCTCGGTGGGTGACGTCACTTCCGGATCGTGCCGAACGTAGACCACGCGACCGATTACGTTCACTGCTATGGATGCTACGCCCTTCAACGGTTCGAGAGATTCTTGAACGAGTTTGGATTCCATTGCACAACAAATGTTCTGCACTCGCAGTTTGGTTGTGTTCTGGCGAACCAAAGATTTCTTCTCCGAGTTGTCGCTACTTTTTGCGAGGGGTGACGGAGGTGGGGTGGGAAGGGTTGGGTGGAAGCCACTGCAGTCGGTCATAGATATTCTGCTCATTGACCTACATGGACTATCGTCAGCTTGTAGCTTTTCTTTACAACAAAGATCTTCTTGTGACTCGCAAGCTTTGTCTCCACCACCGCAAGAGTTTCTTTCGCAGCAATTGTTTGACGTGACGATCACAGGAGGATTTCGTGACCCACACGTGCCACCATTACTGGGTTTAATTTTACAGCACTTATCTTCCACACCTGGTGATGAAGGCGTGACAATCGAAGGAACAGTGCGTGAATCAGACGTTCCGCGATCACAGGGTTTACTACCACAACAGTTCCCTTCCCGTGGAGAACGTGTGGGTATTCCAGTAAGGTTGCGTGACTCGCACGTGACATCAGGAGCTTTGATCTGGCTGCAGGAACTCTGACACGAGCTGGCGGCTTCGAAGCCAACAGAAACCGAGCTTGCACTTGTTGAACTGGGCGGCCTACCACTGTGATCATCTGTGCAGCTGCATGAGGTGTAACGAGGCGTGCAACAGTCGTCCAGTCTCCCCTCCTCACAGCACTTAGGAGTGGTTCCTCTTAAAATATCACCTAAATCATTCCCAGAACAACAGCCTCGACTTGATAACGAGTTCACAGGTTTAGCATCCTGATTTGTTACGTTAGAGCAGCACTTATTCTTGCAAGGTGAATCTCGGCGAGAATCATTCGACTCTTTACATGACTGCCGTGTACTTGAAGCACAGCATGATGACCTGATCAGCTTTTCTCCATCACACAAATCTTTACCATCACCGGAACAACGTTTTCCAGGGAACGCTCCTGATGGATTTCCGACAGAAGGGCAATTAACTGGTAAAAGGGGCATCGCTTCCATGTGGGGAAAGCCTACCCCATTCGAATCTTCGTCTCCATGGTAACACTCAATGCACTCACAGGAGTCTTCAGGTTGTTCGTCTGAACAGCAGTCACAGTGGTATTCCTGACACATGACTGGTGCAACCTGCAAAAACAAGCTTGAAATGTTAATTAAAATTCTGTACTAATAGACCATATTCGTATTCTCGGGTATTGAACTGGATCTGGCACGAAATGGGGGCTCTTGCGGGGAAACACATTTACATATGAAAAGATTCCCCCGTTTAAGCCTCGTGTGCACGCCAGTTTATTCCAGCTCATTACAGAGAATACGAACACGGTCTATTCTGTACAATTACCAAAATAGTCAAATGAAGAACGATCCTCGCAGTTTTGTTCATAACTACGGTGAAATCTTCATAAAACTCTGTGGGCGGGAGGAAGGAGAGGACCTCGTTTTTCTGTACCAAAGCAATTACTGGTTTATCTTCCCCTGTTCTCTTATCGATAGCCAAGCTGACAGCAAAGCTTTTCATAGAGGCAGGCACTGATTAGTGTTTACATAGCGTAAAATACATATTTACTTCTGTCACAGGTTTTTCATTTGAACATCGCGTGACTTCCTCAAATGCCAAGTTCAACAACCGCCACACCAAAACTGCTACTAAAATACGTCAGCTCATTGCAATATCTGTACTTTTAAAGTAATAGTCCGCATAACAACTAAGCAGCCCCACGGCAAAATCGATTAAAAGGCGCGAACTATTAAATTTTAATTTCAATTAAATCGACGCTTCTCATTGGCTAATGTCAAAAATCCTCGAAAAAAAAAAAGGAAAATGTGATAAAAAGGCCTTTTTTGGAGCTACAATGGTCTTTCCCATACCCCTAAGTTATGTCTCTCGGTCAAATTTGGCTTTTGTTCTATGCGCCAATCAAAAGATAGAGACAAAAACGTCTTCAACCACGCGCGACGCCATTATTTGCTCTCGCGATCAAGAGACGTTGTCCTGGCGATCTGAAGCAAAATTCTACAGTTTATATTTATCAAATCTATATATCAGAGGTTTTGAGAATTTTATGTTATATTTGCATCAATTGAATAGTATTTTATCGTCAGTAAAACGTCTTGAATGCCCTTTAAGAAGCTATGTTGTTGTCCCCAGATTGGGGTCATGGAGATCCTGCAGAGATGCGAGCGGCGGTCAAACAATTGTTTAACGCAACTTACGCCGAAGAAAAATTTTGCGGTTAAGGAAAGTGGAGTCCCTCTGGACACAAAGAACGGAAAAGAAAAATTTGTATTTTCTGCTGGGAAAGAATGCGGCTTCAGCGTAAGAGGTTGGCAACTTGAGACATATCATGAACGCAGTGAAATGTTTCAGTAGGTTTGAAATGCATTTTTACATCCAGTATAGACTCATTTACGAATCGTTCGCCTTCGAAAACGTTTGTGTCAAGGAACGTAGTTTCAGTGTATGATAATTTCAGCCGTAAACGTGATAGTTTGGTTGTGATTATAAGCTTGTTCAATGAATTGCGTGACTTGTGTATATTATTCCCGAGAATATTTGTATATTTTACAAACAAGTGGTTTTTGTGCGCTTCGCTTGAGAATTTCTGTTCTACTGCCGCAATAAAGATACTGGGAAAAGCGACTACCATCTGGGTACCACTTAGTTGTCACTGTCTTCTTCCTGATAAAGCCATGCTAGGCATAACGAGCGCAAAAAAATCCCGCAAAAGATCACGTCCGCGAGCTTGCGACTAGTCTGTGTTCAAACACAATCCGCTTGGCAGCCCATCAACGACCAAACTTGAAATCGACACGGCTGAGTTTGATGCGGTGGATTTTGCTTCAGATTTCGGGCTTTTAGAAGACTTCTTTTGAAATGAAAAACGCTTAGAAAAAAACTCGCACGGACGAAGTAGTTATTCTTTATTTGTTTTTCACAATATTTGCATGTCTGGCGCGTACGCGTGTATTTTCCATCACTGGTTGACAGATCCTTTGAACCGAAGCAAAAACAGCTTGCGTAGCAAGCGCAAACGGGGTGGGTTGAGGGTTAGGGAGGCGGGAAAAAGAAGAGCGGGGGCTGGGGAGGGCGTGCTCCTCCCCAGCCCCCGCTCTTCTTTTTCCCGCCTTCCTACCCCTCAACCTACCCCGTTTGCGCTTGCTACGCAGGCTAAAGCTAAAAGGTTGCTAATTGATGTATTACTGTGCCGATGTTGCTGTCATCTGATATAAATTCAAATCTTAGTCTTTTAGCACATAGAAATTTTATAATTTTCAAATATGTTATATTTATAAACGCAATGAATGCATTACCGAAATAATAAGTTTTTTGAATGGATCATAAACTCTCTTATGTCAGTTTGAAAATTCAAAATTCCCGCTTGAAAAATAACTGCCGCTATTCCCGCGGCCTATTGTTCTTTTGCCTAGTTTTTACACGAACCAAAAAAGCATGAGCAAGAAGCTGGAGACAGCTTGAACAAGGGCCGTATTTACGGTTCGTATGTTTTCCTCGTGTTTCACACTCGTTCGTTCACGTGTATTTGTTGTAGGCTTACACAAACTACTACACTAAATAAGCCCCTATAGAGCGTTTTCAGTAAATCATCAACCATTCAATAGATAAAGTCAAGAAATTGTGATGTTATAGAAGAGAATTAAATAAACAACATGCTAAAGTCTCAGGGCCGTGCGATATCCCGTACTTGAGTTATTGGGTAAAATGTACCACTCAAAATTATTGTGCTTTGTATGAAAACGCCATCTTGGCGTCCCTGTGAGGAACATCAAGATGGCGGCCGGAAACGAGTTAAAACATATGTTTCTTACTTTGGCTATCCTAAAGGCTTTGTTCTCTCTGTTGAGCTTTCAATATACACAGACGCTCCTCTTACCATGTTGGCTTTTCAAACCTCAAAAACACACGGTGAATCGATGTTTTCATGTAAGTGACATGCTTGTGAGCAGACATCTTTATGTCACGCACTGTGAAAAACTCTACAATCCAAACTGCTCTATTTTCAAAGCAAAGCAAGCTACCGAGCTGAAAACATGCAAGCAGATACATTTCTGAAATGTATTTTTTGTGATGAAGATAAAAATGTAAAAGTCTGTTTACTTTTGAATTCACCGCGCATGAGCAGGACAATCGTGACCGGACGACAGAAAACTTTCGGCCCGAGCACAGGCTTCCCAAGCTCAAAATTCGACTCTGCATCAGCTTGTTTATATAGAGAATTGTATGGGAAAGTCGCCGGTTTGTAAAAAAAGTGTGTAAATAACTATCTAATCAGAACTAAAGTTTTCCTACCTCAAATGTGTCGCGTACTTGTCTCTTGTGCCGATTTTGAAGCCATTCTGACGCCGTTTAGTGAAGTTTTTCGAAATCGTTGTCTCTCCTTCTAAAAGAAGTAGAAGGCAGACCACTCTATCGATCGCATCAATCGCTGGCCAGACGTCACTCCACAAATCGCTCTCTCCTCGAAAGGAAAAGTCCCGAATCGCGATAAAACCAACAGCTCCATAAAGCCCAATAAATTTCACTCCATCTACGTGTGTTTCGGCGGTCAAAAGACTCGTGAAGAACGAAAATTTTGGCTTGAAGTTCGCCTCTTCGGCTTTCCTGAGATGCTTGTGACCGACCTCGCGACAACGGCCGTTAACACAAGGTCAAGTAGCTGGTTTCTGATTGGTCCATTTGAATTAAGTCACGCGCTGACAACACGACCCTCCACCGGAGGGAAAGGTACATTTTGTCGCGAATCAAGTGTCACACTAGGGCTGCAGCTGGTTTGTAACCGTGACAGAGTTCACAACTATCAAGCAAATTTAGAACGATAAGATTAGATTTTCAGCATAAGATAGTTATCGTTCTAAATTTGCTTGATAGTTGTGAACTCTGTCACGGTTACAAACCAGCTGCAGCCCTAGCGTGACACTTGATTCGCGACAAAATGTACCTTTCCCTCCGGTGGAGGGTCGTGTTGTCAGCGCGTGACTTAATTCAAATGGACCAATCAGAAACCAGCTACTTGACCTTGCGTTAACGGCCGTTGTCGCGAGGTCGGTCACAAGCATCTCAGGAAAGCCGAAGAGGCGAACTTCAAGCCAAATTTTTCGTTCTTCACGAGTCTTTTGACCGCCGAAACACACGTAGATGGAGTGAAATTTATTGGGCTTTATGGAACTGTTGGTTTTATCGCGATTTGGGACTTTTCCTTTCGAGGAGAGAGCGATTTGTGGAGTGACGTCTGGCCAGCGATTGATGCGATCGATAGAGTGGTCTGCCTTCTACTTCTTTTAGAAGGAGAGACAACGATTTCGAAAAACTTCACTAAACGGCGTCAGAATGGCTTCAAAATCGGCACAAGAGACAAGTACGCGACACATTTGAGGTAGGAAAACTTTTTTTCTGATTAGATAGTTATTTACACACTTTTTTTTACAAACCGGCGACTTTTCCATACAATTCTCTATATAAACAAGCTGATGCAGAGTCGAATTTTGAGCTTGGGAAGCCTGTGGCCCGAGTAGAAAAGGCTTTTTTAATTCTTGTCAGACCATTAAAGAGGACATAAGTGGACCAAGTTCCAATCATTCAGCTGTTAGTTACCGGCCGGGTACAGGTTAGTGGCAAAATTCTATGCTGGCGAACGTTCAATTCAAAACACACGTTCTACTAATAACAACAAGAGGCTACAATTAGCCTAAACCCGGGCTTGTAAAAAACAGTATTGTATCCCTAACTTAGTGCTAAACAAAAGAATAGAGGGAAGTCTGTCTTTCTTACATCGGACGCATTGTGTTTAGCTTGTGTTGGAGTCTATTTCTTTAGACCCCTATCAACATTTATTCCTCTAAAATACAGCTCAACCATTGAGAACAGTAATTATAACACTTGTAAAAAATATTTCTAAAAGAACAAGAAAAAGAGAAACAGAAAAATAAAGCCCGTGATATATACCACTAAAAAAGCTAAAAGACGTCAAACCCGGGTTAGCTGTGTCACAGGCAAGAACAGTGACCTTTAGGCCACAGAGGTTTATCCTTTTGTAAGGTGATAAAAATAGTGTATTGATTCCAAAAAAAACAACTAAGCACACTTGTTTTCGCTTCGATGGATAATTGTTTGAGAAAGGAAACGCTTATCGAACGATGTAGGATTTTTTCGCATAAACGTTAATGGAGTACGTCTCGGTGAAATGTGAGTAGAAAATTAATTAGCAGAGTGAAACTGTTTACAAACACTTCTCCTTTGTCGTCTCATGTTATTATAATCGGCTCCAAAGCACAAGACCTAGAAAACTCAGACCCACCCCCCCAAACTGTAAAAACTCAAACCCCTCATAAACGGCGATAATTACCCGGGCTGCGCGCGTCTCGCGCGGCGCCCGGGTCTAGGACTACCGACGGTTCTCGAATTCTTTTTCGTCGTCGAGTATCATCCACAAATGGCACTTCCGGCGTTTCTGCGCAAGCGCTAACTATTTTTAACAACAGTGATGCGTGTTGTCACGTATGGGAAAATGTCGATTCATCTTGTGGCTTTTGAAGTCTGAACAAACAATATGTTAAGAGAAGTGTCTATGCGAATGTTTGGAAGTTCAACGGCGAGAAGAAAGTTTTTAACATGAGTAAATTTAACGGCAGATGGACTGCCGTGTTTCCCCGTGTCTGCTTCAGTAGACAGCGAGTAGTCTCTAATTTTGGCGACGGATTGTGGAAGCACGTGCGCGCGCGAAGTTGCGAGGAGACGCGACGCGAGGGGAGCGCCAAAAATTAGAGACTACAGACAAAGGGAGTTTGACCTTTCACGGCCGAGTGATTCGTAAGTATAAATCTCATATCAACAGCAAGAATGATACTTGTTGTCACGTATCGGAAAACGTCGATTCACCTTGTGTCTTTGAAGTCTGAACAACTAATATGTTAAGAGAAGTGTCTATACGAATGTTTGCAAGTTCAACAGCGAGAAGAAAGCTTTTAACATGACCAAAATTTAACTCCAGATGGACTGCCGTGTTCCCCGTATCCGCTCCATTGAGATGTACATTTTGTTGAATAACTCAAGTACGGGATATCATACACCCCTGAGACTTTGACAGGTAGTTAATTTACTATTTTAATTTCTGGACTTTAATTTTTGAATGATAAGCGATTAGTTTTTACAAATGTACTAGCGTCCCTTGAAACTGTCCAGAAACGTTCCTTTCTTGTGTTTCAAATGACCCTGGATTGACGTATTTGTAAACAGTTTCACTCTGCTAATTAATTTTCTACTCACATTTCACCGAGACTCCATTCACATTTATGCGAAAAAATCCTACATCGTTCGATAAGCGTTTCCTTTCTCAAACAATTATCCATCGAAGCGAAAACAAGTGTGCTTAGTTTTTTTTTTTTTGGAATCAATACACTATTTTTATCGCCTTGCATAATGATAAACCTCTGTGGCCTAAAGGTCATTGTTCCTGCCTGTGACGCAGCTAGCCCGGGTTTGATGTCTGTTAGTGGTATATATCACGGGCTTTATTTTTTCTGTTTCTCTTTTTCTTGTTCTTTTAGAAATATTTTTTACAAGTATTATAATTATTGTTCTCAATGGTTGAGCTGTATTTTAGAGGAATATATGTCGATAGGGGTCTAAAGAAATAGACTCCAACACAAGCTAAACACAATGCGTCCGATGTAAGAAAGACAGACTTCCCTCTATTCTTTTGTTTAGCACTAAGTTAGGGATACAATACTGTTTTTTGCAAGCCCGGGTTTAGGCTAATTGTAGCCTCTTGTTCATTTTGCCCACGTTTATTTCACTTTGAAAATTTGTATAGTTGTGAGGGGGTCTGAGTTTTCCAGTTTGGGGAGGGGGGGGGGGGGGGGGGGGGTCTGAGTATTCTAGGTCTCGTGCTCCGGAGCCGATTATAATAACGTGAAGTGTTTGTTATCTGCGATAAATAGACGGTGTAACATTTCAGCGCACTGAACGGCGATAATTTATTTTATCCACGTTTATTTGACTTTGAAAATTTGTATAGTTTTGAGGGGGTCTGAGTTTTCCAGACTTGGGGGGGGGGGGGGTGGTGGGGGGGGGGGCTGAGTTTTCTAGGTCTGAGGTCTGAGTTTTCTAGGTCTGAGTTCTCCAGACACCCGATACGGGGAACACGGCGGCAATCCATCTGGAGTTAAATTTTGGTCATGTTAAAAGCTTTCTTCTCGCTGTTGAACTTGCAAACATTCGTATAGACACTTCTCTTAACATATTAGTTGTTCAGACTTCAAAGACACAAGGTGAATCGACGTTTTCCAATACGTGACAACAGGCATCATTCTTGCTGTTGATATGAGATTTACACTTCCGAATCACTCGGTCGGGAAAGGTCAAACTCCCTTTGTCTGTAGTCTCTAATTTTTGGCGCTCCCCTCGCGTCGCGTCTCCTCGCAACTTCGCGCGCGCACGTGGCCCCAAAATCCGTCGCCAAAATTAGAGACTACTCGCAATCTCCTGAAGCAGTCCATCTGCCATTAAGTTTACTCATGTTAAAAGCTTTCTTCTCGCCGTTGAACTTGCAAACATTCGCATAGACACTTCTCTTAACATATTGTTTGTTCAGACTTCAAAAGCCACAAGATGAATCGACATTTTCCCGTACGTGACAACACGCATCACTGTTGTTGAAAATAGTTAGCGCTTGCGCAGAAACGCCGGAAGTGCCATTTGTGGATGATACTCGACGACGAAAAAGAATAATCGTCGGTAGTTTAAGACCCGGGCGCCGCGCGAGACGCGCGCAGCCCGGGTAATAATATACCAACTTGCTCAGTTCCAAAACAAGCGATACAACAAGAATGTAAACAATACCGAAGCACAGCCGGAGGTCTGTTTCGTTTAAGCGGTAAGCTTTCTTTGTCTTGAAGATTTAGCAGCCTGTTTAGTTAAGCTGGTGAGCCCGTATTAATTCCATATTTTCCATAACATTGATGTTTGAATTCACTGATATAAAGATCATTAGTCGAAAGGTATAATAATAATAATCATCATCACTTTATTAAAGTCTCAAATCTTTCTAGCTGAGCACAGATGCTCTGCTAATTGAGGAGACTAAATCAAATCAATGCTGAATCAAATGTAATCAAATCAAATGTTGGTTTTTGGCGAGAGGGAAAAACCGGAGTACTCGGAGAAAAACCTCTCGGAGCAGAGTAGAGAACCAACAAACTGCTGTTAAATTTGTCGCGATTGTTTTGTAATTCAGTAAGGAACGACTGTTCAATACTGAAACGTATGTCGTTGCCAAGAATGTTAAACTGAACCGACGCATTAAGAAAATACTGCTGTTCTTCCTTCGCTAGAAGCTCAAAAATAACCTTTCAAACTTTCCATGATAGACAGACCAAAACCTACTGACATCTTAAGACATAAAAATGCATCTACCATAGAGCGTTATTCTCAAAACAATGAAGACTAAGAAAAATTTGCGATTTCACGCAAAGTTCTACATTTCCCGATCACCCCGACTGTGTGTCGCAGACCGCCGCAGACGCCGGGGACAAATGTTTCAGTACGGCGTCTGCAACGTGACGCAGACCGACCGCCGACCATGGCGCCCATCCGGTCGTCGTGTACGAGACCGATCGCAGACCGTTACGATCATAAGGAAACCAGGCTTTACAGGGAACAAACGAACAAAACATTCAAACGGCTTTAAACCGTTTGTTGATAGCAAGCACTAGCGACGTTAAATTTGTGATAAATTGAACATTTAACTTCGACCCTTGGTTGATCAAGATAATCTTTCCAGCTGCGCTCAACACAAATTAACAAATCTAAAAGGGAATCTTGCTTCAAACATAAGCCTTAAGTTTGCAAAACTAATAACTTACTCTGGCTGTTGCAGTGAACTGTAACGGATGTCGCGGAAGGTGATGCAGCTTTAGTGTGTCGCTGTCATAAAAAATTGAAAATAATCCAAGGAGTGGCTCTCTACGAAGCAAAAACTACAGTTAAATAACTTCTACAGGTGACCAAAGCGACGTCACTGAATTTATAATTTGAAAGGAGCTTATGGCAACTTTTCTACATATTCCTTCTCGTTGTTCATTGTATCTTGTATCTCCTGGTTACGCAATATGCTTGTTAAATATTCTTCTGTAAAAAAAGCATGACAGAACAATGTGCATGTTAAAGGTTGATTCACAACTGTGTTTAGCATAATGAGTATGCCAAACACAAAATAAATATTCTTCTTCCTGTGCCAATCTATTACAGCAAAAAAAAAAAAACGGGAAAACTGGAACTATTAGTTCAGTATACTTTTGTATTACTCCCGAAGCATCGACTAGTCGAGATTTACCCTTTCTACAAAAACATTTTAGAGGAAGGAAAAATTTACCTTGAAAGTCCAGGTTACGTACGTGTGCACAAAACGCTGAGAGGCCTTGCTCAGAACACAGCTACTAAAAAATTGAAAGGAAATTATCTATATGTATGGAGCCCCCACCGAAAGGAATGTAAACACAAAGGGAACACTTGTAAACAAGGAGAACGAAGGCACATAAACAAAAGAGATTCGTGACACTCTGAAAAAGCTTATCATTTGTCAGTGACATGGAATAAAAGGTGTTTGGAGAAAAATGTTAACAATAATTACAAGTTCCTCGTAAATGTTTAGTTCCACCTTACATAAACAGCGAATTTGTTGACGATATTTCAACTTAAATAACCCACCCGTTGCCACTTATATATGAAAACTGGCAAGTCGTCACATTGGCCTTCTTCCAAACAGTGCATTTTTAATTTGTTGGAATGGCCACCTTTTGTATACGGCCTTTTTTTTTTTACATTATTTTGTTATTGCTAGCATATACTCCTAACTATGCTGCTAGTGACTACCGTGAATTTATTTGTTTCCACAACGCAAGAGTTGAAATTTGTTGCGAAATAAGCCACTTTGAAATTATGCTGGAATCAATATTTTGAAGGCATCAAGCAGCATAATGAATCGACATTTACACAGGACGCAAGAGTTGAAATTTGTTGCGAAATAAGCCACTTTGAAATTATGCTGGAATCAATATTTTGAAGGCATCAAGCAGCATAATGAATCGGCATTTACACAGGACGCATATATCTTGCAGCAGTTTCCTGATGATGCGAATGGGGGAACATCTTCGTGATCTCCCTGAAGCATCAATTTCTTAGTGAAATCTGTTTAAATGAATGTGTGACAAATAAAATACGGAACAATGAATTTGATCCTCTGCCAAAAACTGTCAAGAGTGGATGCTCAATCTATAACATTTCAAATGCTCTGCACGGCATGTGATCTTTCCAATGATTCTGTTAGAATCACCATCATTTCAAGGGGGTCTCTCTCAGTTCATCAGCCAGTAATACATGTTTCTTTGGTCCCAAAGAATGTAATTATTGGTACTTTTGGTTTGAAACATGTTAAATGTAAAATATGAAAACTAACCCCCCCCCCCCCCCCTCAATCCAAATCCTGAATGCCAAAACCTAAGCAATTGTGAAACTCAAACTTCATAATGGCGCCCCCCAACACCCCCTAAAAGTTTTTCTGAATGAATCCAAGCCTAAGATTTATATTTTAAATTCCACATAATTCTTTACCCAGAGGGAGGTTTTTAATTGCAATTCATATTAACAAATAAATTAATTATTTTGCTTTCAATTTTGTAACTGATGGATTTGAACTGTTGGCTTGCAAACAGGAGGGAAAAGTCAGCTCTGAAATAAAAGGTAATCAAGAGTGAATAATTTGGTGTGGAATACCATTTATGTACAATGCCAAGCTCTAGGATGTAAAACCTGATCAATAATTCCTCCCCTCCCTGTCCTGTTTGATTATAGAAATTCACATATTTTGGTAAAATGGACAAGCACAAATACTCTTTTCCTATCCAAATCGTACGGCATTGAAACAGTCTACCAGGTTCTGTTGTTGAGGCTGGGAGCCTGAGTCATTTTAAGAGTGCACTGAAGCATTAAACATCCATTAAATTAACTATCTTCATGTCAAGCCAACAGAGTACTATGTTTTATAAAGTACAGCTGAGTTTCAGATTTCAATCTCTCAGGGTTGTTCAACAATGTTTTAACCTTTCATGGATTTTGTGGTCTGAAACTGACATACATTTAAGATGAAATTAGTGCTTAAATTTTGCAATGCTGGCTTCTAATTATGTATGGTTTTCTCTCTGATTTGATGAATTACAGTGCAACTCCATACCACGGACACCAAAGGAAAATGCCAAAATGTCTGCACTATCCGTTAAGTGAAAATATAGGACCTTTTTAGTTCTAGGGACAAAGAGAACTGTCTGTTGTAAGTGGGTGTTCGTAGAGCTGGGTTCCACTGTTTTAGTGATGGTGTTTGAACGAAACACAACAGTTTATAAACATAATAACATTTTTTTAAAATGATAAAAAAAGGAGAAAACAAAGAATGCAATTCTATTCTTCTAAATTATTAAGACCAACCTCAGGTCTGAGAAAAGCTATGGATATTTAAGGCCTTGGGTATGTTTAGTAAGACCTGTGAAGAGGATCCAGGCTCACAAAGTATAAATTCGCAAGCGGCCTTTAGCAATATCTTATTGGTAGTTTTCTGCATAAGCTACAACCAGTTTAAAAATTGTTGAGACATTCGCAATAAAAAACCATAGAGCCATAATAGGACAGAGAGGGAGACTCCCAGTAATACCCTTGGGATATCTTAAGTTCAAAAATCTTTGTTTAAAAACTAATGCAGACGCATCAGGAAACAAATTCCTGGTGATAGACTTGTCCCAGGGTACCAGTGTATTGCTAGAAAAAGCGACTTTAAAAATCATTAAGATCCTTGTGGGATCAGCCGCACATCTGGAATCTTTCAATTTCCACAACTATTATGGCCCTTGTGAGAACACATTAAGTGTCATTTGATGCCTCAACTATACGTACATGCAAATGGACAAGAAAATAGTCACGTTATCTACGGGGGAGAACAATTTCTTTTTTTGTTCATCCTGAACATAAGAAAATAGTCACTTCACGAAAATCTGACTATTACTCTTGAAAAGGCATTTTGCAAAAGCAAAATGGTCATTTCAGTGTTATCCCACTATCCATCAGAACCCTCATGTGTGACTGGAGACTTTGCTATTTTTGATCCCTCAACCATGAATACTTTCCCAAATCCCAAAACGAGTGTACATCCTGCTTCCCGCTGTTGTTTTTGTCCATATGCTTCCCTTTTCAATAGACTGTTCACAGTCCTCTATTTTTCTGTGAGATCATTCCGTTAATGGCGGACATCTTGATTTTCAAATGTACCGAGTCAACCTGGAGAAGAGTGTCAAATCGACTAGGGGGCTAGAGATGTATAATCCCCGATGCCCATTGACTCAGTACATTTGAGAATCAAGATGGGTGCCATTAACAGTAAGACACACTCTATCTTGACAATCAAACAGAAAAATAGAGGACTGAACAGTCTACTTTTCATAGTATTCTCATTACATGGATTGGCAAAGGAGAACATGGACATACCACTTTCTTAAATGGTATTTTGATCCCTAGTAGACCTAGTATTCCAAGAAAGCACATTGCGCTTTGCATATGAAATCACGCCCTAAAATCCACTGTATCTGCTCAATTAAAGAGAGAGCTCAGCTTCTGAGCACTCCACTGCTCTGAAGATATGGAGTAGCAAACACTTGATGGGCAGATAAAGCTTTGTTGGTGTTGTATGAGGGGTGATTACCACCAAAATTAAGTTGAGGATTTTGTTAGTCTCTTTCCCAATTCGATTTTTAATGTTTTCATTGGTGTTTTGATGTTACAAACTGTATTCTCAATTATGTTTGCCAAAACATCGCTATTGTTTTTGTTGCCCTTGCATTCAAATCATCTTTGCGAATTATGTTTACTGCATCAACGATTGTGACCTGATTGTGTAGTTCCTTTCACATTGTGTTGTGCAAACTCTATTCTGTTATTCGTGTTTCGAATTAGGCTCTTTCAAATCCGGGACTTCAGGGAGCTTGGCTGCTATGGTCTGGTGGGAGTGATAAATTATGCAAAGCTGCATGATGGTTGGAAGTCATAAGAAATCATTTTCGAACTCTTCGAACATGGATAAATGAGATTTTGTAGCAACTTAACTCACCAAACCTGGATTCTGGTAGCCAGGAATCATTTTTTATCATGTTGAAACTCTGTATAATGTATAACACTGCTGTGGGGTTTGATGGAATTCTTGGAATTGACGGCAATATTGTTAACCATCTCAGAGAATTGTGTGACTAAGGTCGCCACACACAAGGATTATTCACAGGGAATGATCGCAGAGAATATTCCCTGTAGAGTTCAGACGATGAAACCAGGGAAAATTCCTTTGAAGTGTTTATATGGGGGGAATGGAATAGTACAATTTTGAGCTTTTTGACTGAAATTCACAAAAACATTGAGATGAGAAATGACCCGGGGAGTAATGCCATGAGCCAGTTCACCTGAAGGGAACTGGTGCCCGTGACCATTCCCTGCGAATATTCCCCTCGTGCTCATCTCCCAAAATCTTTCTGGCAGAACGGCTTTTCACTGGTCAGACCAAAATATATTTTGCCTTTAGAATAACTGGAATCTCTGCTCAAAAGGTGGTTTAGAGCCTGTATATATGCTCTTGGGTAACCAGAGACAACCCTCCAGAGTTAAGCCCTGGGTGTGCTATTTTTTCTGCTTATTTCTTTGAAAAGTTCTACCAACCATTGACATGTAGTGGGCAAGACAGCTTGGGGATGCGTGTTATCTCGCCTCAGCAGATAGGGTAACCCTTAATCTCGTACCCAGATCCTACTTGTGATTGGAATGTAGGGGATCTGGTAAAGTTCGATAAGCCCATTTTTCATTGGCTACCTGAATAAAATTGTATCTGTTTTGATTGGTTGGTAACTTTTTCAGTCTGCTCTGGGCCTCTCTGGGCCCTGTTAACACAGAAATGTATAATGGTGTCGGGGCTTCGGAGCTGGCATTGGAAGTTTTGAGCAGATGGCGAATGTGTGGTGTGAAGCCAGTTGAAAATTTCACAAGTTTGCAAGATTTCCGTGAAAGAGGATGACAGATTGCCACGATTTTATCGCAGGAGTTGTCACGACAAGTTATTCCACAAAAACATCAAAGCATTTTCAGCTATTTGCATCAACACTCAAAAGTCACTAGAAACCCAGGAGAAAAAAGCAAACCTGGCTCTGGATTTACACCCATTAGTACTGAAAAGACTACTAAACAGGTGTGCGTAAAAACAAGGATGTACTCGACAGCCAGAAAAAAGTTGAGCTTGATGTACCTCAATCTGATTGCAGCGATCCTGGTCAAAAAACCCTGTGCTAGAAATATTACATTACAGGAGGATGATGGTTAGTTGTTCATCTCATTTGTGACATTTGTTGGTTTTCTTTGCGTAACCACATGCCATTGTATATGTATTGTATTAACTAATGGTACTTTCATATTGTACAGACGGTTCTATTAATTTTTGCTGTATCTAGAGTGCACACTTAAAACATACACTAATGCATGGACAAAGAAAAGAATGAATGGAGAGGTATATTGTTCTGGTATTGCATGGATAGTCAAAGTAGACTGTTCCAATAAAAAGTGCAAAATTCTTCAGATGCAAAATTTACAAGTTTGTTCATGAACTCATGTTAACATAACCTTTCCCCATTCTTGTTTGGCAGTGTCTCTAGAAAAAGAAAGTTAATGGTTGGCACTTGCCCCTTTGTACAGGAGTTCACGAATTATTTTCAGCATCCAATTTTTTTAAACAGGAAGCTTCTCTCTTAATCCATCAAGGGTATAAATCCCATTGTCAAACCTGAGCATATTCTCAGATACAAATAAGTACTGCTTTCAATTTCCAGACGAGAGTAAGTTCTTGTTGGTCATCTGTAAATCTTTAAGATTTTACACAGCTCAACACATTCAGCGCACTGACAGTGATTGTGGCAAACATCACAGCAGCTGTGTTTATTGCCTTTACCTGGAACTCCAAAGCCGACTTGATGGGTTGCATTCCTTCCATATTTGTTATTATAGTACAGGGTTTTGATAATGCTGGTCTCCCATCTCTACGAGTCCCTCCACTTTTATGAAAAAAGTTTCCATGGTTTGTGGCACACCAAAATGGATTATACTTTCTTCACAAAGGGGGATCTCCTTCCATTCTGAAATCCACTGTCACAAAAATTACCCTTTAATTACATGTTTCTGTCACAAACCTAGTAAGGATTTTTCCCTTCACCTCTCATAGTCTCTTAAGAATGAAACTCAGCAAATAGTAGGGGATTTTTGGAGTCCCACTAAGCTAGAATTAAAGTTCACCCAACTTTTGACCCAGAAAGGTATAACCAACTCCTCACACTTCTAAAGATGAGTAAATTATAGTGACAGGCATTTTAAGTTTGGTGGTAATGAGTTCCTCTGCTAGAAGTGAGAGGATTTCCTGGAACTGGTATATGAAGGCCTTTCCAATGCCTCATAAAAATGTTACTCCTGATAGGATTTGCAATAACAAGCTTTGGATTTTTAATATTCAAACTTTTTGTGATAGCTGTTTGGTATTCCTTCATTGTTGTTACTGTCATGGCAACAATATTAGCTTCAGGGAATAGTACAGACAATGTTCCTAATTTACAGTAATCTTCTCTTAAGTCATGCCCACTACACAGACAAATAAAAAAGGACCAAGTTAGTTTTCAGAAACATTTCAAAGAAGTCAAGGGTGTAAATTTGATCATCCTTGTTGGTAATCTTAACATTGATAAGGTACTGTAATATGAAGAGTTTTCACTGAAAATAAGTTCATTATTTGTAATGAATGGAGGTTTAATCATACCAAACAGTTCTATTTTAAGATCATGGTCAGTTTTTCATTAATAGAAATTTTCTGTGAAAAAAGAGTATTAAGCTTTAGTGTAGTTAGAAACTAGGCTTTTTATGAATTAAACATTTCGTAAAAAGTTTATCTTGTTTTCAACCTGAGAGCTGATATACTAACAGCTCTGGAAAGAAGGAAGGATTACCTAAGAGAAATTAGTCATAACATAGCTCTTCTTTCTGTTTCAACAGAAAATCATATCAATTGTAGTGGTCAACAGTTAATTTTGTTTCACTAAAAGATTTGTCCTACATGTTTCTAAGGTTTGAGCTTTGAGGCAGAAAGTTTTGTGACAGAAATAACGTCCACTTGACAATGCTTGACATTTATTGTAAATAAGATACTTATATATGTACAACAAATACATGTAGAGTTAGGGATTATGCCGACATAGCTTTTAAAAAATCACATAATATTGATACTTTACCAATCAACAACACAATGTGCCTTGTCAACAACAACGGCCAAAAACATTTCCTTGATACAGAGTCTACAGGAACAATTCTCTGCACAGACTACTACTAACTGCACATCAAGACGTACTTCAAAGTTCATTTGAAACTTTCCTTCTGTTTCCTTCTCATGCCTTCTGCAAGTGGCAGCGGTCGAAAGAAAACCCTCTTCAAACTTCGTGCTCAGCCCCACTAAAATGCAAACTGGTACAATTTACTCCAATTTCGCTGAGGTTATTCAGCTGGTTATCAATGAGGGCATTAATTAAGTGGAGAAACCACAACTGCAGTAGATTTGCTCTTGGCAATGTTACAGATTGCAATTGGACTAGCCATTTGACACATCTATTAATCAGCAATTGAAGGCAGAAGTTGATATATTATGTAATGATTTACCGTATCCAGTTGGAACTAACTATGGTTGGAAGTATAACCGAGCAATCCCATTTTTAAACAATAATTTCCTGCAATGTTCCCTTTGTTTCGGCTTCAGTTTGAAGTGTTTCTGTCCTCTGACAAGACAGCGGCCATTAACAGCAAGGTGAACAAAGGACTATGGGAAGTCCTGTACATCAGTACCGAAATTCGAAATTTGCCAGATCTCCCTTTCACTTAGCCTCCTTTGCAGACGTCTTTGGGCTCGTCACGAGTTCCTTGCCCACGAACGTCTGCTGAACTGAACTGCCACTTCCATTCTCCGGCCATTAGCCTTTGTTTTGAAGAAACCAATAACGAGCTGCGTAAGAATGGAAATCGACACCCGATTCACGTGCATCGTCTGTGAAAATAATCCAGGGGTCGAAGTCCTACTTTCCATAAATTGGAAAACGAACTATGATTGGCTAACCGCTGCGAACAGAAGTGGTAGTTCAGTTCAGCAGACGTTTGTGGGCAAGGAACACGTGACGAGCCCAAAGACGTCTGCGAAGGAGGCTACCTTTCACATGGCCGTGGGAGATCTGGGTACAAGATTAGGTAACCCTGGCAAGGAGGACAACTTCTTCTCATGCACACACTTTGTCTTGCCTTCCCAGGTAGAGACATCCCAAAATTAAATACTGTATGTGTGGGGGTCCATGTATGTGGAAAACGATGTTACGGTTCAATGTTTGGGTTTCCAAATGCAAATTTATTTCAAGGAATTAAATTTTAAAAGTCAGTATCAGTATAGCAGGGCCAAAGAAACTCGGCGGCGGCGGGTAATCTGAGTTATGTGACAAGTTAACAAGGTAGCCCTTGCATATTAATGTCATTATTTTGTCATTATTTTGCAGAGTGGAGCCACTATTGCTTACACTTTGATACTCCTTGCTGCATTGAAGATCCTTGATATGGTTCATTTGCAACACCGAAACCCGAAACTTTTTTTGGATTGCTCAAGTGAAGTTTTTGCACAACACAAAGCAGGCTGACCGCTCTCTCACGAGGCATGTGAGAGGAACTATTGCTTTTATTTCCGCCATCTTGCAGCTTTGCAAGAGAGTGACAAAGAGTGGCATAATTTCTTTCTGCGTGAACAATACGCATAATTTTACTCGCACCGACCGTAGCAGCCAAGCTCCCTGAAGTCCCAGATTTGGAAGAACATAATTCAAAACACGAATACTGTAGAAGCTCTATTAAGCCACCCGTCTCTATTAACCCCCCCCCCCCCCCCTTCTAATAAGCTCCCCTTTTGACCCATTGACTCCTAGCCATTTTTACCTTTTCGGAGTGATTTTCCAGCTACAAACCATCCATAGCATTTCGTGACTCTTTGTTTGATCTACCATGGAAAAGTGGTGCTGTCCTAAGGCACTGGAGGCTCAAGGTTTCTGAAAACGTCATTCTGACATAGCTATTTTTAATCTGTGGAGCTACAACAACGGCCCAAGTTCGGTTTGCTTGCGATTTTTGCTAAGTTTACAGCCATTTATCGTCTTTAGTGGCTGCCTGATAAGCATCATTAAGCGTGACGGTAGCTAAGAGTGCACTTTCTCAAAGAATTGAGCGAGGTGATGTACTTTGTTGTTGAATTTAGCTTGTTACTCAATGAACTGGGAATTTGGCCAGTCAGACACTTAGTACCTTTGGGACTTGACAATTGATGAATTTCTCGACCTACTGCCTCATATTTTGGAATTTGTGAGCACTGAAGATGACTACAAGCATGAATTTTTGGCGGTAGGTCGAAGTAGCTGTAGACTTAGTTTATATGTGAAAGAATTGGGGAAAGGAACGGACGCTGTCAAAAATTCTTGTTATTTCCCAGCATGCGATGCAGTTGAGATGTTGAAAATGGTGGGAAGGCCCAAATGCACTGGAACAAAAGGCTGTATCTACGCTCGGGAGAAGAAAATGAACAAAAAAAGTCATTTCTAAGCTAGAACAAGGACTGAATTTTGTTATGATGGTTGAAGTTTGGTTTTTTTGAAAACATGAAGGCAAAAAGGGGCATTTCCGTGGTTTCTCTTTTATGTTAAAAACGGTCAGTTTCGTTCTTGTCCAAACTCAAAAGGTCATATTTGGTAAAAAAATCGCTACGTTTCTTGCGTTTATTGGATATTCAGATTTAAAGGACATTCCATTTCGTGCTCACAACTAACAGTTAAGGCAATATTCGTGCGATTGAGAAAGTTGCAATGTTTTGAAGCATGGCAGTCTTGTGCGGGCGGTTTCGGCCGGTGTAGGAGTCAATGGGTTAACGAAGCCTGAAATTAAAATAATCCCCCGGGGGTTTAAACGAGCTTTTAGGGGTGATGGAATTCGAAACACGAATAATAGAATCGAGTTCGCACAATATGAATGGAACTACACAATGTGAGAACACAGGACAGAATCGTTGACGCAGTAAACATAATTCGCAAAGATGAATCGAATGCAAGGGCAACAACAGCGATGTTTTGGCGAACATGAGCTTACGTAATTGAGGACACGAAAAACACAATTCGTAACATCAAATCACCGGTGAAAACATTAAAAATCGAATTGGGAGTGAGAATAACAAAATCCTAAACTTAACTTTGGCGGCAATAACCCCTCATAGTGTTGTGACTTTAGACCAAATGTGATAATTACCTTGGAATATTGCCTTCTAATGACCCATCCACAATCCATTCTCGTCCCGTCAGCTCAGCGTTGACTCAGCGTCCTGACGCAATCTCGTACCCAGCGTCCTCGGGCTGTTTGGTCAGCGGGTGGTCTCCTCAGGACTCTGGATCTTTAGCCCCAGCTACATTTGTTGGATGAACGATGTTAGAACGCGTGGCATGCATGTTTTTTTTTACGTTTGTTTTTGTTGGAAGAATGTTTTGATTTCGATCAAACATTTTCTCCAACATACAACAAATGTTGAAGCGTGTAGGCGCCCTTTCAACAACGTTGTATTGCAAAGACTAATCAGAGTTAAGGGCCCAGTCTCCAATCCGAGAGCCTAAGAAGCGACGTGTTTCCAACAATGTTGGGACATGTTCTTCTAAAGCCCGCCGCACACGTGAGGAAACAGCTGAGCCAAATGCCTCGCGAGGCATTTTGCTCAGCTGTTTCTTCACGTGTGCGGCGGGCTTAACAATGTTACAACGGGTAGCCGGGGCTTTAAGCCCGCCGCACATGTGAGGAAACAGCTGAGCAAAATGCCTCGCGAGGCAGTTAGCTCAGCCGTTTCCTCTCATGTACGGCGAGGTTTTCATGAGATTTTCCCCTCGCGAGGCGGTGAGATCAACATCAAACAGCTGAGCTAAGAGGCATTTTGCTCAGCTGTTTCCTCACGAAACATGCGCAGGAACTCTGTGGCCTGGCACGTGATAGGTTTTCGTGAATGCTATTGGCTCTCGGTGAAAACACTCTCAAGATGGCTGCCGTTTCTTATAACAGTGGAATGTATTCACAGATAACGTTTATGTCGTTGGAACCGTTAGCAAGTCAAATCCAACGAGTGGCCAAGGAAATTTAACACCCGGAAAATATGATGTAAGCGGCAAAATATACTGAAAACTGAGAGGGCTGCGAAAAAGGTGAGCTTTTTGCACATTTTTTGATAATGGAAGTTTGTTGCCACCTCGTACAAAAAGTTACTACAACGGGTAGAGAGAAGGTTTCCTTAGCTTTGTATAGATCCGTGAATTAGCTTGTACGAGGTGGCAGGGAAATTGTAATATTGTGTAACTTGTAGACTATTTTTATGAGTATTTACTGAGTAGCCCTCGTCTTTAACAGCGGCACCACTGAAAGATCACGATCAATGATTCGATCAATGATTCGACCAATCGATAGATCGATGAACATTTGGTACGGTCCATTAAAAAATAAATAAATAAATAATAATAATAATAATAATAATAATAATAATAATAATAATAATAATAATTTTTATTGATAAATAAGTACACAAAGCACAAGTTAAGGATAATAAGATGCCAAAGCCAGAGGCTTATATATATGGCGTAGGTTAGTTAGGAACATCATTGAATAAAAAATCCAGTCATTCTTAGGTGGTGAATCCCTGTTAAAGGTTATTCTGCTGTCGGGCAAACTTAGTCATATTAGTTTTGCGCTTTTGGTGCTTGTCAATAGTGATCACTTACTTAAACATTCCTCCAGTTTATTTGCATGTAGTACGACTAGATGTGGATTTGAGGTACTACTCTGAAAAATTATTGGCTAAAGTTAGTCCTGATTCTTGCAAGATCTGATCTGTGTTTTGGTTTAGAGTTTAGAATTTGTTTTACATAATTTTGTGAGAGTGAACAGAAGTGTTTATGGATCATAGAAAACATTTATAGATTTTAATAATAATAATAATAACAATTTATTAGTAGTACTTCCACAAGGTGGCTCTTCGCCTACTAATTACAAATCTCAAATCAAAGCAAATTAAATCAAATGTTGGTTTTTGGGGAGAGGGGAAAACCGGAGTACCCGGAGAAAAACCTCTCGGAGCAGAGTAGAGAACCAACAAACTCAGCCCACATATGACACCAAGTCCGGGAATCGAACCCGGGACACATTGGTGGAAGGCGAGTGCTCTCACCACTGCGCCAACCCTGATCTTTAAAAAGCTTTGTGACAATAAGATAGAGAAACCTTAATATTCCTACATACTGGTCAGTATCAAATGCAGATTGCAGACTGCAGATTGGGTATAAAACACAGACCAGGTATAGATTGCAGACTGCAGGCTGAATATAAAATGCTGACTGAAAAATAGTGATAAATGATAAATTTGTTAACTTATGCTAGTGTCATGCAATCTCCTCCCGTGAAATTGACACCAATCTTTTCGAAAAGAGAACCTTGAAATTATTGAGGTGATTGAAAGGGTGCATTCGAATTTTTGGGCTCACAGATTTAACACACCTCCATGTGGGACTTTAGCCATATCCTGTATGTATTTGTCATGGGTGTTTTGTTGTTCACACCTGTATGGGAATGTGACCTGAATTGTTAGCAAATATTGTTAGTGCTCAGTATAAAATTCATTCCCTTGAGAAATCTTGTTAAAGCTCCCTGAAGAAATTTGTTATGATCAGACCAAACTGGTCAGAGAAATAAAGACATATCCTGTATGTATTTGTCATGGGTGTTTTGTTGTTCACACCTGTATGGGAATGTGACCTGAATTGTTAGCAAATATTGTTAGTGCTCAGTATAAAATTCATTCCCTTGAGAAATCTTGTTAAAGCTCCCTGAAGAAATTTGTTATGATCAGACCAAACTGGTCAGAGAAATAAAGACAATACACAAGATTTGTTTCTTGAAGTTGCTGTGTACTTCCCACTTGTTCTGTTTTTAAATACATTACCAGTATATATTATAATAATTATAATATATACTGGTAACTATCATGGAAGTTATGGCTTATGAACCAATGCAAAGCATTCGAGCATGAGTCTTCTTAATGAAGAGGGGGCCCAGAAAATGTAAGCTAGCAAATCAAGCCAAAAAAAATGTTGAGAAATGGGTAAAAATAATGTTCATTTCGCAGGAGGTGATCTCAGAGAAGCAATATTTCATGACACTGGGGAAATTAAATCTTGAAAATATATTGTTGATGAAGAGACAGTTTTGGTCTCAGTGTGCATTTTATACCCACTCTGCAGCCTGCATTTTATACTGACTGATACTACATAATATTATTCTTTGTGTCAGACTTTACCTTTCTTTCATACTTATTTGTTCCTCTACCAGAAATATAGGGGCTGCGCAACTCTACCTTTTGAAAACTGTACCCTAGGATATTGAAACCTCAGCATAACATTTTACATTTTCTTAAGGACAGTGCCTCCCAATATGAAGATATTTTTTAACGGATTATCACCATACAAATAAAAGTAGATGTTTGTAGGGGCCACTGAAAATTGAAAAGCAAATTGGGGGTAACCATGCATTTTGCAGAGATAAATAAGTCCAAAGCTTGAACAAATAGAGACTTTGTATTTTTTTTTTTTTTTTTTCGAAAAAAAGAAAAGCAGAAACTTTTTCTCAACATTTCCTTAGAATTCCTGTTTACATACTTCAAGGCAACAATAAACCACAAGATTTGAAATACACAACAACTGGTGGTATAAAAACTACTTTTTATGTGGTATTTGTTACAAAATCATTGCATTGGAGGCATTTTTGGCCATGACTGCTCTCTTCTAGTTATGAAAAAAAAAAAAAACAGGCTAAATATATTTTGCAAACTATGAAAAAATTACCATGCTGAGTAGGCTTACCACTTTCATTTTCTGAGGTAAAAAGTGGGGGTCACCATGCATTTGTTAGAGCTATATTGGTTATTTTCTACGTTTAATTATAAGGCACTGTTTTGGGGCCTTGAGACAATTATTTTTTTAAATATTTACATCTCTTTTCCTTGGGCATGCTGGGATATCCGGTATGACGACACATGCTGGCACAAAAAGTTTTCTTGATTCTTTGGGAATTAAAGGACTTTTTTTCCATGAAGACGGTTTTGAATGCTCAGAACAAATTCAAAGACGTTTTTGAGATGTGCATTTTGCGTAAATTTAAAGTTTTTTCCAGTATAACTTGCACTTTTGGGCTCTGGCAAAGTGGAATTAAATGAATACGTACATAAGATCCAAGGTTCCAGATAAGTTTTTAAGGCAGGGTGTCAACAAGGAATTCCATCAGGTCAAATTTCCACTGCTCCCACCAAACCATTGTAAAATTTCTATTAATTTGTCGGGTCATGTAGCTGACCTTGTAGGGTTTTTGACCTGAGACCCTCTCTCATCTGGAACAAGATCACCTTTTAGTTTCACAGTTGTTTCTTGTGGTTCTATTATCTGTCTGGAAGGAGTTTTGAAATGCATAAAAACTACGCAGTTTCGTGATTCCTTGCTTCTGATTTTCGCAATCCGTTATTCAGGCAAATTCAGTTCAAGCTTTTCATCAGTTATGAAGGTAAGACATCGTGTTATGTGAAATCTTTCATTGGATCGATGAAGAAAAACATCTTTCTTTTTGTTCTGTATTAAACTGTTATGTGTAGCAAATAACTTTTTTTAAGCGATTCGTTTGAATCGCTTTATACAGCGATATGTTTTGGTTAAGCTTATATATATTATCTCTTCTCTTCACTTGCTTTTCTGTGATTCAGCGCAATTTCATAAAACACACCACAGTAATGCTTTCATTTACAGTTTTTTGGTGTAGACAGCCTGTTACCAATCCTTTAACCCATTGGCACCCGTGCCGGCCAAAACCAGCTGTAAAAAACTCCCATGCTTCAAAACATTGCAACTTTCTCAATCCCACGAATATTGCCGGCTTA
Organism: Pachyseris speciosa; assembly: GCA_016490735.1. Taxonomy (NCBI): domain Eukaryota; kingdom Metazoa; phylum Cnidaria; class Anthozoa; order Scleractinia; family Pachyseridae; genus Pachyseris; species Pachyseris speciosa. The sequence goes on from JAEMWC010000742.1 coordinate 217,771, forward strand.
ACTGGTAGTTGTGAGCACAAAATGGAATGTCCTTTAAATTTGGATATCCAATAAACGCAAGAAACATAGCGATTTTTACCAAATATGGCCTTTTAAGTTTTGACAAGAACGAAACTGACCATTTTTAACGTCAAAGAGAAATGACAAAAATACCCCTTTTTGCCTTCATGTTTTTTAAGGAAATCATCGTCAAAAAACCAAACTTCAACCGTCATAACAAAATTCAGTCCTTGCTCTAACTTAGAAATGACTTTTTTTGTTCATATTCTTCTCCCGAGCGTAGATACAGCCTCTTGTTCCAGTGCATTCAGGCCTTCCCGACATTTTCAACATCTCGAGCGCGTTGCATGCTGGGAACTAGCGAGAATTTTTGACAGCGCCCGTTCCTTCCCGCAATTCTTTCACATATAAACTAAGTCTACAGCCACTCCGACCCACCACCAAAATTTCCTGCTTGTGGTCATCTTCAGTGCTCACAAATTCCAAAATATGGGGCGGTAGGTCGAGAAATTCATCAATTGTTGAGTCCCAAAGGTACTAAGTGTCTGACCGGCCAAATTCCCAGTTCATTGAGTAACAAGCCAAATTCGACAACAAAGTACATCACCTTGCTCAATTCTTTGAGAAAGTGGACTCTTAGCTACCGTCACGCTTAATGATGCTCATCAGGCAGCTGCTAAAGATTAAAAATGGCTGTAAACTTAGCAAAAATTGCAAGCAAACCGAAGTTGGGCCATTGTTGTTGCTTCACGGATCCAGTGCCTTAGGACAGCACCACTTTTCCCTGGTAGTTTCAAATAAAGAGTCACAAATTGCCATTCATCGTTTATAGGTGGAAAATCAATCCGAAAACATAAAAACTGCTGGTAGTCAATGGGTTAAAGTTATCTTCTAAATCAAGAGCTTACAAAAACTACAGTAAACATCAAAACAATCAATCTTCTGAGGAAATTGCGCAAGTAATCGTGCGAGAAAAGATGGTTGCGTGGTGCGCAGAATGTATGCGCTCTAGCAATAGGAGGCACTGTCCTTAAAGACAAGATGTGAGCATGTTGCCAAACCTTCAGGAAAGTCTCAACAGAAAATTATATTACTGGTACTTTAGTGGAATGAAATTAATTAGAATAGACCCATTCAGCTTACTCAATGTTGTATCCAATTCAAACCCTTTGGGATTAAAACATTTTGTTCCAGGTATTTCCATGTCGTTTAAATATGAATGCTACATTATATTGCAAATACAATACACAAAGAATTGTAAGCCTGGGAGATTTGAATTCAGTACAACATTGAGTTAGCCGAATGGGTCTACTACACTGTGGGAAAAGATTTATTTTGAATAACAACATGCGGCAAGAATTAATCTCTGATCCAACCGAGTTAGAGTTTTTTTAATTAGCATTTTTGATCAAGATGCCTTTAGTTAGCATGATAGACAACATGACTTCCATGTATTAAATTGTTATGTCATATTGAAGGCATTCAAAGATTGAAGTCCACAGTTCACTTTCAAACTTTGAGAGGAATAGCCCTTTTTTACAGTTCTTCAAACTGTTCTAATGTTGACATATTTCTACATACTTGATTTTGTTGCAGACCAAGGTGGAGCAGGTTCATTAAGAAGATGGAAGCATGCTGGCAGTAACAGTCTGTGTACATGTATTTTAGAGCTACAACCAGTTGCAAAAATACTTGAGACACTGCCATGTTTAGGCTTTAACAATGTCTCCATGACCTTGTGCTTTCCATTCCCCTCCTCTTCTTGCCAAAGTTGCTAGCAGTGTAACACCATCCTCATAACTTGGAAGAATAACTTTTAATGAGGGAGATGTCGGGTATGTGTGTTATATCTCACAGATTTCTTACAAGCAAGACTGTTAAGAAAGAAAAGCTCTTTTATTTGGAGTGCAACTGCTTGTAGTGTATGGTATGAACATTACATCAAAATTCCAAAAATAAGCCGAAACATGTATAAACAACCCTTCCAAACTTATAACACAAAAAATAATCTGTTAAATCGCCCCTTTGAATATAACCCCCCAGGGGGCTTATACAAATATTTGGAAATTGCCCTCCAGTACAAAATAAAACAAATCAAAACCAGGGCATGACAAAAGTGCCTTCTGATAGCCCAGGGCTATTGGAGCGACCCGTCAGGTTAGCATGTTTTTATCATGAGTTGCCTGACGGCAAGCAGCTCTAGCTGAGATGAACTAAATGTTGGGTGTGTTTTATTGTAATGGTTAACGGAAATCACTTGAATGGGTAAATTTTAAAGATTGGTTGAAGTTAGTAAAAAAAAATTTCTGTTTTGTCATTTCCCCAACCGCTTCGGCCATACAGTTTGTGAAACAGGTTTTGTTTATAATGTGGTAAATAGCGAACCTTTTAATTTGTTGCTAACTGTTGTATGCAACCGTAGCTTTATATCAAAAGGCACATTCAATAGAAGTAATCCTTGAAGCAAGAGATTTTAATTTTCCTGCACATGTTGTCAATGTTGTCTTGGAGAAAACTCCCCATTACTGTAAATGATTGCAAGAGTTCACTGTGATTCAGATGAAATCATTTTTGAGAAGTCATCATGCCACCAAGTTTATTTGAAGATGCTCACAAATGCCATCTTCCTGAGTGAAGGCACTTTGGCAAAATATTCACAAGGGGATCAAATCATTATTGGAGCTGGTGTAATTATAACAGCATCCTTGTAGTTTAGTTTGAGTTGCACTCAAATTGTTGATTAGCCTGTTCTAGGCGTTCAGATAGTAAACGGAGCGTAATAGTACCGTCAGAGCAAGGCAAAAATAAAGCAACAAAAAATGGAGGCCCTTCCTAAGCTAGCCCCCCTCCATTTTTTGCCGCTTTATTTTTGCCTCGCTCTGCCGGTACTATCGCGCTCCGTTTACTATCTGAATGCCTGGAACAGACTAATTGTTGATTGGAACATATTTGCCGCTATATTTTATAGGATTTAATAGCTTGTTTGTTTTGTCTGAAGATCATTGTGTGATGATGATGATGATGATAATTTAGAACTTATATGGCGCATTTTCCATGTGTATATGATCAAATGCGCGATTACAAGTATAGTCAATAATACTGTCTATAACATTTCACATTCTGATAGACCAAAACTGAAATAAAATGGTTATAACTTTCAGTAAAACAATATGTTTTTGATGATGAGCTGGTGACTAATTTGTCTTCTCTTCACCAACATCAAAATGGGATACCTTTACCTGACTGGCTCTTTCAGCGGTCAAGGTGAATCAATTCCCCTGCTGTGATTGGCTACCCGCGAGGTCAAGCAGGTGGTCGTGGACGGAGGTTTTAAAACGCATGCTCCTTGTATTGTTTGCTGAACTGTGACTTGCTAAAAATATCACGTGATGGTTTGGTCGCTAAGAAACCGCAACGCATTATCAACACAGACCGTTTTGACCCAAGGCAGAGGTCTCTTTTCTCCCTCACACTGAATACAAGGGAAAGAGGCCTCTGCTAGCAGGGAAAAAACACCCGGGCATGACTGACTTTTTTCAAAAATTTTGATCAAATGCCCGCTGTATTTCCAGTTTAGACGGCCAAATGCCCCACTGGATCCCAATCAAAGGTGGACAGAGTGGAAAACCAATTTTTTACAAATTGTTGACAAACATGCTCCGATTCGCATTAAGCACGTTAGATCTAAAACTTCTCCGTGGATTACTGCTGATTTGAAAGAACGCATGCATAATCGTGACATTAAAGATCAAAGCAATTAAGTCGAATGATCCGCACGATTGGGCTAACTTCAAAAGAATGTGTAATAAAGTTAATACTGAAATTAAAGCTGCTAAAGAATTATTTTACAATAATAAGTTTATTGAAGCCAATGGCGACCCGCGTAAAACGTGGCAAATCATCAACGATCTTACATCTCGTAAGACCGTCAATTCATCGATTAAAGTAATAAATCTAAATGGTACTTCTATATCTGAATCATCTGACTTGTCAAATGCTTTCAATGATCATTTCTCATCAATAGGACCTAAACTTGCTAACGACATCCCATTATCTAATAACAATGACCACTGTCATCGGGAATATGTCAAAAGCATTAACAATAAATTCGAATTCCGCCCTACTGATAGTGGACAGGTTTTAAAGTTACTGAATAAATTAAATAAGTTTAAAGGAGCTGGTCTTGATAAGATATCAAGTCGGCTTATTCGTGAATGTGCTGACCTTATTTCGCCGTATATCTCAACTAGTTTTAATTGCTGTTTAACTACCGGCACATTCCCTGATGACTGGAAATTGGCCAAAGTTACGCCTATATTCAAGCAGGGCGACAGAAGTGATATGGACAATTATCGCCCAATTTCTGTGATTTCAGCTATAGCAAAAGTCTTTGAGAGAATAGTTTATAATCAGCTTTCTTCCTATTTATCCGATAATGATATTTTGGTACAATATCAGTCTGGTTTTCGATCCTTTCACTCAACTGTGACCGCTTTGCTCGAAGCCACTGATAATTGGGCCTTTAACATAGATCGTGGCTATGTTAACTCTGTTGTCTTTTTAGATCTAAAAAAAGCATGTGACACAGTCAATCACTCTATTTTATTATCCAAACTATATTCATATGGAGTCAAAAGAAATGCCTACGAATTGCTTTCTTCTTACTTAGACAATTGTAAGCAAAAATGTGCTGTCAATGGTGTCCTTTCTAAAAGCTGCACTTTAACCTGTGGAATCCCACAGGGGACAATACTGGGACCTTTGCTGTCTCTCTTATATATTAATGACTTACCCAATTGTTTATCAAATTCGCAACCAAGAATGTATGCGGATGATACTCACCTAACATATGCTGATAACGATATCTATTCCATTGAGGCTTCTTTAAATCAGGATTTGTCAAATATAAACCGTTGGCTCATTGCCAATAAATTAACTCTCAACATGACAAAAACTGAATTTATGTTAATTGGATCAAGACAAAAATTGAACAGTCTATCCGTTCTCCCAGACTTGCAAATTAATGGTACACAATTAAACAGAGTCAATTTTACCAAGTCTCTTGGTGTATTAATTGATGAAAACTTAACATGGAGTCATCATATCGACGCTGTATCAAAAAAATTCTTCTGGTATTGGATCTATTAAACGAATAAGTCACTGTGTTCCTCCTGCAACTCTACATAATATCTATCACGGATTAGTTCAATCGCACTTCTACTATTGTAGTGTTGTTTGGGGTAACTGTGCCAAAACATTATCTGACAAATTACAGAGACTTCAAAATCGTGCTGCCCGCGTCGTTACTCATTCTAGTCATGATACTGACGCCAACCAACTATTTAAAGAATTAGGCTGGGACAATTTAGAGACTTGACGTCAAAAACTAATAGCTGATGTGGTCTATAAGTCCTTAAATGGCCTCGCACCCAATTATTTGTCTTCGAAATTCATTCAGCGGAGTGATGTGATTACTTCTTACAATTTGCGTGATCCTGATAATAAGCTTGCTATTCCCTTGCCACGTACTAATTATTACAAAAATAGCTTTGCCTATAGTGGTGCAGTTCTCTGGAACAGTCTACCCTCAGCTGCTAGGCAAGCAACATCTCTGACTAGTTTCCGACGATTGTTAATTAATTCTGACACGGCATTCATGTAAAGCAGGCTTTAATTTAGTTTAGCTTTCTTTAATAGTTAGCAATATTTTAAATTTTAGGAGATAAATCTATATACATTGTTTTTCACAATAGTTGTAGCTTTTATATTAAATTGTTAATGCCCGATGTATTTTTTAAATAAAGATGATGATGACTGGCAGGGTCTCAAAAAGGACAAATCAAGTGTAAATCACTCGTTGCATGAAGCATTTTGCCACGCTCCCCGCTCATAATGAATATTTTGTAATAGTAATTGGACCGAGTGGAGTACAACTCAGGGAGTAATCGCGCGAGTTATTTCAAAATCGGACGAGCGCGAAGCGCGAGGCCGATTTGAAAATACGAGCGCGATTACTCCCTGAATTGTACGACACGAGGTCCAATTACTAATTAATCGTATCTATAACAAATTTCGGAATTAAAAATTTCTTTTGGGAAGGTCTTTTGAGCGAAAACGTCTGTAGCGCTTTCCATATGTTTTGAAAACTGCAGGAAACGTTTGCATAGGAAGCCATTAAAGCGCGCGTAATTGACGTGAAAATCACGTGGGTATCCAATTACAAAAAGTTCAAATTGGATACCTGTAATTGTGATTACGTGACAAATAGGCGCGCGGAGAACCAATCACGATCGAGAATTTTGTTATAGATACGATTAATTCTAAAATCACTTACCTTTTTCAAACCAAATCCGAAAAATTGTGCGACAAAACTCTTTTCCGATCTCTTTTGTCGGCACTCCAGACTTTGAATAAAGGCATATCAACTGTATCTTTAGTAAACAACGGAAAACCTACTCGGAATCTTGAAGTGAAGGGACCGAAGCGCCTTCCATGGGGAATGAATGAATATTTTACATATTTGCGCGCAAAAGAACCCCGAAACCCTTTAGCTGGCGACCGCCGACCAATTTTTAGCCGATAGTCAAATGCCCCACCATGCGGGACAAATTTTGGATCAAATGCCTGGGGTATGCCGGGGGGAGGGGGGGATGGGCGCTTTTGGAATTGACTGATACATTAGCCGCGTTTGCCCCCCTGTTAATATGGCGCCAATAACCGTGGAACCATCTAATGGCCACAGGAGGCGAGCACAATATATAGAAACGGTCCTATCCATCAGCCAATGACCTTGTTTTTAGCTAATACATTGTTTGCCCTCTTTTTCATCTACATCTACATCTACATCTACATCTACATCTACAAGATTTCAGCACTCAACAAAGTGTTTGACTTATGGCTGTTATGCGTGTGGCCTCATACACCATAAGCCTTTTTGGGACATCACGCCAAGCCGGCCACTTGCTGAATAGAACAGGTCAGCACTAGGGGTGGTCACAGCCAGAGTTTTGTTACGTCCCACAGAATCAGAGAATTATGAAGAGTTGTGAGACGGGGCCTACGGTTTATCGTCCTTATCCGAGAAGACTAGAAAGTCTAACCGTTCGTAGATGTCATTACAAAGGCAGCACTTTCTCCTCAATTATTGAAAGAGCCTGAGTTGGTCCGGCTGAGGTTTTGAACCCGCGACCTCCCGCACGGTAGTCCGGTGCTCTACCATTGAGCTAACCGGTCGGCGGTTTACCTTTCTCATTTCGGAGTTTTTTCTGAATATTTACAGTATTCAAGACTTCGCTAAAGGCTACGAGGAGGCCATCTTGAATTTTGGCGATTCAGATCATGTAGTAACGCCTCGACAAATCAGACATTTTTCGCCAGTGAACCTGGGTTGTCCGCTATTTCCGAGAAATGCTTACGTAACTACCAGGTAATAAAGCAGGCGGGGGAAAAGTTCACAGTGGACAAGAGAGTGCCGCGCGAGGGATTATGGAACTGTTCAAGGGGCGGGGTTAAGGTGAAGGGACACGTGACGCTCCGTGTGCTTACCATTTGTCAGAAAAATCCGGAAATTTCGGTTTGAAGTCGAATGGAAAAGTAATTTTCCAGGAAATCTTTTCGGAAATTGTGGACAACCTCCAGAGGTAGTCCTCTTTTCCCGTTCGAAATAGAATACCGAAAATTTCCTTACCCTGCATTTTGCGTGAATCGTTCCGTTTCCAGGTCCTTTCTCAGGATTTTCGGGAAGGAATCGAACGCCTGGTAGTTAATTGTTATCCGCTTGGTCGGTAAATTCAGAAAAGAGCTTACCACTATTCAAAGGTATATCTGCCAACTCTCACGCATTATGCGCGAGTCTCACGCCTGCGAACCAAAGACGTCGATCTCACGCATCGAGGACAATTTCTCACGCCTGACTTAGAAATCCGGATATGACTTGACACATCAACAACTAAAAATTCAATTCAATATTCCCCGTAAATGTTCCAACAAACGGCGACTAATACGAGTTTGAGTCCTAACTGTATCAGGACGCGCTAAAATGTCGGGTTTTTGTTTGCATTTAAGAGACTGGAAAAAATAGCAAATAGCTTCGGAAGTGTTCGAAACTCGAAAGTCATCGTAACATCTTCGGACATGTTCGGTAGCGTTCGGAATCTTCTAGAAAACTTCGCAAGTCGCCGAAACATTGACTCAGAAAAAGTTGGCAGGTATACAACGGTCATTCCATTCCAATATTTCTGACCAAAGGTAACTTTTCAGCCCGATCAATTGATCCTCCTACGTTGCAACTTGAATCTTGTGACGTCTAATTTATTGTCTAAGACCTCGCTCAAATTCTATTTCACACTGTGTGTAAAAATGAAAGAATTGTCAATACGCGTAATTGCAAAGACGTACACGTTCAAAATATGCAACAAGGTCGAAGCCAGACTTTCTGGCTACCACCGGTGACCATTGCGTGCCTAGTTTTGTTAACATATGCTCTTGGCGTTGTTTTCTCTCTGCTCTCTTGTCTTGAACTCAAACCGTGCCCTTCAGTGCTAGTGGCATCGAAATAACTTGTTTTGATTATTAAGACATTCATTCCTCCCTGCTGCATTCTTCTTCGGGTGACAAGAAAAATCGTCGATAGGAAAAGCAATTTCATCATCATCGCTTCATTTCATTTCATCATCGCTTTTAAGATATCAGCGAGTAATTTTCGTCGGTTTTCATCTTCAGTTCTCGCAGCTTGTGATTAGCTTTCCACTTTCCAACTCCCCAAAGGTATATTCAAGAGGATCGGACGAAAAACTCATCCGCTTTACAATCTTCACATGCTCTGGTCGACGCCATTCGTGATTCACTTCATGATTACATAAACAGTCGAGCAAGAATCTACGCATTTCTACTACCCCATGAAATTTGCAAACCTTGAGCAGAGAGGACTGCGGGGACAAATACAATACTCACTAGGGGAGGGACAGAAGAAATTTTCATCCAAGTTAAATGAATAAATTAATCTGACTCGAGTAAGTGAGTGAGTGACAGAGTGAGTGACATCCAAGTGCCTCCTATACATCATGGCATGACTACGTCATCCATGAGCTAAAAATTATACTTCACAAATTTTTGTTATCAATTAAGCTGAAGCTACTCTAAGGGCACTAAGGCCACAAGGTAGCGGGCATTACCCCTTAAATCAATAAATAAATCAAATAAAACAAGCAATGAAAACGTAAAGCTTGTGGGATGTGGCTGGAGTGGGTACTTGAGCCTGAGCATTAGCTATGCCATGCTGATGGGGCCTAACAAGGCCGAAACAGCTGTCCATGGCTGCTAATGCTTGGGCTCAATCTTTACTTTGGTAGATTTAAGAGGTAATGCCCGCTACCTTGTGGCCTTAGTGCTCTTAGAGTGGCTTCAGCTTACTTGATCACATTAATTTGTTAAGTATCCTTGTCACTCCAGCCAAATCCCACAAGCTTTACGTTTTCATTGAATAGTAGAAATGGTTAGATTACAATCTTCCTCAACGAGTTTTTGCTCACACAGTGCCCAAATGGCTGATGGTCAGGTGTCAATTTCTCTCTATAAGTGTTTTACCATTATGCATTTAAAAGAACCACTTCGATCGAAAAATAATTTAAACTCTTTGCACAATTTTTGAAAGTTCTATCAAACTGTTGCAATTTTTCCAATTTCGAATATGCTCAAATCTCCGGGCAGTTTCTAAATGAGAGCGAACTGTCGAAGATGAGACAAGTATAATTTAATTTTCTTATTAACACGTCATTTCTTTTTCTTTCAATCCCAGTAATAAAAAAAATGTTGTATGTTTTTGTGACTAAATCAAACTATATTAGTATTATTTAAAATGAAATGAATATCTCGATCAATTTTCGTTAAACAATTTTTAAAATTCTACTAAATTGTTACAATTTTCTAGTTTCGTCTTTCGCATTTGCTCAAATCTCCTTCAAGACAGAGTTTCTGAATGAGAGGCGACTTCAGTACGAACACAACCGAAATCTCATGTCGAATTAAAGCCGATGGATTATCATATGCGGCGTCTAAAAAAGCCGTAATAACTCTCTGTTGTTTGTCCGCTGTAAGAAAATGGCTTGAAAAGATTGCGGGCGAAACTAAACACACATGGCCGGAAACTACGGCCGCTGTATATGAAACTGGACAATTAAAGCGGCAAACGATCGCACGAACAACGACAACCATACCTTTTAACTACAGAAATATGACATTATCTTAACTGGGTATTTGACGGGAACAGTTTCAATGAAAAAGACCAAATGAGCCTTGTGCCTCAGTCGCTCTACACATAAGACTCGTAAGAGTACACTTGTCGGGCGTTCTTTTGAAACTCAATTTCAATGCCCGTGTTCTTGGCGTTGTCTCTCCTGGCAGCCTTCCACCAAAGCGGTCTCAAACCATTTAATACCACGAACAACAAACCCAGTACATCCGCCAACACAGCCACCCACAACAAAGCCTTCCCAGCAAGCGCTGCAATCACGATAGCTAGTTTGAAAACCACAGAGAAAAGGATATTTTCAGCCACAATGCGGCGACAGAGGCGTCCAAGTTCAACCATTTCTGGTATTTTGGCCAAGTTGTTGCTCATCAGTGCTACATCTGCCGTTTCCACTGCTAAAGCTGTTCCTCCAGCGCCCAATGCAATCCCGACATTCGCCGCGGCCAGTGCTGGACCATCGTTGACGCCATCACCGACCATTCCCACAATGTAGTTCTTGGGATTTGTAACATCGTCGCCGCAGCACGAACAGCAACTGGGTGGAAACCGCCTTCTGGGTTGATCAACGACATACATAGTTCCGTGACTTCTTGTCTTTTTTCCAGCTTGCCTGTCTGTGATCCAGCTCAGCTTGTCCTCCGGTTTCATTTCGGCAATGCACTCGTCTAAGCCTAATTTACTCTTTACGGCCATGGCTGTCCTCGAGTTATCCCCTGTGATCATGGCAGACTGGACGCGAAGTCTTCTCAGCCAATCAAGGGTAGCCAAACTGTTTGGTCTGATCGTATCAGCAAGAGCAATCATCATTGCTAGTTTACCGTCCACACAGACGAAGATCACCGTCTTACTTTCGTTTGACCACCTGATATACTTGTCTTGCGTGTGTTTGTTCAGCGTCTTGCCGGCGATGAGATGAAGAAATTCGTAGTTTCCAATCTGAACCACATGACCATCTACGACACCAGAAATACCTTGGCCTTCGTGAAGACGAAAGCGTGACACTTCGGGTAAACTGGCGTCTTGCGAATTTAGCATTTCGGCGACACAGCCAGCAAACTCGTTTACTATGGCTGCTGCAAGAGGGTGACTGGACTTGCTCTCCAGGGCAGCCGCTAAGCGCAGGGCAGCTCGTTCATGCACACCAAAATACTCGATGTCAACAACTTGGAACTTTCCTTCAGTCAGAGTTCCTGTTTTATCAAACGCGAGAACTTCTAACCGTGCAAGCGTCTCAAGGTGAACCCCTCCTTTAATCAGAGCTCCTTTCCGTGCAGCCGCAGTGATCCCGCAGACCACAGCTATCGGGGTGGACATGACCAAGGCGCAGGGACAAGCTATGACCAGAAGAACGAGTGCTCGGTGGCCCCACTCTTTTATCTCCTGTGAATAGGTACCCACACCTGCAGCGCCGAGAATAGCGGGAATAACAACTACTAATGCTGCCGCAGTGACTACAGCAGGTGTATAGTACTTAGCAAACCGGTTTATCGCAATTTCAGTCCTTGCTGAACCGGTTTGTGCCTCTTGTACAAGTTGTGCAACCTTGCTGACTGTGGAAGAAGTCGAGTCAGATGTAGTCTCGACTTCCAGGTAGCCATTTTGATTGACAGTTCCGCTGAAGACTTTTGAACCTACTGTTTTCTCAACAGGCACAGATTCTCCGGATATCGAACTCTCATCGACAGCAGCTCGACCACTCACCACCAAACCATCCAATGGAATCAACTCTCCCGGTCTGACGGCGATAGCTGTTCCTATGGTAACGGATTCTACTGGCACACATTCGCCAGAGCTCGCTAATATGGCAACTTGAGGTGCTTTGAGCATGAGCCCAGAGATGGTCCGCTGAACTTTGTGCATGCATAACTCCTGCAGTGCTTCAGCTAGGGAGAACACGTACACTACGGCTGCACCCTCCAGCCACTCTCGGATGGCAATAGTTCCCGCAATGGCGATGAGCATCAGAATATTTATATCTACTGTGCAGGTCTTGAAAGACACGAACGCTTTCCTTAACACTGGAAAAATACCAAACACGATTTCTGCAATTGCCACCCACTTGTACCAGGATGCCTTAGCAGAGAACGCCACGACGGCTACCATCGTGAGAATGGTTTGGATCAAAAGATAGATTAAAAACGACGACAGCGAAGGAGGTAGGCCTTCACTCTTGTCATCGGGATGATGGAACCCAGTTTCCATGATACTCGCTCCCAGGTGTACGCCGTTGAGTGTGTTGACCAGCTCGGTAGGTGACGTCACTTCCGGATCGTACCGGACGTAGACCACGCGACCGATTACGTTCACTGCTATGGATGCCACGCCCTTCAACGGTTCGAGAGCTTCTTGAACGAGATTGGATTCCATTGCACAACAAATGTTCTGCACTCGCAGTTTGGTTGTGTTCTGGCGAATCAAAGATTTCTTCTCCGAGTTGTCGCTTCTTTTTGCGCGGGGTGACGAAGGTGGGGTGGGAAGGGTTGGGTAGAAGCCACTGCAGTCGGTCATAGATATTCTGCTCACTGACCCACATGGACTATCGTCAGCTTGTAACTTTTCTTTACAACAAAGACCTTCTTGTGACTCGCAAGTTTTGTCTCCACCATCGCAAGAATTACTTTCGCAGCACTTGTTTTTCAATATTGGAAACGTTACGATCACAGGAGGATTTCGTGACTCGCACGTGCCACCATTACTCGGTTTAATTTCATAGCACTTATCTTCCACACCTGGTGATGAAGGGGTGGCAATTGAAGGAAGAGTGCGTGAATCAGACGTTCCGCGATCACAGGGTTTACTACCACAACAGTTCCCTTCACATGGAGAACGTGTGGGTATTCCAGTAAGGTTGCGTGACTCGAACGTGACCTCAGGGGCTTTGATCTGAGACGAGCTGGCGGCTCCACAGCCAATAGAAACCGAGCTTGCACTTGTTGAACTGGGCGGCCTACCATTGTCATCATCTGTGCAGCTGCATGTGATGTGACAAGGAGTGCAACAGTCGTCCCGTCTCCCCTCCTCACAGCACTCAGGAGTGGTTCCTCTTGAAACATCGCCTAAATCATTTCCAAAACAACAGCCTCGACTTGATAACGAGTTCACAGGTTTAGCATCCTGATTTGTTACGTTACAACAGGAGTCTTCTTTGGATTGTAGCGGACGTGTGTTCTGTTCTCGTGAGTTGCATGGCGCATGTAGCTGCTCAGGAGCCCGGCTTTCAACTTCTATATTTGAAGAGCAGCACTTATTCTTGCAAGATGAATCTTGGCGAGAATCATTCGACACTTTACACGACGGTCGTGTACTCGAAGCACAGCATGATGACCTGATCAGCTTTTCTCCATCACACAAATCTTTGCCACCACCGGAACAACGTTTTCCAGGGAACGCTCCTGATGGATTTCCGACGGAAGGGCACTTAACTGGTAAAAGGGGCATCGCTTCCATGTGGGGAAAGCCTGCCCCATTCAAATCTTCGTCTCCATGGTAACACTCAATGCACTCACAGGAGTCTTCAGGTTGTTCGTCTGAACAGCAGTCACACTGGTATTCCTGACACATGACTTGTGCAACCTGCCAAAAAACAAAAACAAGCTCGAAATGTTAATTAAAATTCTGTACTAATAGACCATATTCGTATTCTCGGGTATTGAACTGGATCTGGCGCGAAGTGGAGGCTCTTGTGGGGAAATACATTTACATGTGAAAAGTTTATTCCAGCTCATTACAGAGAATACGAATAAGGTATATTCTGTACAATTACCTAAATAGTCAAATGAAGAACGATCCTCGCAGTTGTGAACGCAATTTATGCAATTGCGAACAGAGACTTCAACGGTGCCAAGCAGGACTTCAAGCAGGGCAATTGTGGGCTCATATGTTTCCGTGAAAGAAATGAGTGTGAATGATATATGAAATAAATCATACATGAACTGCGGAAATGAAATCAAATGAAGAACGATCCTCGCAGTTGTGTTCAAAACTACGGTGATCACTCAAATCTTCATAAAACTCTCTGGGCGGGAGGAAGGAGAGGATCTCGTTTTTCTGTACTAAAACAAATAAATATTCCTATGACAACCACGCGTCGCACAGATCCGTCAAAAGGCTCAATTTTAAATATTCCGAGATCCTAAACGGGCACTTTTCAGAAGAGTTATTATTGTAGAGCTCCGCGTGTATGGAATATTCTACCATCCCATCTCAGGGACTGTAGCATTCCCATAAGCCAATTCAAGAAGGAACTTTATTCCCATTATATGAACTTGACCAGTCTCTATTTCGATATCGATCGGCCTCAAACGTTTAAATCTGTATGTGTCAAGTGCCATGCCTGTCGGCCTATTCCATCGCTTGCTGTTTCAACTTGCTGTTATTAGCTTTTTCTCTTTGTTCATATATTGTTGCAATTTTAATTAGTTAAGTTAACGGGGATCTTTTGTTGGAGCTGTCGCTCATTAAGATTTACCCGGCCAAATGACGAAGCCTATAAATAAATAAATAAATAAATAAACAATCACTGGTTTATCTTCCCTTGTCCTCTTATCGAAAACCAAGCTGAGAACAAAGCTTTTCATAGAGGCAGGCACTGATTAGTGTTTACATAGGATAAAATACATATTTACTTCAAAGGTCTTTCCTAGCACATCGCTTGACTTCCTCAAATTCTAAGTTCAACAACCGCCACACCAAGAATACCACTAAAATACGTCAGCTCATTGCCATATTTTTACTTAAAATAAGTAAGAAGCTGGAAACAGCTTGAACAAGGGCCGTATTTAACGTTCGTTGTATGTTTTCCTCGTGTTCCACACTCGTTCGCTCACGTTCATTTGTTGTAGGCTTTATACACAAAAGTACCACACTAAATCAGCCCCTATATCAAGATATGGTCAGATTAAGTATCACCTACGGGCTCTCAATCATCGCGCATGAGCAGGACAATCACGACCGGACGACAGAAAACTTTCGGCCCGAGTAAAAAAGGCCTTATTTATTGTTGTCAGACTATTAAAGGGGACATAAGTGGACCAAGTTCCAAACACTCAGCTGTTAGTTACCGGCCGGGTACAGGTTATACCTTGTCGCGAAGTTTAATACGTCCAAAAACGAAGTGTGGTAGTGGCAAATTTCTATGCTGTCGAACGTTCAACTTGCTCAGTTCCAAAACAAGCGATATAACAAGAATGGAAACATTACCGAAGCACAAACAATACAACAAGAAAGGAAACATTACCGAAGCACAAGCGATACAACAAGAAAGGAAACATTACCGAAGCACAAGCGATACAACAAGAAAGGAAACATTACCGAAGCACAAGCGATACAACAAGAATGGAAACATTACCGAAGCACAGCCAGAGATGCGATCTCGTTTAAGTGGTATGCTTTCTTTGTCTTGAGGGTTTACCAGCCTGTGGTTTATTTTTGATTAGTTAAGCTGCCTAGCCAGTATTGTACCGTATTAATTCCAAATTTTCCATAACATTGATGCTTGAATTCACTGATATGAAGATCATTAGTCGAAAGGTATATCGAGCGTTCGAACACTCTCCGATATCAATTCTTCTGCTGTGATTAGCTACCCGCGAGGTCAAGATAGAGCCATCTTGACCGGTCGGGATAGCCCGTTCGTCCCGCGTTTTACATTCATACAAGAAATCCTTTATTGACCAAGTTTTGTTCGGTCAATATGGCGGGATATTGGCCTCGTTCTTTTTTTTGCGTGTTTATGGACCTCAGAACTGGGCCAATATCCCACCATCTTGACCTCACGCTTGGCCAATAACCCATGAATATAGGCCAACCCTCCAGGTTATCGCGCGAGATCGCAGCACCTTTCTCCTTCCTGTTCACCCATCCATTGGCCTTCGCGCTCATTCATGCTTCCGAGGTTTATATTTCTCCTGACCGAGCAATCCATAATGCCACCAGATGGTTTCCAGTGGAGCAAAACTCTTGGAACCAGACTAAACCGACTTTTACCGTCATGTTTTAAGAGCTAAAGTTTTGAGCGTTTAATACAAAAAAGGGCTCATGTTCGAATCGCCATTATCTGCTCCAGGTACTGAAAAATTCTAGACCTCTTGGGCTATTTATATCAACTGGTAACTACTGCACAACAGTAACAACTCCACCCCCCCCCCCCCCCTCCCCAACACACACACACACACACACACCCAAAGTCAAGTCCAGAACATGAAAACCATTTTCCAGTCTTCAAGGTGACCTTTGATATTCCGTGTCTTGCGATTGTTTTCATTCTTTCATGCTCTCACAAAAAACAATATCAAAAAGCAAACTCCCAAAATGTTAAAAAATCTACTCCAATTTGCATGCTGCGACGCCTTGTTGTTCAGTATTCATATAACAAAACAATTACTCCTGCTGGAGGAAATCAGCTTACTAACCCATTGCTGTTAAATTTGTCGTGATTGCTTTGTAATTCAGTGAAGAAAGACTGTTAAATACTGAGACGTATGTTGTTGCCAAGAATGTTATAAGCTCAAAAATAACCTTTCATTCTTTCCATAATAGACAGACCAAAACCTACCGAAATCTGGAAACATAAAAATGCATCTACCATAGAGCGTTATTCTCATAATAATGTTGACTAAAGAAAATTTTGTTACAGGGGACCGAACGAACAAACATTCAAATGGCTTTAAAATGTTTGTTGATAGCGAGCACAAGCGACGTTAAATTTGTGATAAATTGAACATTTATCTTCGACCCATGGTTGATCAAGTTAATCTTTACAGCTGCGCTCAACAGTTTGCGAATCTCAAAGGGTATCCTGCTTCAAAGCAAAGTTTGCAATACTGATAACTTACGCTGGCTTTTGATGTAAACTGTAAAAGGATGCCGGCGAAGTGATGTAGCTTTAGTCGCTCGTTGTCATAAAAAATTGAAATGATCCAAGGCGTGGCTCTCTACGAAGCAAAAACTACAGTTAAACAACTTGTACAGGTGACCAAAGCGACGTCGCTGAATTCGTAATTTGAAAGGAACTTATGTCAAGTTTTCTACATATCAACTATTCAATACCCAGTGCCATTGTTCTCTCTCTGCACTAAATCATTTATTGCAGGCACCCACCCCTTCCTGCAATATATCACATATTGCTGCCGTCCTCAGTAACTTTCTAATACATATTCCTTTTCATTGTTCATTGTATCTTTTTGCGCAATATGCTTGTTAAATATTCTTCAGTTAAAAAAGCATGACACAACAATGAGCGTGTTAAAGGCGATTAATGATAATGATTATGCCAAACACAAACTAAATATTCTTCTATCTGTCCCAATCTATTACAGTCTATTACAGTAAGAAATCCGGGAAAACTGGAAATATTATTACGAAGCATCGACTAGCCCCTTTCTACAAAAGCATTTTAGAGGAGGGAAAAATTCACCTTGAAAGTCCAGGTTACGTACGTGTGCACAAAACGCCGAGAGGCTTTGCCTAGAACACAGCTACTAAAAAATTTGAAAGGAACTTATCTATATGTATTGAGCCCCCACCGAAAGAAATGTAAACACGAAGGGAACACTTGTAAACAAGGACAACGAAGGCACATAAACAAAGAGATTCGTAGCACTTTGAAAAACCTTATCATTTGGCGGTGACATTTGGACAAAAGGTGTTTAGAGAAAAATGTTAACAATAATTACAAGTTCCTCCTAAGTCGGTTTAGTTCCAGCTTACGTAAACAGTGAATTTGTTGATGATATTTCGACGTTTAATAACCCACCCGTTGCCACTTATATATGAAAACTGGCGAGTCGTCACATTGGCCTTCTTCCAAATATGTGTAGCTGCATTAAGGGACCGCGCAGCAAGTTTTTGAGTGGGGGGGGGGGGGGGGGGCTAAAGAAGAACGCGTGGACGAATTTTTTTTGGGGGGGAGGGGCATGCTTGGGAATTTTTATTTCATTTCTCTAAAGTGACGGAGAATGCTTGTATAACGATAAAACTATTAATTTTTTGCCACATATTCAGTGATGTTGCTACGGGTCTCAAAATTCACCATCACTAAATTGAAATATCATAGACTGTTATGCTATTGGTAACAATCTTAAATTACTATAAATAAGCCAGAAATCCAACGATTTCTCTTGAGCTGCCTTGAACCCAACGCTGTATAATTAGCAAATTATTGGACGAGGCTGAGTATGATATGAGGAATAATGCAGATCGAGGAGGGTGTTATCCGCCGAGGCGGAAGGCTTGAGGAGGATAACACCCTCCAAGATCTGGTAATGGTTATGGTAATGGTAATGTTAATGGTATTTATGTACCACACATATCACATAGTCTCATGGCGGTTTACAACTCTGGCCGGGGGACTTTACCAGACTGCTTGTGCAGTTTACAATTAATGAAGTAACTAATGAGTGTCCCCCGTAATGTGAGATCTGCATATCTTCATACCATACAAAAGCCGAGTTCAATAACTGTTTAATTATTCATTCAAAATATTTCCACGGCTCTGAAATTTAACAAAACGGTAACTGAAAATAATTAAGTGAATGATATTAAAGTTACTGTACATCATATACTTGAAAAGTGCTAGAATTACGTTTTCTGTTTGTGTTGCGGTCGGTAAATTCGTTTGCGATGTCAATGGTGGAAAGCCTGTCAGTTTTTTCTTTGTGTACGTTTTAAACTGTCAGGTTATTAAATCGTTCCTGGTTCATCCTTGAACGGAGCCATGTTTTTAGCCTCCGGGCAGTCGAAAAGGATCTTTCACCGGCTGCACTGGTTGCCGGATTTACGAGAATCAGCTCACATAAGGTGATAACTTCTTTTATCATTTTCCCGGTTTTGGGTTGGGTAGCTCTTTAATTTTTACTATGATGTCGTCAAAACACGAATAATCACCGGCACTTGTAAAATTTCCATCTGGGCAGTTAACATTAAAATATTAACATCATCGTTGTACAGTTTTTCCATAAACTTTAGCTCTTCGGATTTGTCCTACGAATTGAGGTCTTAGTTAAGAAAAAATATAACGACTAATACTTAATTCTGTCTATTTATCTGCGCGTTTGTCTCTGCCAGTAACTCTGGTCACTTTCGAATTAACGATTTTTTGCTATTTTTGGCTCCGTTATCTTTGTTAAATTATTTTTTAATTTATTTTTATTTTTACAAAAAAGTTAATTCTGTCTATTTATCTGCGCGTTTGTCTCTGCCAGTAACTCTGGTCACGTTCGAATTAACGATTTTTTGCTATTTTTGGCTCCGTTATCTTTGTTAAATTATTTTTTAATTTATTTTTATTTTTACAAAAAAGTGGGGGGGGGGGGCTAAAGCCCCCCCCCCCAGCCCCTCCCTCTCGCGGTCCCTGGCATTTTTAATTTTTTGGAATTGCCACCTTTTGTACATCTGTTTAAATGACTGTGTGGCAAATAAACTTCGGAACAATGAATTTGATCCTCTACCAAAAACTGACAACAGTGGATGCAAAATCTATAGCATTTCAAATCCTCTGCATGGCATGTGATCTTTCCCATGATTCTGTTAGAATCATCATTTCATGGGGGTCTCACTCAATCCGTTTCTTTGACTCAAAGAATGTTAATATTGGTGCTTTTGGTTTGAAACACGGCAAATGTAAAATATAAAAACCACTCCCCCTTATCCAAATCCTGAATGCCAAAACCAAAGCAATTGTGAAACACAAACTTCCCTTTCATAATGAGCCACCCAATCCCCAAGTGAGTCCCTAAAAGGTTTTCTGAATGAATCCAAGCCTAAGATTTATATTTTTAATTCCACATAATGCTTTCTCCAGAGGGAGGTTTTTAATTTCAATTCATGTTAATAAATAAATTAATTATTTTGCTTTCATTTTTGTAACTGAATATGGATTTTTACTGTTTGCTTGGGAGGGAAAAGTCAGCTCTAAAATAAAAGGTAACCAACAGTGAAATTATAATTTGGTGTGGAATACCATTCATGTACAATGTGAAGCTCTAGGATGTAAAACCTGACCAATAATTCCTCCCCTCCCTGTCCTGTTTGATCAAAGAAATCCACATATTTTGTTAAAATGGAAAGCTTCATCACACTGCCATTATCCCAGTCATTCACCCAACAATTAACTATCTTCATGTCAAGCCAACAGAGTACTATGTTTTATAAAGTAAAGCTGAGTTTCAGATTTCAATCTCTTAGGGTTGTTCAACAATGTTTTTACCTCTCATGGATTTTGCAGTCTGAAACTGACAATCAATATAACCAGTGTTTCCCACAAGATCAGTGGGCTGAGTGGGGTACTTACCTATTTAAGATAAAATTAGTGCTTAAAATTTACAATGTTCGCTTCCAATTATGTATGGTTTTCTCTCTAATCTGATGAATTACAATGCAACTCCATAAATATGGACACCAAATGGAAATGCCAAAGTGTCTGCATTATCTGTTAAGTGAAAATATAGGACCTTTTTAGTTCTATGGTCAAAGAGAACTGTCTGTTTTAAGTGGGTGTCCGTAGAGCTGGGTTCCACTGTTTTAGTGATGGTGTTTGAATGGAACACAACAGTTTATAAACATAATATTTTTTTTTTCAAATGATAAAAAAGGAGAAAACGAAGAATGCAAATCTATTCTTCTAAATTATAAAGACCAACCTCAGGTCTGAGAAAAGGTATGGATATTAAAGGCCTTGGGTATGTTTAGTAAGACCTGTGAAGAGGATCCAGGCTAAAAAAGTAATACTCAAGCTGCCTTTAGCAATATCTTATTGGTAGTTTTCTGCATAATCTACAACCAGTTTAAAAATTGTTGAGACACTCCCAATAAAAAACCACAGAGCCATAATAGGAGAGTGAGGGAGACTCCCACTAATACCCATGGGATATCTTAATTTAAAAAATCTTTCTTTAAAAACTAATGCAGACGCATCAGGAAACAAATTTCCAGTGACAGACTCGTCCCAGGGCACCTGTGTATTGCTAGAAAAAGGGACTTTATAATCATTAACTAAAGATCCTTTCGGGATCAGCCACACATCTGGAATCTTTTGATTTCCAGAACTATTATGGCTCTCGTGAGAACACATTAAGTGTCATTTGATGCCTCAACTATATGTACACGCAAATGGACAAGAAAATAGTCACGCATCTACTGGGGAGAACAATTTCTTTTTTTTTTTGGTTCATCCTGAACATGAGAAAATAGTCACTTGACAAAAATCTGACTATTGCTCTTGCAAAGGCATTTTGCAAAATCAAAACAATCATTTCAGTGTTGTCCCACTATCCATCAGAACCCTCGTGTGTGTGACCGGAGACTTTGCTATTTTTGATCCCTCAACCATACTTAAATCCCGAATCCCAAGACAAGTGTATATCCCGCTTCCTGCTGTTGTTTTTGTCCCATATACTTCCTTTTTCATATAGACTGACTGACTCATAGAGACTTTTTCATATAGACTGTTCTATTTTCCCAGGAGATCGTCAAGATCAAGCATGTTTTACCATTAATGGCAGACATCTTGATTTTCAAATGTACCAGGTCAACCTGGAGAAAAGCGTCAAATCTACTTAGGGGGTTAGAGATATATAATCCCTGATGCCTGTTGACTTGGTACATTTGAAAATCAAGTGATGGCCGCCATTAAAGGGAAACAAGGGTCTTGAAAATTTTCACCTAAAATGAAATTCTATAGGTGAAATAACTGATAATAACATTGATTTGACATGTCATCAATTTCTTTGCCGGTAATCGAGGACAAAAAATTGATATTTTCTTCCTGTGAGCTGCCATCTTTGCTGTGACATCACATTAGACAAGGAGAAGCTGGCTTGAGAAGATGTAAACAGCGAAATGGATAGTGAGAACGATTCGATTCTTGAGCTAGATATCTCTTCAAAAGTGGTAATACGCCCATTTATGTTTGAACCACAAAACGGCTCATCCTCAGTAGAAGAAGTTGACTTCAGCATGGCTCAAGGTCAACAAGAAACAGAAGAAACCGAAGCTGAGCGAACCATTCCATCTATCACACCTTGGCTGATCACAAATAGTGTTTCTGCAGCAATTGCCATGTCTACAGAAACCAAAAGCATTTGCTGGCAGGAGATGGCTGTTCTGGGCCACCGACTTTAATAAGTCAACTATTCCAATAACCGAAAGCGTAGGGATTATAAATTCACACAATATGCTCGCCAGGCATGGAGGCGAACTTTTACAAGTACTGGGATAATTGTTGTCCATTTATCCAGGAATGCTGCACAGATACATAACAGAACACGAGTCCTTTCAACTTGTCTGTTTGTTAGCGGATGTTTTAAGGACTGTTCTTGTCGGACTTAATCATGTGCGCAGTGATCCACTACAAGGTCCCCACAGAATGCACCTTAAAGGTTAACAACTGAGTAATTTTGTGATGTATAAAATCAACTTAATTAAGCGATGCCCCCAATTAATTTCCTATTTCACCACACTACCAACTGAACCAAGAGAAAAATTTGTTGCTTACGGTATTTAAGAGATTTGTTAAAAGAGCGATATAAATATGTTTTGCATGCTTGATTTTGTGAACATTTCTTCCTGAGAGTGAGCTGCTGTGCACAGGTTAAAATACCATAGTCTGGACTTTGCTACAAGAACTTGATTTCTTGGAACAATTTTTAGTTACAGTCATTTGTTGCCAATGAAACTTAGGCACTTGTAGTCAGGCTACATAGTATTCCTGATCTCGCAGTCTTACAAATATGCAATTAGTAAATTGCAAGACTAACTATTTACAATCACGAGAGAGTCCGTGTGGACGTCAACACCTAACACTGCGGGTGCCACAGGTTTATTTCTCTACATGAAAAAGTGTAAAGAAGGTTGATTTCATTTAAAGTGCACATGAATCGAAAATTAACTACCAATTTTTTTTTATGTTTTTAGATAGCTTATAATCCCCATATTTCAGTTGTTCTCCTCCTTTTTGTGACAAGGTTGAACCATTTGTAGGGTTCCAAAATTCCCGCCATGGCCTGAAATTTAAGACAATTGCGCATGGCCAAAAGGTGTCAGTGACATCATTCATGTGTTATGTTCAAGCATGAAATATGGCTGAAAAGGCAATTAAGCTTAAACCTAGAAAGTTGTGTGCAGCTGGTCACCCCTGGTAGTGAATCTTGGTAGTTCTCCGACATTTTTATTTGATGAAACTCACAAAAACAGAGTGATGCACTGGACTGAGTACACACAAATAACATCATGACTATTCACTGGACCCCAGGTCTTTGCCTAGAATTTTAGTGAGAAAGGGCCAACTTTCACTGCATTTCAAAATCAGTTCCTGCTACTTTTAGT
Organism: Pachyseris speciosa; assembly: GCA_016490735.1. Lineage (NCBI taxonomy): Eukaryota > Metazoa > Cnidaria > Anthozoa > Scleractinia > Pachyseridae > Pachyseris > Pachyseris speciosa. Next base: position 241,340 of record JAEMWC010000742.1, read on the forward strand.
AAATTATTTTCCCCTCAAAATGTTTCTTACAACACCAATTTTCATATTGGAGAAAAAAAACTGGCTTTGAACTTTTGATTCATGCGCTCTTTAATGCATGCAAGTAACTAAGATGGAAATGAATAAACTTTTATCCTCAAGGTTTATATTCTTTTGCGATTATTATATCTTGAAAATTCAGTAATAATTCATAAGACTAACGACCAATCTACGGGTAGTATTTGAGTCACATGTATACCTCTCTAAACCCCACTAAAAATCATTAACTTTCATAAAAGTGTCCTGCTCCGCTAATTGGTATGCATTAACTTTCATACAGTTCTCTACTGATTAACATTACAAACACAACAAACACAATCTATTGTTTCATTTCACAAGTAACATAAAATATTCGCATAAGACATGGGCTTTTAACTGCCCATAAAGGTCTCCCGCTCATATTTTATGTATTAAATATCATTTTCTGAAATTATTATTTCAGAAGCATGAGATTAGTTGCCTACTGACAGTTCACTTGTTGGAAATACAACCGACAACAGCCTTGGAAAGGGGAATAGACAGGTGATTCCATCTTGTGTTGTCTCGGCAATCCAAAACGAATGCCCAGAAGAAAGTGGTAATAATACAGGCTTTAAAGATGTGATGCCGAGGAAAATGATTCTTTGCTGGGATAATAATTTGCAACACTGACTAGAACCTGCATATCTATACAAAAATAAATGAAACCAACGGGACCTAACTCCCTTAAAGCTCCCTTCTTTGAAAATCGAAGGAAATTCTAGAGTACATACTAAAGGTATTATTTATGTATTGCGAGCTGAAAATGGAAGGGACAGCTTCAGTAAATCAGCTGTCAAATGGTGGCTTCCTTCCTCTCCCCTTTCTTCTGAGAAGCAGTGCCTGTAAGGTAATAAACGAGACGATTAAATTTATTATAGGGAGCACGCAGGGGAAGGGGCCAGGGGGGAATATGCATAGTACTGGAAAAATCTGTTCAAGAAAATAGAGTCTACTGGATATTTGTCGAAAGAGAAAGAGCTTTGCCTTGAAGCAGCTGGAAAATGGACTTCTTAAAAGACTCCATGAAGCAAACAGTGCTAATTGACTTGTTGTATGAACTGTGTGTGCTTCAAGCATGTACCAGGTTTATGATTTAAAGTT